>JAWNPK010000087.1:0-600000 GCA_035047565.1 Drosophila mulleri | reverse complement strand
TATATAAACATATATTATTATTTTTCATATATGTATAATTTACATCAATTTTTGGATTGCTATTCAAAAACAGAAAAAAGAGAAAAATTGAAAGAAAAATACATTTTTGACTGCTTTGTTTATTGTCTGGAAAGTTTGTTAAAAATTCACGAGTTCAGCTTTAGGCTTAGGTTCACAGAGATACATATAAGAAAAAAACAATATAATACGAGTATATATATATATATATATATAGCATTTATTATATAGATTAGTATTCTGTTAGGTTTTAGTTAATAAAGAAAAAATAAATTAAATATATATTGAATACTCTAGAAGAGATATTGAGCTCGGAATATATGTACATATATATATTGGTAAGAGAAAGAACATTGAACTTAACTAGAACTATCACAGAAATAGTTTCAGGGAAGTATACATACTAGTTAATGGATGTTGAGAATCCCGAACATGGAAGCTAACGCTCGTAAGTGTATATAAAATAAAGAACATACAAATACAATCTTTGTATAAAACGATTATATCTAGATTATATATTATGCATATGAAGAGTACACACATGGAGTATATAATGAATATACTCGTCTATGGGGCATATGAAGAGCATATAACCTATAAGGAGTATACAGTCAGAATCATTAAAAAGAGTATATATAGAGCATATAGAGGTCATATATGGAGTAAATAAAGTTTATATTCGGTTATGGTATAGAGAGAATATATAACATTTCTAGAGAGTATGTTCAGAGTGAATCTAGAGCATATATAGTGCATATAAGGAGTACATAAAGAATATTTTATGAGGGTATAGAATTTTGTACAATCTTCTTCAATATACGTCAGAGTCTTGTGATAATTCCAGCAGTTCTTTGGGCGACTAAATGCTTCGCCAGGCTGTTCAGGCAAGAATCTACCCCCTCAGGGTATTACTGAAAATAAAAGTTTTATATAGTTAATGAATATTATGAATATTATTTTATAAATTCAGTAATTATTATTCTTATTTAATCTATAAAATGATGATTATTATTATGGTACATATTATTAAGTATATTGGCATATAATTATTGTTTCCACATGGCATGCGACAAAGACCCCCAATAATCCGACTTACTTGAGAAATGTTGAATAAAGGCTATATATAGGCTACACCCAGTAGCTATCAATAAAACTTGAATGTATTTCGTAATCATACATGAGTCGACTTCATCAGCTTAGTTAGGATTGGGCATGAGTTGCAGCTGATCCAGTAGTTGGCATAATCGAATGCTAATGCGGCATAATTATGCTTAAATACTATCCTTGAGACTGTCAGTTATTTATATTTCATTTTGGCGATTAGCTTCTCGGGTTATGGACACTTTAAGCTGACCGGGGGCCAGGGCTGATGAACAGCTGTAAGTGTCGCAATCGCTGTCAAACTGCTGCGACGTCAGACGACGTGATTGATGATGATGATGATGATGACATGGAAAGGGAGAGAGAGAGAGAGAGAGAGCGAGACAAAGAGAGAGCTAGAGAGAGAGAGAGAGCGAGTTTATGTATACTTGTAGCTGGGACATTGGGGCACCGAGAATGGCAACGTTAATTATCAGTGCCAGACGCCCAGCTGTGAGGTGACAGTAATCAATGACAGGAACAGCAACAACAACAGCAACAGCAACAGCAACAGCAACAGCAACAACAACAGCAACAGTAGCAGAATAACAACGATAACGAGATAGTCAATGCGCGTCATAAAATAATCTATGTACATCAATAAATTGGCATTAAATGAAAATTAGTTGCGTTTGATTGATGCGTAGTTGCCGCAGTTGGCAGCGTGATTGACTCGACCTACCTGTACGCACCTGCCAGCTGGGTCAAATGTGTGTCTGTGTGCGATAATTAATGCAAATTGTTGAGCTGATATGCCATTGAATAATACAGAGAGCGGCATGGACTTAGCCAACACCGTAGGCATTTCGCTGTCAATTAGCTATGCTATAAACTAGATGCCATAAACAGCAAGGACATTTAATGGCTGATAGCTTTGCTGGAATCATGTAAAAGATGATTGCAGCTTAGCCGGGCCCCGCTAGGCACTTCAAATGCGGGACCACAACACAGGGGCAGCGCCCACACACACGTGGATACATGTGGACACACCTAGGCGCACATGCATAATTACGGTACAGCTAAAACTCTCAGGGAGACAGTGAGAGACAGAGAGAGAGAGGGGCATGTCAAAAGTTGCTTTATTGGCTTAGCACACACCGGAAATTGCAACTGACAAAGCTAACACCGTCACACAGAGAAAGAGAGAGAGAGAGAGAGAGAGAGAGAAAGAGACAGAGACAGGGAGAGCGAGAGCAGATGAAGAGGAGCAAGACGAGGAGAAAATCAATGATGGCAACGCCTACTAGTCAATGGCAAACGAATGGGCCGTCCCTTCCATTCAGCCAGCCAGCCCTAAGGCACTGCCAACACCAAAGCTAATGCTAAAACTGAAGCTAAAGCCAAAGCCAAAGCCAAACATCAGATCCAGCCGCTGGCGCTGTCCATGCTCTGCCTATTCAACTGTTTCCACATACGAAAGTATATACCAATATTTATGCTGGCACTGGCTCAGCAGGTTGGTGGGACACGCTGATGCGAGTCCCTCTTTATGTCTACATGTATTTGTATGTGTGTGTGTGTGGGAGTGTAGTTGTGGGAGTGGCCCACAAACTAACTGATTAAATTTAAGCGCCTTTTGCATACTAAATTCACACGAAAACTCATTTGCCACAGGAATAAACAGTAAAAAAGAAGAGTAAATAGAAATCGAAAAGTCAAAATGGAATCATACGATATAATAAGTATAACAAAAGAGAGAGAGAGAGAGAGAGAGATGGTAGGGGTACAATAGAATTAGAGGAGAAGGTGGGAGAGAGTGGGAAAGAGCGAGCTAGAGAGCGAGTTGGAAATAGTGGTGGGTAGAGCAAAAGACAGAGAGAGCGATAGAGAGAGAGAAAGAGCAGCACAGAATGAGAGAGGTAGACAAAGATAGAAAACTATTGAAAGATGAAGGGAGAAGAAACAAAGGGCGGGAAATTTGGTGCGAGAGAGAGAGAAAGAGCGGGAGAGAGAGGGAAATCAATAGAAAGAGAGCAGGCGAGAGAAAACATAGGGAGAGGGAAAGAGAGACAAAGCAAAGGATCTAGAGAAAAAGAGAGAAAAAAGAGAGAGAAACAGGGAAACAAGTAATGAGCGAGAAAGCGAAAGAGATATAGGAAGGGAGGGTAATGGGGAGGGATACAACTAATGCAACAGAGCGAGCTAGCAAGAGACACTGAAAGAGAGACAGAGGGAGAGAGCGAGCACGTTAGAGGACGAGCTGTGTTAAACGTATGCACTTCCCATAAACCAACCCAAAGCCTCTCAAGCGTCAACTTTACATCAACTGAACATCTAAGACATCTAAGATAGAAGATAAAGAAACATTATCGTGCACTCATTAAGTCACACAAGTCGCAAGCTGCTTGCACTTCTAATGGCTTAATGATTTCTTAGCTTGGGGTCGGGTCGCCTAACAGGACTTGACCTGTGCCCTTAGCTATGCACTGGGGCCAGCGCTCACTTGTTGCGGCTGCTGTCTCGCTCTAACGAAGAGCGCCCCTCCCTCTCGCACTTCAATTGTAGTCCAGCGGGTGGCTTTGTTTGTGCGACAGCCCCGTATAACAAGCCGCATAAAGCAAATAAAACAAAGCAAAGAAAGCGAAATGTAAGAAAGTTGCAGGCGCGACAGCACCGACTAGCAGTTACCCTACGAGAAGAGTATTTAATTTTGTATACATTTGTGGGTGATTTCTGTTAGCCAAGTGACTCGTCAATTGTAGGGTATACAATTGTATGAAATTGGTATAGAAATCATGATATGTATTAGCTATTGTTGTATACTTGGATGATTGTTGTTGCTGTTGCTGGTGTTGCTGTTGTTGTCACATATTTGAGTCTTACGCATTCGCAAATCACAAATATACCGTAATTTACCCTGAACATTTGGCTGAAAAGAAAAACAAGAAGCAAGACAAACAAGGCGCAGCCAGCGTAATTGTATGGTTCTTGAATAGATGTGTGCACGTATTTGTTTTTGATATGCGTAATTGTGCTTTATACACACATGTGTATATATGCACATGTGTATATTTATTTATGTGTGTGTGTGAGAGAGAGAGTGAGAGAGAGAAGCAGCATAATAAGAAGGCATTACAATGCGCTACGCACCGTCACGTCAAGCATACCAACATCAGGGTCGTTCCATTCAAGCCATATACAGGGTGCTACTACTTCAATGAACTCAACGAATAATTTTATATACAATATAATAAATACAATATTATATTATATAGATAAGTGTATGCATATATATATGTTTTAAGTTTTAGTATTAGATCGTTAGTTGCCTATCGCCTAGACCGGTTATATATGTAGATATTTGTATCAGGAAAATATCTCATACATATATCTGATTTCATTGATTAGAGCTGAATTCTATCCGCATTGCATAGCTTTACAGCTTTGTTGTGAATATATGATATGATATATACATATATATAATATGTAGTTGCGGTCACCCTGTTCCGCTGCGATTCTTCGTGCGTTCACATATTTGCCGCATGTCTTTGTGGGCGCGTTGAAGACGAATGTCATTTCCACGCGACTTCCGCTGGCAACAGCTTGGCAGCCATTGCAGCCAGCTGGTGTCTCGCCAGTCCAACGTCCATCGTCCATATTGTATGGCATACTTTAGGGCTGGCTGGGGCTGGCTGGATTTACCCGTTTCGCTGGCTTGTCATTACTTGGAAATGGAGATGGCAGCCGCAACAGCAGCAGCAGCGGCAGCAACGGCAGCAACGTCGACAGCAACAGTTGCTGTCATTGTGTTGGCTGGCTCGGGCATTGTTGTTGCTGTTGTTTGGTCGTTGTTCGCGTTGTTCGTTTGTTATTGTTTTCCATTTTTACAACCATTTTTATGTGCTGGAATTGCTGATGGGCTTTGAGCCTCGATGGCTGTGCTTTGCAGCAGAAGCAAAGTATATTACACACGAACAGAGAGACACACACACACGCACACAAATGTGCACACGCATACATGTGCGTAGACACATTCAACATTCAACTTGTTGCTTTTTCATTTCAACTCATCATTTGCGTCGGTTTCTGGCCTGGCACAACTTTAACCTTTGAATCCTGCTGTGCAACAAAACGAAGAGCGTCTAAGTAATCAAGGCAATCGTTTATGTGCATTTTAAATTTGCCACGCGATTAACTGCGACTCTCACTGTGACTGTGAACGCCACTGTGACTGTGACTGTGACTGTGACTATGATTGTTACTGTAACTGTGACTCTGACTGAGTCCTTAAATCATATTCTGCTCAGAGCTCAAATTGAATTTGACGTATTCTCAAAAAGTTTTTAAATTTTAAATTTTAAATTTCAATTTGTAAATTGTGAATTCCTTTTGATTTAGTTGAAAACAATTTCTCAGTATTGCCAAGCAGACAGACCTAAGAAGCAACTTGAACTTCCATTTATCCATTCATCATACGTCTTATTTGGGCTTTGTCCTCTGGGACTGAAACTTGTTCCTTTGTTACGGCTTTTGACTTGACTTGACTTGTCAGAAATTTGTATTTATAGCATTAACGATAGTATAAATACATATTGTATAGTCTGAGACGTTCTGCTCTGCACATGAAAGAAATTTCTTTGGAATTATCTTTAGATCTGAGTGTGAAAGCTATATAGTAGTATTTTAGATAGCTAAGGCGAGTGGGAACTTGGGTCATTTACATTCGATAATAGCTGGTAAAGCAGAAAAAGTCATATCAGAATTCTCTTGGATAAAGCAAAAACAAATGAAATCTAATTGGAATATTTCTGCATTTCCAATAGCTTTACAAATTCGTAACAAAATCATCAAGAAACTTTTCTCGAAGCGAGTAATATGATAAATATAAAATGCGCACAGAGCAAAGTGAGGCCAAGCAGCGAGATGGGAAATGTATGAAATTCAATTTAAGATTATTTTGGAATTGGTCACGAATTTCGCTTGGCTTGCAGAATGCTTGCACATGAACAGATTTGCTGAATGCTCATAATAATAATAGAATGCCAGAATGGAAAGCGTACAGCATTTTCTTTACGGTTTTCCATCAGAAAATGTAAATGTGTGTCAGGCCATGCCCACACCGCGAGCTGCCTTCGATTGCATTTTTCATGAAATACTTACTTAGTTTGGGCCTGTGCGCTTAAAGAGCTAGCTGAATTTGTGGTACACTGTTGTTGTTGCTGCTGCTGGCGTTGCTGTTGTTGCTGCTGGCATCAATTAGAACCAATCAATCAAGTGTGCATAATTAAATTGCTCATTAGGCGCAGGGCAATAATTGGCAGAGCAACAACAATAATGACAACTTCTCAAAGTCAATGGCACTCACTCATCAGTTGGGGTTAGCGCTGCTCTGCTCTGCTGCTCTGCTCTGCTTCGCCGAACTGAAACTGTTTACAGGCTCTGGCAACTGGATGTCAATTCCGAGCCATTTGCCATGTTGGCACTCCCAGCAGTCAGCACCCCATGCCGCATGCCGCATGCCGCATGCCGCATGCCACACAACCATGTGCCACATGCCGCATGTGTGTTTACATTTACAGCTGGCCGTTAATTGCTGCGAATCTGTTGTCGTCTTCGATTCTGATTGATTCGTGCTGTTTCATTGTTTTTCCTTCGTTTTTGCGACCTTTTTGCGCCCTTCGGCCCTACTTTGGTATTTGCTTGTGATTGGCAAACGTTGCGACTCCTGACAGCCGAATGTCCTTCAATTCAGGCTCAAGGCAAGTCAAATATAAATAAAAATATATATATATAAAAAGGAAAATTGCCATCAGCCAGACGGCAGCGAGTGACTGCCAGATACCCTGTAATTGAGAATTTATATGTGCCTGACGATGCTCAGTTGATTAGCAAAAATATTTCTCTGCTGCTGCAACTGTTATTATGTCGCCTTCAGTTCAGTTCCTGGCAGCTTCTCGGCTTTCACTCACCTGGCTCTGTCGGAGCCACCGGCGTCTAAATACTTAAATGCTCCCTGGGGCGCCGCTCTATGGTGAAGCATTTGAAGTGCCATTGTGTGCGCCCGCATAAGGCTAAAGTGCAGCTCAGGCGCACGCCATAAGTCGAAGGCCATTATATGGCTCACATTAAGGCTGGAATATGATAATAAGCCACAGGACCACAGGCAACAGCCAGAGAGATGTCCCCCGAATCCAGCTGAAAATATGAGAAGCACTTTAAACTGAACATCATTTCGATTATGCGATAGCATTTCCCATATACATATGTGTTCGAGATATGCCAAATGCATTCCAATCGAATTAGCTGCCATCGGCTGAGGGCCTGGGGCTTTAATATAGTGTTCAAATAAATCAATAAAATGAAATATATGTATATGTGTATGCATATACACATATACATATTTCAATTGGAGCTGGAGGGAAATCAAATTGGCGCAGCATAACTCAAATTACATAACGCTTATCACGCATACGCAGCATTGTACCAGCAGCATTCGGCAAGAGTCCGACTTGAGTGGAAGGAAGTGCCATCAATAAGCAGCGAATTGCAGCTCTCGAGCTCTCAAATTATTTGCCATCAAATTCTATTGATTTATTAATGTCGCTCTCCATTCACTCCACTCCACAGCACTCCTCGACAGTTGCCATAAAGCGACGCCGATGCCGTATCGGCATCACGCATTAATTTCGAAAATGTCTCAATAAAAATCAATATCAAATATATTTTTGTACTTTATGGCTTTATTAAGGCCTCGTTGCAGCGTCGATAAAGAAACAAAAAATAAATAAAAGTCAAGATTGTCTTAAGTTCGCATTCCGCAAAATTCCTCGCCGCGCCGCCTATAGCATTTCAAACACTTTATATTTATTGTATCAAATTTCATATAAAGATAAATGATATGGGCGAAAAAAATATTATATATCGGTATACGTTAAGCGTTTAAAGATATAAATTGATGTTCACTTTGTTCAATTTTTAAAAATGTCTGCTTACAGTTGAAATTAGATGGATATATGCCTTTATCACTATACTTTTTGTTTTTATTTTTCGTCTCCATCTTTATCTACGTCATTTTCTCGTTTATCATCTTTTTCTAGAAAATTAGCTTTCTATGCGATTTTCATGCACAGCTCTCCTTACTTTTTTCCCTCACCCTCTCTACTTAGCTCAGTTATAACATTCGGTCTCTGATTCGGAATGTCATATATTTTTAATCGCCTTTCTATGCGATTCTCATAAAGTATTCCTCGGCATTTGCCTTAATTAATCGTTGTCTCACATTGTCTATCTGCCACGTTCTCTATTTATCTCTAAAGTCACTTATATTATTCTATTATTAGCAATGCTCATCATCATCATCGACTCTTAAAAAAAAAAACACATTATTTCCCTCTCTATCCATCTCAATCTCTTGCGTAAGACACAATAATTTTCTTTTATTATCAGCTTTGACTATGGATTTAGAAAATTAAATTAATGTCAATTATTATTATATAATATATTAGGTATATTCGCACATCAGCAGGCAAGCGACCTGGCATCACAGACAATTTCAACATAATTTGCTTATTCACTTTCAAATTGAAAACTTCGTTCGGTCGTTCGTTCGTTCGTTAGGTTAATGAGTTCTAAGCAGACACGGTAAACTTTGAGGCAAGTGTTTGGCAAGAATGCAGCGCATGCTGACCTCAATGTTGCTTTTTTCCCCTCTGGCTGACGCTGTAGACATCGTCGAAAAGTTATCTAAATAGTTGCGGATACTTTTGGGCTGTCAAACAGCTCATTTGGCTGGCACGACCAGACGTATGCTGCATAATAATTTTAATAATTCATTAGGTAAAAAACCTTTCTTATTTTTTTTTGGTTACTCAAACATAAATTGACTTTGAGTGGCAAGTTAAGTTCGGTTGGGCTGTCTCTAAATTGTAATTGTTGCCGTTGTTGTTTGTGGCATGACGGTGAACTCATTCACCTGAAAGCTGTTGCTTGCGTAGCTATGGAAACAGCTGGCAGCTGGTTATTACGTGGAATGTCTGGAAGAAACTTTTAGCTCTTAGCTGTGGCTGTTGTCTGTTTTTCATGCCAAAGAACTGAAGAACAGTTCACACAATGAAGAAATATTGCTGAGTCCTTGAAGTGCTTGCGATATTAATCGGATTGTTAACAAATGCTTTGAAATTCTTAGCGAAACACTTCAACAATTGTTTCATAACTGACAGCTCTACATAATTTATGGAAGTTCTTAAACACACTTTGAGTTTATATAATAGTGAATTTGCACTTAATAATTTATTTATTTATTCATTCTCTAATCAATTATTACTGAATCAAATAAAACTTAATCACTTATTCAAAGTAATCTTCCAGCTGCAGTGTTGTAAATGTATCAATGTAATCCTCTTGCCTGTCATTCGGAGAGCTGTCATTGGGATAGTCATCGGCTCTATGGTAGTACATTAGCAGTGTGTAAAGCAGTAGCCACCAGATTATTTCACTACCAATTGGACACATTTGGATGCTGCTGTCGTTGCGATTCAGCTGTCAATGATACCAAAACGCGTCGGTCCAATCAATGGAAACCGCATGAACAACCATATGTGGGTCAGTTTGTGCAGCTGCCGTTGGGTTGCGACCCACCTCATTCAGCTAAAGCATACACTCATTGTATTATATACACACAATAAAATACATATCTAACACACATTCAGCTGGAAAAGGCATCCTTTTGTAGCATACTTTCAAGCGATGCTGGCATTTTATGTCAGCACTCAAACTGAGTTTTATTGTCATATAAGTGATATTGTCCGAGCTTAGCGGTCATAGAAATTTTCAACTGCCACTCTAACATTTTATTTGATTTGAGAATCGAATATGTTGCCTACGAGCACTTCACAATGATACTAGTCGTCATAACATAATAATAATAATAGTAATAATGTAAAAATGATGATAATCTAGTGACAATGACAATGACAATGACAATGACAATGACAATGACAATGACAATGACAATGACAATGACAATGACAATGACAATGACAATGACAATGACAATGACAATGACAATGACAATGACAATGACAATGACAATGACAATGACAATGACAATGACAATGACAATGACAATGACAATGACAATGACAATGACAATGACAATGACAATGACAATGACAATGACAATGACAATGACAATGACAATGACAATGACAATGACAATGACAATGACAATGACAATGACAATGACAATGACAATGACAATGACAATGACAATGACAATGACAATGACAATGACAATGACAATGACAATGACAATGACAATGACAATGACAATGACAATGACAATGACAATGACAATGACAATGACAATGACAATGACAATGACAATGACAATGACAATGACAATGACAATGACAATGACAATGACAATGACAATGACAATTACTCTATTATCTCTATTATCTCTATTATCTCTTACATGTTTATAAAGAATATAATCTATATTACAATTAATTAAATAATAATTCTATATTTTCTCCTTGTCTTTATCATTTCAGGACACAAACTGAAAATTGCGCGGAGTGGAAGTGATGTCGTTGTCAGAGCCGCGTATTGTAGCTGTAGCTGTAGCTTAAGTGGGCGTGGCTGCATTCATGATGCGACTGGCGAAGCTGACGCAAAGCTTATCGCTCAGAAATGCAACGCAAAAGTGCGCGGATCAGTCGCACGCCAAGGTTCAAAGGGGCTGGGGGCAGATTAAGTGGGCTTAGCCCTTGATGGCACTTAGTGCTATTTAGTTTTTAATGCAATTCTTGTCACTCATCCAGGTGTTTCTCTAATTCTCTCTAATACTTCTTCTTTCGCAGCGTCACGGCAGCAGCAGCAGCAACGGTGCGGGGCAGAGCATTGGCAGCAGCGTCAACGTTAACGGCCTGGCGGCCACAGCGCCAGGGACAGCAGCGACGCGGAGCAGCAGCAGTAGCGGCGGCAGCGGCAGCAGCAGCGGCACCGGTAGCGGCAGTTGCAGTGGCAACACCAATAGTACCAAGCGCAAATCGAAGCCACGGACAAAGTGTTTCGGTGGCACAGTGTTTCGCTGTTGCCTACCTTGTCGCGGGGGCGGCTCCGCAGCCCCCGCCACAAGTCCGCCCCAAACTCCCGCGCAGACACCGGACGAACTGAAACCCAAGGCACAGACAGCAGCAACAGAGGCTCTGGCAGATAAGGGCCTGCCCCAGCAACAACAACAACAGCAGCCACAACTCGACACCGACTTGGAGGCAATTGGTGGCGGTGAAAAGAAGCATTCGCTCGCAGATACAATCGGTACATCGGTCACCACGCCCATCTCCCTGAAGACCCTCATCAACGACGTTGACGAGGATTTGGAACAGCAGCTGAGCGCCGCGGACATTGCAGCCGCCAGCTTGGCCAGCGGCTTGGTAGCCAGACGCGCCGAGCCCGAAACCCTTAGCGACGCCAGCGTCTCACCCACCGTGGTGGTGCTGCAGCTCTCGCACACAGTGACAGCTAGCACTGCGCCCAGCCTAGCGCTGCCCGAAGTGACCAGCTTGACGACAGCCACCACAGCAGCAACACTGCTGTCCACAACCACAAGCATCTACTCAACGTCGCCGTCGCCCAGCGGCGTCTATCAATCAGTTAATCAGCCGTCGAGCAGCAGCAGCGCAACGCCACCAACAGTAGCAGCAGCATCAGCAGCAGCAGCAGCAGCAGCAGGAAGCGTAGCAGGATCCGGCAGCGGAACGGCATCAAGTGGCTCAACAGCGCAACAGCGTTGCAGTTGCCAGCCGCAGACCTCACCACTGCCCCACATTAAGGAGGAGGAAGAGTCCGAGCAGCAGAATCTGCAGCAGGCCGGCAACAACCGTCAGTCGATTATCAGCAGCAGCCCGATCAAGGGCCTTGAGGAGCCTCTGCCGCCGATTACCATTGCCGGCGGCGGCTATTGTGGCAGCTGCGAGAGTGTGCACCACAGTTCGGGCACTTCATCGTCGGCCACAGCCGGTGGCGGTGCCGTACAGCCGGAATACGGTGGCGGCGCATCAACGCCATCGCCGCGCATCAAGCTCAAATTTCGCAAGCCGCACAAATCGTGCTGGTCACGCATCGTACTCGCGCCCATTGGCAGCAGCGGGGGCGGCTCATCGTCGGCCACCGTTATTGGCAGCAACTCGAACGAGACTCTAGCGTCGAGCGGCAGCACCGGCAACACAAACACAAACAACAGCAGCAGCGTCAGCGTCGCTGCCCATCATCGCTTGGCCTCGTCCTCAGCATCGGCGCTCGCCTCGCATCCCAGCAACTCGCAGCTGCTGCCCACCACCAAAATGCAGGCCGAACAGGGCTCCATTGGTGATCTGCAGAAGTATCACAGTCGCTATCTCAAGAATCGACGACATACTCTGGCCAACGTGCGGTAAGTGCATAATAAATAAAGATATATAGATAAATATACAATACATATATCGATATATACATCTACTTATATTCAGAGAAAAATAATCAATTTTACTTTTGTTTCATGAAAAGCTTTTTGAACTGTTACCCATTAAACTAGTTGACGGATTCAAGATTAAAATTCCTTTATCAATTCAGTCAAGTCAAAGGCAGAGTCAAATTTGTCAATAACCAAATATATAAATATTTAGACAGAATTTAATTCAAATGAAATTTGAAAATTGCCAAAGCTTACAAAATGAATTTAAATTGAATTTTTCTAAAAATGCATACATTTATTCATTTAACAATTCTGATTGTTTGAAATGCGTAATTTGATTGGGATAAACAAAAACAAATATTTAAACTTTATAATTGCTTAACTCAATACTTATACCAGTGGTAGAGTTTGGCGCCGGAAAATTCGTTTGGGTTAGAGTATAGTGTCGCAGCAAGGCAAAGTTTATGTTAGCTTTGGCAGCAGTTGACGAGAGCCAAAAAAAATTAAATTAGAAACAAGAGTTCGCATATCAGAGAATATCCATAAGTTAAATAATTTTTTCATCTGCAACGAAAGCGAATACGTATATGTTAAAGACTTCAATATTGACGGCTGAACTTTGACGTCAACAGAGTCAGCAGACTTTCAATATCGACAAGTAAAACCCACCGTCTTTAATATCTCTACTTCGATTCTTGAGCATCTTTATTGGTCTCTAAAAATTTCCGTTGCTGTCTTATGCATCTCCTCTTGATATTACCGGAGCTGAAAAACGCATTCATTGCACTTTCTTTAGAAGTACCCAATTCCACTTTTATATTCCAATTCACTTTCAGTCTTACCTGATTTTCATTTGGCTTACTTTGTTAAACCAATTAAGTGCATTCGCTATCATGGCGAAGAGCGTACGCTATTTATATAAGACTTGAATTCATGTTCAATTTCTACTACTTTCAATGTGAGATAACATGGACAATGCTGCTATTCGTTCAATATTCTTCATATTTCATCTTTTATATTGTATAACACTCAATGTGTCGCCTACAGTTATGCAACACTTTTGTCCACTGTTTGCTAGTGTCGTCTGCTGCTTGTGGCATTGTGTTGACTTTGGCCTTAAAATTGACTTTGAACAGCTCACTCGGCTGTTAACACAGCAGAACAAAAAAAATAATAATAAAAAAAAAGAAATAAATATAAGTGGAAAAAATGGGGAAAAAAAAATACAAACTGAAACGCTAAGAGAGAGAGAGGGCGAAAAAACCAAAACGAAAGCAAATAACATGAAAATAAACGCAAGCCAAACAAACGCAACAATATTATTATTTTATTTGTCAATATTTATACAAATGCGGGCAATGTTGTTGCTGCCGTTGGTGTTGCCGTTGCCGTTGCCGTTGCCGTTGCCGTTGCCGTTGCCGTTGTGGTTGCCCTTACCGTTGCTGTTGCCGTTGCTGCTTGGATTTGCGTCAGCTGTACGCTGGCTACGTGGCGTATGCGCAATTTATCGCTGACAGCTAGTGCAGCAGCGCCACGAACTTGACTCGAAAGTTAGACAACGGACAACCAGCCAATTAGCGCCTTACAATGCAATCAATTTGCAGTTAGTCAGCTTAATCAAATCGAAAAAGTTATGCGACACAAACTTTGCTCGCCCAACAAAAAAGAAAGGCACAGAGCACAGAGCAGAGAGCAGAGACCACAGCAGACAGTCAGACCGACCGAGAGACAGTCGAGTGTCGAGTGTCGAGATGCCTCCCTGCTGCACACACACACACAAAGGCTACGTAATTTGAGGCCAAACCTAATCCAATGCATAATTGAATATGTTTTGCCAACTTAACTCGCGCTGACCCGCGAATGCAACTGAAAAGCCCAAAGAGTCGCGCGCGTTCGCTCGCCTCACATTTTGCAAATTGAATAAATAAATGCATGGATTTTTGCAAGAGCTACACTGATTAAATTTGACCCCATATCAATGTGTTTATTCTGACGACCGATTCCAATTGGGGTCTTCCCCTATATATGTAAATTTATATATATTATATATACATATATATTTATGTATCTGAATGACACCAAATTTGAAATGAATTGCATTTGTGCGCTAGGCTCTCTATAGAGGAAAGGGCTTAAAACTGCAATGGAATGAACCAAATTGCACAGCTGGACTAAGCTAAGGGCTTTGAACATATGTATATACATATGCATATGTGTATATACATACATATTCATAGTTATATTATATAAATTTTGCGATTGTTGTGTTTGCTAAATGCTACATTTAGTATTACGATAGCCAGAGAAATTTGTTTGTCATTATTAATTTTTTTAATTTTTTCTTCTTTAATGTTAATTTTTAAATTTCTTTTGAAGTTTAAAAATAATAAAAATAAAATATTTAAACGTTTTTTTAAAACTTGTAATTTCTTTTTATTTGATTTATTTATATACATCCTATCTACGTACAATCTTAACACAAACAAATGAAGGTATAAAGCCTATGCATGAGTACTTAGAAATACTTCGACATTGGGATAAGTATTTATGATTGGTAAGCCCCAATTTATTCAAGTCCTCCCAGAGAGCAAACATCTTGGGAGCATACCATCTACTAATTACTTCGATCAAAGGTGAAACAGTTCGTAATTTGTTGCGATTCCTGTTAGATGTATGCTTCTTACTACTATTCCCCAATTCTGCACAGCCTAGATTTAGATTGAATGCTTTATTTGCTCTTATGGTAATTAGTCAACGCAATTCCAAGCATCGACTACAGCCGAGGGCAATATTTAGTCAGACTCTAAGTCAGCCCTAAGTCACATTGCTGCTGATCTTCTGAGGCTGATGCTGATCAATTTGTCCTGCTGCAAAGAAAGTGCGGCAATTGGAAATGAAACTAAGCTCTTAGTTATGCTTTTTCAATCAATGCTTTTATTCAGTGTAGTTTATGTTAGTAAAAAAAAGAGTAGTGGTTAAATCATTAATTATAATTCCAATACTATTTTGGATTTTTTTGATGAATTTTAACCTCTTATGGCTCTCAGGTTTCGCCTATTGCCCCTGTTGTTATTACGTCTATTGACATTGCGCCTCTGGTTGCGATAGTTGCGTCTGTTACCATTCGGGCGACGCCTGATTTGATTGCGAGGGCGACGCCTAGGAGGCCTAGGTCTGGTCACGACAGGAGCTGGGGCGGGCACCTCCTCTTCCTCCTCGCCTGTTTCATCAGCGTTGCCAGAGTCGTCGATCACTTCGGAACCGTTGGATCCGTCATCGGGGTTGTCCAAGCCGCCATCTTCAGTATCGACAGGCACGCCAGTATCAGTCCCATCCGCGGCATTCGTATCGTCATAGGTGTAGTCGTCGTCTGCTACCGCCAGGGAGACCCACAGGCAGAGACAGGCCAGGAGAAGGAATCGCGTATTGAACTTCATGTTAACTTTCGCTTCGGAGTGTCAAATTCAATTTGATATATTTGCAATAGCTGCGAGTGTCTTTTATAGTCCCCAAAAATTTGAATTTCAATATGAGTTTGTCAAATCGCAGAGCCTCTATTTACTCAACTTGGGACATAACAATGGTCTTTCAAATCCATAATACAAGTAATTATACAATTGTATGGCTCTACCAGCTGTGCGAATTGATTCATGTGCCAATATAAAGAGACAGAGAGAGAGAGAGAGAGACAAAAACATAATAGCATCGACAAACTCTTTTGAACTTAGTCAGTATTGCTATTCCATATACTGGTTACGCAACTAGATAAAGGCTTTTAAAAAATCCCATCCTTAAACTAATTAAATGCTTACGTCATTCAATTAAATTTTTTGTCGTCATTTATTTGATTAGTTCGAGGTTATTAGATTAAAAAGTATTTCAGCTGACATCAAATTGCGCAGATATAAACTCTTACGCCTTTCAACTAAATAGAAACAGATGTACAAATTCCATGTAGTTCCCATCCATATGATATCCACCACGCTGTGCCAACTTGGCGACGCAATAGACAACAAGATGGAGCTCAAAAGTGCACAAATCGGCTTTTGGGAAGTATTTATGAAGTATGTATGCATCGCTATATACACATCCTTATTTCATTCATCATTTAACAAGCCTGTGACCCTGTCTCTGTTCCTCTGTAGACCGGTTGAGTAGCTCCCAGAAACAAACTATATCTAAAATAATTCTGGGCTGCCGATCGCCAAGCGTGGTGTTTATTAATATTGTGATCGATCAGGTTATGAGACATACATAGATCTTTCTCAATACCATCTCAATAGAATAGCTAGAATCTCTCTTGGAATAGCAAATGCATTGTGCTTAATAAGTTTGTTTAAAATATTTTTATTTATCAAACAATCGAAATAGTTAACAACAAGCATTACGTATAATCCAGCACTTGGAGTGCTTGCACAACTTAACCGCTATTCATTGGTCGGGAGCGCCTCTGCATATTAGGACCGCGTCTGATGTTGGTATGTCTCATATTATTTCGCCTGCGGTTATTACGTCTGTATATGCCGCGCCTGTTTGTATTACGCCCATTCATGCGAAAATTCCTGCGCCTTTTGCCGTTTTGTCTGCGCATCTTGGGCCTGCGATTGGGTTTCCTGCGCAGGCGATTTGGGATGCTCAGGTGATCCGTTTCCGTGTCTATATCGATGTCAGTTTCGCTGTCGGGGCCTAAGTCGGGTCTTAAGTTGACGACCTTATCCTTTTTGGTATCTTTGATCATATCCATCTCGTTATCGGTGTCCGGACCATCAACACCTGTATCGTAAGCGCTGTCACTATCCACGTCACCACCGGTATCCGAGTCCTCAGGACTATAGTCGGTCCGTGCGGTCGCAGCAGACGCCACTAGGCAGAGGCCCAGGAGCACGAACAGCAAATAACACCTCATAATAAATCCAAACTCAAATTGTTATGATTAGAGAAGCCCAAAGCTACTTATATAGTCAGATATACTTCAAAACGTAAAGCCTATATTTACTCAACTTGTGATATTGAAAATTGTCGATAGAACAATTGTCTTTGAGATTGGCTTCGGATAGCCTCCATCACTCGATAATTTATTTTGTAATACAAATAATTATGTTTGAATGACACTACAAGCGAACAAAAAATAAAAGTAAAATAAACAAGTAAGAAGACTCTAGTCGAGACTGCTCGACTAGGAGATACCCCTGAACTCTCCATGCTGATGTTCCAATCATTCAGCACACATACATACACATGCATCCACCCGCACGCAAAGGCCCGCGCTCTGCTAACTGCGCAGTAAGCAGCGCTTAGGCTCCGCTGCAGTGTGGGCAATATTATGAGAATTTATTTGTTGAATAATTTCGTTTGTAGACGTACAATCTTAATGAAACTTTCAGAACGTAATCATAATGCGTAAATGTGTGTACATTCCAAAGTCTCTAGTACTTGATATACGTTTTTTACATATTGTGGGCGAAGGGGGCGTGGTATCCAAAATCTGTAAATTACAAAATGTGTTTATCCATCAAATATATATACACAGTAAATCTGAAGTTTCTAGATCTAATAGTGTTTAAATTAGGCTGAAAAAACAATATAAATTTATCGATTATCCTCGATAAAAAAGATATCGAATGAACTATCGAAAAAATATGATAAACTCGTACTGCGTATGGTATACACGAGTATGCATACAAAATTTCAGCTCTCTAGCTCTTATAACTTCTGAGATCCACGCACTCATACGGACGGACGGACGGACAGGGCTATATAGACTCAGCTCATCGTCCTGATCAAGAATATATATACTTTATGGGGTCTGCGATGATTCCTTCTGCCTGTTACATACTTTTCACAAAACCATTATACCCTGATATCCCATTTTCAATGGGTTCAGGGTATAAAAAGTAAAAAAACAGAAACCAATGAGATCACGCTGTTTTGATTTTGGTCAAAGCTTGGTGAAAGTTCGTTTGTCTTCCAAGGCCTTTTTTAGCCGGATTTTGATACAGAAAATTATTTAGCTTTCTGTCAATCATTTGCCTGTTGTGTATATCGCATATTAACCCAATTGTAACTTTAGCAGTTGAGCCTTGTTAACCAATTTTCTAAAATAAATTGTTGTTCGAATCGTTTGCGGACGCTGACATACTATTATTGCATTGTTTACAACCTTATCACCATCTGTCATTAAGTAAACTGCCGAAAAAAGTAAGATCTAAAAATGGAAACAGACTATGGACGGGTCACTGCCTGAGGAAAGCAACAAATGGGCATTATACCCTTTGGATCTACCGTAGTAAACCAAAAATACCCTTCGCCAACTGATCTTAACGTGGAACGGTCCGCTCATATATCTATAGTTGCACGAAAATACCACCAAAGTCGAAATGCCCCATCTGGCAACTCCCCTGCGTATATCTGCTATATAACCGTTGCATCTGCCAAACTCGAGCAAGAGCTACCTTAGCAGTTCTGCAATGCGTATCTCCTGGCTATTGGGCTTGACAGCTCTGCTTCTGGTCCTTGGGCCAAGTAGTGGCGAAGATAAATGCTGGTGCATTACCACAAAAGTGGAGTGTCCCACAACGACAACGGTGAGCCCTTGCGCTACAACCAAAAAACCTTGTGATACAACTGAGAAACCTTGTGTTACAACAAGGAAACCCTGCGCTACAACAAGGAAACCTTGCGTTACAACCGAGAAACCTTGTGTTACAACTGAGAAACCTTGTGTTACAACCAAGAAACCTTGTGTTACAACAAGGAAACCCTGCGCTACAACAAGGAAACCTTGCGTTACAACTGAGAAACCTTGTGTTACAACCAAGAAACCTTGCATTATAACAAAGAAACCCTGCGCTACAACAAGGAAACCTTGCGTTACAACTGAGAAACCTTGTGTTACAACCAAGAAACCTTGTGTTACAACAAGGAAACCCTGCGCTACAACAAGGAAACCTTGCGTTACAACTGAGAAACCTTGTGTTACAACCAAGAAACCTTGCATTATAACAAAGAAACCCTGCGCTACAACAAGGAAACCTTGCGTTACAACTGAGAAACCTTGTGTTACAACAAGGAAACCCTGCGCTACAACAAGGAAACCTTGCGTTACAACTGAGAAACCTTGTGTTACAACCAAGAAACCTTGCATTATAACAAAGAAACCCTGCGCTACAACAAGGAAACCTTGCGTTACAACTGAGAAACCTTGTGTTACAACCAAGAAACCTTGCATTATAACAAAGAAACCCTGCGCTACAACAAGGAAACCTTGCGTTACAACCGAGAAACCTTGTGTTACAACCAAGAAACCTTGCATTATAACAAAGAAACCCTGCGTTACAACAAGGAAACCTTGCGTTACAACCGAGAAACCTTGTGTTACAACCAAGAAACCTTGCATTATAACAAAGAAACCCTGCGTTACAACAAGGAAACCTTGCGTTAAAACCAAGAGACCTTGCGTTAAAACCAAGAAACCTTGCGTTAAAACCAAGAGACCTTGCGTTAAAACCAAGAAACCTTGGATTATAACAAGGAAACCTTGCGTTAAAACCAAGAAACCTTGCGTTAAAACCAAGAGACCTTGCGTTAAAACCAAGAAACCTTGGATTATAACAAGGAAACCTTGCGTTAAAACCAAGAAACCTTGGATTATAACAAGGAAACCTTGCGTTAAAACCAAGAAACCTTGCGTTAAAACCAAAAAACCTTGGATTAGAACAAGGAAACCTTGCGTTAAAACCAAGAAACCTTGCGTTAAAACCAAGAAACCTTGCGTTAAAACCAAGAAACCTTGCGTTAAAACCAAGAAACCTCGCGTTACTACCAAGAAATCTTGCAATCCACCAAGGAAACCTCCAGTTTTACCAAAGAATCCTTGCATTATACCAAAGATACCTATCGTTATACCAAAGAAGCATTGCGTTCCCCCAAAGAAGTCTCCCGTTCCACCAAAAAGGCCTGGCCTGAAGCCTAGACTACCAAATTGTAAGAGAGTACCCAGTATATGTAAGACTCATTGTTTGCCATGCAAAATTAGGATTCCTAATCTACCACAGAAACCCAAGAAGAGGCCACTACCAATTTGCCCATGTCTAGTTCCAAAAAGAAATGTCAATGACTGTAAATTTCCCTGCTTGCGACTTTGTTGAAGAACCATTCGAACTCTCCGGAAATTGATGAAGACCAACTGAAAAGAACTTTTGATTTTAAATCTTTGATTAATTTTAGTTTTGTTGCGTTTCTTATTTTCATTATATTATAATTGCACTGATTAAAAATTCAAGTACTTTGTTTAAAATAGAAAACGAATGGCCATGTACCCAATTCGATATCCTGAATGCGAAAACACTATTTTGCTTACCAATATTTAAACATATTCGATATATGTATATATATACTTACAAATACAATCAGGATTTTGTACCCTAAGCCCATTTCAATTGGGAAAACAGAGTATAGTGGTTTTGTATAAATGTATGTAACAGGCAGAAGAAGGTGAGTCGATAAAGAGCTCCGTCCATATATTCGTACGTCTGTCTGTCCATCTGTGCGTCTATTTTCGATAAAAATCGATAATTTAATTTCGGTTTATCCATCTATAAAACCATCTATAAGCTATAAGTTATCCAAGCATTAAATTCCCATAATAAAGCCCATATGCCCAGCCTTCGTATTCGCGTGTGTGTGTGTGCCGATATTATATGATTGAAATAATCGCTTATTGCAGGATTCAGGGTATTTTCTAGTCGGACAGGCCCAGCTAGAGCACACTTATATGCTCTTTAACTGAAAGTATTTTCTTTTTGGCGCCTCGAAAAAGCGTTCTAGTTGTTGTTTCATTGGCTTTTAGACTTAATGCTTTGTTTTTGCGTCTGGGGCAAGTGGAACTATCTGGCTGCTCATATGGTGGCAGCGAATTCAATCAATTTTCACACCCAATTGGAGATGTCGCCTCGACAATATGCACTCTAAGTAATGCGTGGACAATTTGATTTACATAATTCCCATTGATGGCAATCAACTGTTGCGCTCCACGCAGTAGCTGGCATTGGCAGTTGCCATCCTGGCATCCAACCACCTAAGTCGAACCCTTTTCTGAAGCACTTTTGTCACATTTCCGCTAAGCTGAGCTGCCGGTCTGCCGGCTATCCGAATCTCCCTGCCGCCAGCAGCCATAGCCGTAACATCTCTGCGGCAATCATCCTGACAGCGTTTTCCTCAGCCCATTTGGGGTCCTTGACAATAATTCACGCTTGAATGACGCTTCGTTATTGCTAGTCATTGAACTTTAGTAAATGTGGGCGTGTGAGCTGAATGTTTGTGTGTATGTGACAGTGTGTGTGTGTGTGTGTGTGCGTGCTGCTGGACAAGTCGTGCCATAATCCGAGAGAATTTGCCTCTTATTTATAGCAGCGCCTTCAAACGGGGCGAAAATAACTCTTGCATTTAATCAATAAAAGCGCACAGGAAAAACATTTTCTGAGCCCACTGGCAGCAACAACAGCAGAATAACAGCAGGATATACAATTAAATAAGTGAAATGCTTTAAGTGAGTCATATTAATTAAACAAACAACATCAAAGCAAAGAGAGAGAGAGAGAGAGAGAGAGAGAGTGATATTGAGTGAGAAATGATAGGGAACGAAGATTAAAAGGACTATATAAATTAAGTCTGGACATTTCTGTTAAATTTATTACGCGCATTCATATGCATGAATTAACTTCTTTTTTTTTAAGTTTTTAAACTGTTTCATTAAGTGAAATTACTCTGAGCTCAGCATAATGGGACTGCCGAGGAAAATTAAGTCATTCAAGCAGTCGATAGTTCATTTGAACTCCTGAGCAGAAATAATAGCCGTCTAGAGCTAGAGACTGCAGCTTCTAAAGCTATAGCAAGCATAAAAAGTACTTTAAAGGTATCGATTCAAGCAATTCGATAAGCAATTAAAGTTTACATATCTAGCAAAGGCGGGAATCACAGAATATTGATATATTGCCTTAAAGTACTTCAAGAAGGCAACTAGTTTTGGTAATTCTCTAGCAATTCATGCAGTGCTGGATATAGTGCTGGATAATATAATCAATTTGCATTATATTAATGCTTAATTACTGCTTCAGTTTGTCTACACATACTCTTATTAGTTACAAAGAACAGATTATAGTAATAAATAATTAGTTAATATCATATTTCAATCATTGGTGTATTTACCACAAAGTATTTTTTGAATAGCCGCGTTCTGAAAGCTTTTGTTGGACTAAGCTTTTTTTTGCCAAGAATAATATCAACAAATGTAAAATTCGACACAAACATGTAAAGCTCAAGAGCTTTGTACGTGAACCATTAGCTTTTATTAAAGAACTATGAATATTCAAAGCTTTAGTAGAAAACGAAATCGTCTAAATTAGTTGCCACTTAAAGAGGAAAGCTTTAAAAGCTCAAGAGCTGCACATACCAGCTTTCATAAGCTCTCAGCAGTTCGTCATAAATGTGCAAAAGTTGAAAAGCTCGCACAGCACAGCTTTCACCACGATGTCATGGTGCGCCCTGACCACATCGCGTATAAGTTATTTTACAACCATATATGGCTCTAGCTGTAGCTAGGACGGGATTTACGAGCTGGAAGCCAAACAAAAAAACTGCCCTGCATTTACACACACACTTACATGTACATATGTATGTATGTATATGTTATGCTCTTGTACATTCAGCTTTGTATATGTTTATCGTACGTATGTATGTATGGTAAATAGAGTCAGGGATTCTCATTGCATCGCTTCTTGCTATTAAATTGAATAATAAAAACGACTTTATTTCGCTGTTGACCAAACGTACTCTATCAGTACGTTGCAATATATTTTTAAATTAAGTAACATCAGTTCTTGCTGAAGCTAGAGCTGTTGCTTTACCATAAGTATGCATACATTAATCCATGATTTTCCGTCTCTCATTCTCTCTCTCTCTCTTCTCTTCTCTTTCGCAGGTAAGTTTGTTTCACGTTAATGCACTTCAACTGTAAGTATAAAGTTAGTTTGATAAGCTCTTGCGCCTCTGCCGGGCTGCACAGAACAATTTAGAATGGACCGAACCGACTAATAGGCTCGCTAAGTTCATTATGGCCTAATTGCAGAACAAGCTCTGCCGCATGTTGAGCCCGCTGTCGAACTGGTGCCTGCAGTTCAATTTGTGATCTCCGCCAGCTCGGCCAAAGGGTAGCTGGCAACATGTTCAATCAATTTTGCTGTCAATCCACGCTGTCATGCGGCGGTTGCCGTAGACTCATACAAGTCTAACTAGTGTGTTGCTCCATCGATAACTGAATAGAGCAACGCCAGCCTGCCCCGCTGTATGCAACTTAACTAATTTAGCTCTTAGATATTCTAGTCTGAGCTGCTAGCTGCAGCTGCAGCTGCGCGCTCAGCGGGAAATTCAACATTTTGTGGCTTAATATAATTAATTTGTCTCTCAGACTGTACAGTGTTGCAGACAAAGTATTCACTTTGATTTAGGCTTTAAGGCAGTGAGTGCCTGCTTTAATACTTATTAAAATACATTTAAAATATTATTAAAGTACATAAATTATATATACAACTCAAAAAGAAATATTATAAAATTGTGTAATCGAGACTAAGTTATAAGAGACTATGTTATCGATAACACTCGTTCGATATATTCTCATGTGAACAAACTTGATTTCTTTTCTCTTTTAAAAATATATTTAAAGCAAACTGAATTGCATTTTTTGGCATTTTTTTAAACAAAAATGAAAGACCAAAAATAATTTTCTTAATATTAGAATTATCATTATTATTAATATTTGTAGTTACTCATTGATATAACTATTGTTATATCCATATCTTACACATATCCTGAACTGTTCAATCTCCTCCACTTTACTCCATTTTCGATTGTTGATTGTCTATTCTTTTGTGGCATTACGTTCGCACTCATGCCGCACATCTACAAACATATACCCAACGAGCTCAGCCCCTTTGAGTGCTCATTCGAACTGTAAAAGCCGCTTTGCCTGGCTTTTTTTTTTCATTGCTCTTTGATTTTCGTCTATTCCCCGGCTCACACATCGTGCGCGAATTTCTGACCAACACAAAACGCTAATGATGCAGCAGCCAGCGTATTCTCCAGAGCTGGTCCACTATGAGATTTGCTTCTAACCGAAGCGCTGGAGAGGTCCATGAACAGGCGATGTGATGTTGCAACCGGGAAGCAAAAGAATGCATCGAAACAGAAGCTGCACTACATCAGCAAAAATGATTTTACAAGTGAAAAGGAGAGCTAGGGATGTTGCGAATGTTAAATAACTGTTGGAGATTAATTATACATCTTGCCTTTATCAATCTACATCCCAAAAACTTCTTTTATCGGTGTTGCCATCCTGTTAAGATTGTGTAATCAGGATGCCACACTACTTTATGTATGTAATATATATTATATACATTACACATTATATATTTCCCCGTTCAAATGAAAGGTCATTCGATTATACGTGATTTTACACAATTGTATATATGATAGATATATATGTAAATATATCAGCTCTGCTTTAATAATTATTGAGCTAGTTTGGCTTGTTTAATAACCTAAAAACAGAAAGCCTATTATTTCAAACTTATATTTAATCTTAAGCGTTTGATTATCATTTGTAGATAGTTTTATGCATGTACACAAAGTATTGATAAAGTATTTAGAGAAAAGTTCCTTGCTTGTTAAGAAGTTTTCTATGAAGTTGTGAAATTATATTTATATAAAAAAAAAATATGTTCTCCCTGTTAAGGAGCTCAGCTGAATCTATGATATGTACATTGAGCTAAAGATTAGTTAGTTGATTGGTTCTACTGGTAGTGCCACTGTTTTCCTCTCTCGCTCTCTCTCTCTCTTTCTCCAAAGGCAGTTGAGGGCGAGCTCAGTCCAAGGTTAACCTGTGCCCTGTTGCCGCCGCAATGAAAACTCACAAGTGTAACATTTGTTGCCCATGGTTTGTTTGTTTGTTTGTTTAATTAGGTAATCGGCTTCTGTTTGCACTTGCAGTTGCATTTCAACTATGTAATTTAGAGCAGCGCCCGTGCCAGAGAGAGAGAGAGAGAGGGAGAGGGAGGAAGGGAGGCGGAGAGTGCGTGTGAAATATGAACGGAAACTAGTGAGCTACATAGTTACAGGATTTATTTTGTGTTTAATTGGATTCGACTGGTCCGCAGGGAGTCGTCAATTGCAGTCGCTGATAAATGCTTGTTTAGTTTGTTAATCATACGCCGCGTTGCACAAACGCCAATGCAGCGCAGCCGCACATCCATCCCCACAGCCAGCATCATCATCACATCCATTGGTCATTGTTGTCCAACGGCGACTGTGATTTGGCAGTGCAACCATCATTGACGGCTGCTGCTGGTGTTTGTGGTGTTGACCACAGTCACATCATTAATGCCGCCAGAGGCAGCCAACATGTTGGCTAGAAATACACTTGGCAACATGTTTGCTTGGCCCGGACGGCCGTCAAAATCCGTTTCCGTACTGTGAAAAGAAGCTGGCCGCAAATGTTGTTTTCATTTGCGGCAGCTTGTCTCAATGATTTGTTTCATAAGCAGCAGCTTTTGATCTATGTATCTGAAAAGCATTTATCAATTTCTGAGAATATGCGCACAATGAAAAGCATTTGGATTTCTCGGAATTTTTTCAATTCATATATGTTACATACATATATAAATATATCTGATGTCCACAGCAATTAAGCCAAACAAACTATCTGACAGAGCTTCAAGTCGCATGCCTCAAATGTTTATTGGGATAGTAAAAGCCAAGCAATAAGCCAACTTGACTTGCAGGCTGGCATTCGATGTCGAGGACTGCCTCGCCGCCGCTTGCTGCCCGCTGCCACGCCCATCGAGTTGACAGTGGCCAAGCCAGGCTGACATTTCGCCTGCTGCAATAAAATATATCAATAATACATCATTATTGCACAGTTCTTACGCATTACTCGACTAGAGGGGCATTTCAAGTTTAAATTCCTTCAGTCAATTATTTCAAATCCTTTTCCTTTCCTGCGCCACTGTGCAGCATGTTGCCAAGGGTTACGCAGGTGCTGCTGCTCCTGGAGGTGCAGTTTATTTATTTGCTCTTATTGCTTTTGCCCGCTTTGTTTGGCCTTTTCGCTGTTGCCTACCAATTTCGTGCGCCAGCCTAACGAGGGAAAAAATCGTTTATATACCCTGTAAACAGAAGCCGAGGGGAATTTTAAATGTAGCCCAAAAAGTCAACATAAGGCGGCAGTAAACGGCTTATATGTTGGCTTCTGGAAATTGATAAATATCGGTGTATCGACATGTTATCGATACTATCAATCGAAAACTTCTGCAGTCATTCATTTATGCAAGCACAGGGTATCTCTAAGTCGATCACGCACAACGATTGCCCATTTGCAAGGATTTTGTTTTCTGTTCCTTCTTCTGCTTTTTTTAAGTTGCCATTTGGCACAAGCTGAAGAGCCAAAAACAAAACTGCTGCACTTTACCAAATCGATACATATCGATAAATGACGTTCTGTCAAGCATCTTATATAGAATCTCATTCAGAAAGGCACTTCAGCGAGCTCTCACCAAACACAGGGCATCTATAAAGTCTGTCAAGCACAATCGTTTTCCACTTACAAGGATTCTTCTTTCTGCTTGATTTTCAAATTTTTCTTTTTTTTTTTTTTGGGAGCTGCCAAAGCCAAACAAAAAAAAAATGGAAAAAGGAAAGGCCAAAGCAGGAGGAGCTGCAGCAGCTGCTGCACTTTCACTCATGGCCCGCCCGCTGGTTCGGTGTGCGACGCTCGCAACATGTTGAAAGCGAACGTTTTGCGAGCCGAAGCGCCCAGCCGAGCGGCGCGTCGTTTGTGGCTCGTCGCAAGGCACGAACCGCTGCCGCTTGTCAGTTGCGTAGCAAACGTCTAGCGTGAAGGTTTAGCAGCAGCGACTAAAGCGAGCCCAAATAGCAGAGCCGCCGGCAGTAGCAGCAGCAGCTAACTAGCAGCAGCAGCAGCAGCAGCAGCAGCAGCAGCAATAGTAGTAGAAGCAGCAGCAGCAGCAGCACGTGCAACCAACAGCAGCAACTGCTGCAATCAGCAAGCGTACAACCAATAACAACAAGCGACAACAACAACAACGCGCTCGTGTCTAAAGTCGAGTGTTTTACCATTTCTAGCCGCCGTTCGACTGCTATATGGTATATATACATATATATGTATATACATACATACATATATATATTTTTTGTGTTTTTGTTTTGTTTGTTTTTTTTTTCTGTGTCGCGTGTTGAGTGCAAAAGGTGCTTGAAAAGCAAATCAAAGTGCACAGCCCTGGAAATGTAACGTGTGTGTGTGTGTGTGTGGGTGTGTGTGTGTGTGTAAGTGAAGCCAATGAACGACTCTCTCAAAAGACACTTGCAAACACGAACAATTAGTGCAGCAGCAGAACTTGTTGCAGGTCACAGTGAGAATCCCTGCATACCTCGCGAATCACTTAAAGCGAGATCGAGATTTTGGATTTTGGTGACTTTTGTCGTTGTTGTTGTCATTTTGGCCATAAAAGTGGACCATGTGTGGCGTGTGTACCATATATGACTGTTATAGTTTATGTTTATGGCCCAAGCCAGATCTGTTGCGATTATCTCCTCTGGGCTCTCGTGGGCGTTTGCCTTTTATTGCAACAAATTAATTGCTTTTATTGATTGTTGTTTGTTTAGCATAAAACTTAAGCCGTCCACTGAGAGAGAGAGAGAAAAGAGAGAGATGGAGCTAAAGCGCACGTGTGTATATGCTGTATTACGCGTATTATCGCTTGATCTACAACGATGCGACTATGGCCAGGTGGGGGCCCAGAGATAAGCGAAAATTCAATTAATCACAATGATTAATGCTAGTCGCACACCCAAATAGCCAAATGACACGGGCTACACAGCTTCCATTCCAGCTGACATTTGAAACTGGCCAACTGTCTGGCCGTCCAGCCAGTCAGCCGTTGTCAAGCGGCGTGCAGACCATTGGCTATGACTCAAGGAAATCAAAATCAAAAGCTTCGCAAACACAGCGACAATTGTTCATATCACTTGCTATCAATTAGCACTATAAACGCGTCAGCGAGGTCAGCCAGAAGAACAAGACATAAGTAGAGTAACTAGAGTAGCGATAGACTTTGTTGTGGTGGCTGGTGGTGGGTGGCTGGTGGTGGTGCGGGGCTGGGCCGAGGGCCTCTTACTGTCAGCTGAAAATGCGGCCGAATGTCTAAGAATTTTTGGCAGCAATCAAAATTATTGGACGGCCACCAAAACAAAAGAAACACTAAACCAACAGCAACAGCAACAACAACAACAGCAGCAGCAACACGAGTACGAGAACAGCGACAATGTCTAGCAAAATTAACACATTTTATGCGCCAGCCAAAACTATTTAAAAATATTCATCAAGCGAAAAATGAAAAAGTGAACCATGAACAACTTTTGAAAAGCAGAGCAGAGCAGAGCAAACGCTGCAAGCGAAATACCCTGTAAATGTTGAAAGTCATGCTGAAAGTCCAAATATGCTAGGAGTGAGTTTTACGATACTTTTTTATTGGGCAGAAATCATGGGAAAATTAAAAAAAAAAATAATAATACTAATAATAATTATAAATATACAAACATATATATATTTCTATATATATTAAAAATCTATATATGTATGTATGTCTGTACATATATAGACATTATCTCATATCAAATGTTCACCTTGAGCTAAGCCAAAATCTCCAATAAATTCTATCTTATCTCAAACCCGAAAAAAGAACAAAAAAATTGATTAAAAAGTTTCTATTTCAATCAGCTTAAGCCACGCACTCTACGCTTAGATAATATCGATATTCAACCATGACTACGACAACTAATCTAAGCTAATCTAAAGTGATTTTCCAGTGACAATTTCGAAATCCAAGTCTTTGGATGACTAAAAAATGCTCCATATAATTCTCACTGCTTCCCCATACCAACTACATTTTATTATAATATGAATGAGAAAGAAAGTAACGAGAACTCTTAACCAATTCAGCTCAGTAAATGTTTATAAATTAACATTTAAATATGTCTAAGTCTGATTCCCAATAGCAATACTAAACACAATTTCAGTAGAGTCTCATGCAGAGCAAGTGACTTATCTTTCCAAGTCTTTGGACTACGATTCGTTATACATATGAAGCAGCCCTTATCGCGTCAATTGCAAAATTAGTTTATAATCCCAATTTATCACAATTCAAAGCACATTATCAGAATTGTCTTATAAAAGGGAAAGTAGTCTTAACTCTTGTCTGTTCCATGCAGAGAATGATGTAGATAAAGTAATGCATATCATTCGATTGTAAAGTCAAAACTATTTGCCAATTACTGTTATCCCAATCCTAATTAACAGTTAAAACTATACTATATATAGAGAGAGAGAAAGAAAATAGTCTGCGGCATTTCATTGAAAACGATATTAAATCTATTTTGCCAATAATAATATCGTACATCACAATTCGAGTAATATCTTGGAGTAGTCTTAGATATTGGAATTGCTATGCTGGCTTAACCAAACATATTTAACTCAAGTCTATTTGCTAATGCCAAGCATTCATGTTTTTCTCACATAGCAAATCCAGTCGAAAGTCTTCTAAAATGCTTTCGCACTTCTCTCATAGTCGGCACCAGCTTGACTAGCTACAAAGTGCAGGGTATACGACAGTATTGTGGGAATTCATCAAATTGAATAGCACATATGTATACATATATATGTGTATGTGTGTGTATTATATGTTTATTTATTATTTTTTATTTTTTTGAGGCTATGCTAAGTGCTTGTATATAGAGCATAATTAAAGCAGACCGCAGTGCAACAAAGTGCGTGTACTTCTGGCTGACAGCATATTGAGCTGTTGGGTAATACGTACCAAGTGTGTATGCGTATATCTCTGTCTCTCTCTTCCCCATTCCCCATCCCTCTCTCACTCTCAATCTCTCTCTCTCTCTCTGTGTGTATGTGTGTGTGTGTGTGTGTATCTATGTGCAGCTGGGCTTGGGCTTAGAAATTCATTTCGGTGGCCATTAGACGTGAAACTTATTTATTTATAAAACACAACACAGAACGCGCAGTCGAGTGTATGAATTCAGTGCTCTGCAACACCGAAGACAACAAGCGACAAAAATTTAACGATAAATATATATAAAAATAAAAATAAACCAAAACGGCAAAGGCAAAGGCAAACCCAAAGGCAAACGCTGGCCGAAGCCGAAGCCAAAGCCAAAAAGGTGCAAAACCAGGACATCAAATATTTAAAGAAAAATTAAAATAAATAAAAGCACAGCAGCAACAACAACAACAAACTAAAATAAAATAAATAATATAAACATTGTGCTCACTCACACACACACAAACACCATCTCGCTGTGTATTAAAATTAATTCTTTGTTTTCTACTCTTTGCGCGTTAATTTCAACAGTTTTGCGCGACTTTTTGTTGCTTATCAAATTCCACAGAAATACACCGAAAATAAAAAGCAAAATAAATCTGTAATAAATAAACACACCCGTATGTAAAAAGAAAACAGCGAAACAAAAAAAAATAAAATAAAATAAAATAAAAACCTAAGCAAAAGCAATTAAAAACGAAACAAATTTTGCCGTTAGTCAAGTGGGGGCAAACGCCCAACGTACACGCAACTCGACCCACCAACAAACATAAAAAAAATACAACAACCAAAATTACAAAAATACAACAACCAAAAATACCAAACAGAGCAACAAGAAAAGAACAACAAAAGCAAAACATTTAAATCAAATCAACAGCATCCAACAAGCAAAGGAAGCAGTCAAAGCCAAAGAGCAGCAGCCGCAGCACGCACAGAGGAAGAAAAAAGGTAAATTTTACAGCAAGGGAACAGAAGTTAAATAAAAAAATAATAATAATAATAAAAAAAAATATATATATATATAACACAGAATTATTTAATTAATTTCAAATTAAGTACGAAACTACAAATTGCAACTGAAACTCAAACTCAAACTCTAAGATAAAACTCAAAGAGACTCAAAGTCGGGCACATTGCGCATACGCCGCGTGTGCCGCAGCAATAAAAATTTGTGCTGCGTATGTTTGCATTTACCACTTACAATTTGCTTTTATTTCTTTTTTTTTTTTTTTGGCTACATTTAATTTAATTCGTTTGGCAGTTCAACAAATTAAAAGCCAAATGCGTTTACTTAGCCCTGACGAGCTGACAAATAAATTTACATATGGCACATAATTTACATATGATTTATATATGCGCAAATCAGTTTGGGATCTAGTTGAAAGTATAGAATTATGGGCAAATGATCGGCACAACAGGCTCGACAAAAGTTCAATTCAATTGTCTCGCTTGTCAATGAAACATAACAGAAAAGGAAGAAAAATAATAATACAAGTAAGAAGCGGGTGTTAACGACCTCATAATACTCATTTACCAGAACCATTTTCCATTTCGTCATGCCCCTTTTTCACATACCTGCATATATTTCTGTGCAAATCTATAGAAGACTGTAGTTTAGTCTATGATTTTTTTTAGCTTCTGGCTCTAAAAGTGTATCCGCCATATTTTCATATTTGTGTTGTTAACGCGAATACACATTTCGTATTTCAAATTTCTAACTCTTTAACTATCATGACTCCTAACATGCCGGAAAATGCATATGCCACGCCCTTAGTGGGCGGATCGAAAACATCATATCTTGTACAATTCGAGGTTGGAGTATGTGCTCCAAGTTACGAACCGGACTGTCCAGCAACAAAACCCATATACTCATCTCACTTTCACGAATGAGTATGAACAGAGACGAGAGGAAAAATAAAGATATTTGACAATTGGCGTTAAGTTGGCGACATCGCGGCGACAGGTTGACAGCGCGTGTCGATGCTTAATAAGGCTCCTAGTTAGCCTGTCAATTTCCCGATGTCGGCGCTGCGGCTGCGGCATACAGGACATCAATACAAACGTAAATATATGTACATACATATATGCGAAGATTTGTTAGATATGTATACAATGTATTGCCGTATAACATTTTGATAGGCTTCACGCATCAATTGAAGAGGCTCGTTCATGTTCTTTGTAAGCGCTTCAAAGCAAACATTAAATCCTTGAATTACCATTCAATTATATTTATTTTGAAAGCTGCTCAGCATTAGATTTGAAATTTCTTAGACAATTTCGTACAATTTGCCCTCAGCTCTGGTTAACATCTTAATTGTTCGACTAACTTTTCACGCCGAGAGCCAGAGATTTGTTATGGCATTAGCAGGCTGTTGAAGTTAAGCTGTCGCTGTTTGAATTGCCTCGAGTGCAGCGATTGCAAGTGATTCAATAAGCTTTTGCTTGAGGGCAACTTGGCTGAAAAGTTGTGTATTTAATGGGGGATGACCGAGCATTAGCTGCGTGCCAGATGAGTGTGTGTCCATGTGTGTGTGTGTTTGTGTGTGAATCAATAAATCATTTAAAAAGATTAATTGCTTAGATTCCAACTAATTAGATGCAATTAATGCAGCATGTGTGCACTTTCTATGTGTGACTTTCAGTGCAAAACACACACGCACACACGCACACATGCACAAGTCTGGCACTTGAATGGCATTTGTCTGCGATACCCGCAAACACTCAGTTGCACTCAGACGTCAAGCTGAAGCGCCACTTGAGTGACTCTCGCACACACACACACACACACACACACACACACACACAGCATGTGTGGAAATGCAATTGGTGCAGCTTCTTCTGTCGCTTGCTGTTGATAATGCCGTTGATGGGGCAGATAATTGCCGCCCAATTGCCTTGGAGCTCGAACAATGCCACAGAGATAAGTTCGTCCAGCAGCCGTGTGGCTGGCTAAAAGCGAATGCATTTAGCATTTACCATTTGCTATTTGGTATTTGATATTTGCATGGCATGGCTTTTCTTTTATGGCCAGTTTCCTTTTGGGCTAAAACTAATCACGCTCGGAGCAATGCGACACGTTTCATAATCGTCGCGCTGACGCTGCTAAAGCTGTTTAAAGCGTTTACGCGGCGGGTCTTAGGCAGGGCCGATAAGATAATAGCGCACCCACGGACGCCGCTCGTACTCCGATACCGGCAACAACAACAGCAACAGCAACTAAATAATAATAATAAAGCAAAAAATAAAATAAAACAGCAGCGACTTAAGTCTCGCAAGTCTCGATTGCTCTTTCGATACGAGCGCACACACACACGCACATTCTGTACATTGTTAATGCGTGTATCGAAAATATCTCTGATTGACGTATACACTAATTAATAGGCGACATTCTGGCTGTGCAGCACACACGCACCCTGCCATTTACCCTACCTCACTCGCACTCTCACTAGCAGTCCTCCCTCCCTTGCGCTCTCACGCACGGAGATCTGAATTGCTTGATAAGTTGCGACACAATTGTATTCGTACATCGATAAGATTTGCGATAAAGTTTTTAGCTTTAAGCAATATGCCATCATCTAAATATAGCACTGCCAGAGGTGTGTCTACTTTTCAACGTGACTGTGCCAACTGCCAGCTGCGACTAAGGCGCTACGTGTCGAGTCATGTCGTGTCGTGTCGAGACACCCTGCACTTATTTCAAGTGCCCAGCACTCCAGCGACCACTTAAAGGATTTGCATTTACACACAGTGTCAATTACTGTTATGCAATTGCTACCCTCTCTCTCTCTCTCTCTCTCTCTCTCTCTCTTCCTCTCACTCACTCTCGCCTTATCGCTGAGCAAATATATTTTGCAGCTGATTGGCAAATTAAGACAAATTTCATACGAAATTGTTCAACTTTTGTTGCCTTCTTCTTCTGGCATATGGTAAGCAGCAAAGAAATCTTTCAAAACAATATAGGCAGCCCTCGAAAGATGAACAGATATTTAAATCACGATCTATCAAATTAATTTGATATCCCTGCAGACGACTCCTAAATGCCTAAATGCCCCATATTAAAGGCCTTTTAAACTACCTCAGCTCTATTGGCTCCCACAACAAACCCAATAACTTGCCGAACAGCCCTCGCATGCGAATATTATGCATCTTCTTTGTGGTAAGCCCTAGTTCGTAGCCTAACTGAACGGAAGGCAATTAATTTACAATAATTATGCAACACTTATGGAAAGCATTGCCTTGGCATTCAAATTGAGTTGAGCTCTGAATAAATAATTGCATGGCTTTGAATGGCTCTAAAGGCGTGACCCATGCTGTACGCACACAATCATCAGCTATTTGCTTGATATACAAAATAATTAGCTCGCTTTGAGAAGCAGTCTCGCTGCTCGTTCGCTTCCTTTCCGTTTTTATTTTTTTATTTTTATTTGATATATTTCAATCGAAGCTCAAAGCAGAAAATGATGTTTGAATGGCATTCAAGTTAGAAATGGTATTGGAACTGGAATTGGAATTGAATTTCTTTTGGCTCTTGCTACGAGCAGCTACTAATTTATCAGTGAAAACACTTTCACTTTGTGCCATTCTCAATTAATGTTGCTGGCCTTTTCGCCCCGGCCTGCCACAAATTACAAATTGAATTCATCATATTTTATAATGTCAAACAGAATTGATGCTGTCATATGTATTGTATATGGGCGGCTGTTCGAAATTGTTTTAGCTGGCCACAAAATGGTTTTGGCCATTTGAACTTCAACTTGACACAAATTGCAGGCACTAATTTGTCATTAGCACGCCACAGCAACAACAACAACAGCAACAACAACAACAATAATGTCCGGGCCAACAAATGGCTACCGACAGGTTGGCAACTTCGATTTGCGTCTCAGCTTGGCAAATTATATTGTTTTATTATTTTTTATATTTCCTGCTGCTGCTGTTGTTGTTGTTATGCAAATTGGTTGCCTAACTGAAGCGAAGACCACACAGAGCACATAAATAATCAATATATATGTGTGTGCGTGTGTGTGTGTTCGAGCGAGTATCGTGGGAACATTTATGGCTGCCATTTTGTGCGTTGAACGAGTTTATGCAACATGGCAAAAAGTGAGGCGGGCTTATTGATTGATTGGACGGGCAGACAAGTGGCTTTATCAGTAGCACAATTCACCAAAATCAATATATATACATATATTTATATATATTTATATATATATATACGCATATTTATATATAAATTCATTTACTGTTGTTGTGGCTGGCACGTCTATTTAATAACAACAACTTTTTAACTGATATTAAATGCGTATCTCACACTCTGTACGCGTGAGTGTACTGGCATGTGAGTGTGTGTGTGTGTGTGTGTGTGTGTGTGTGTGTGTGTGTGTGTGTGTGTATGGTTGGCCGATTGTGCTGCCATTTAAGCCAAATGAAAGTTGCCAGCTACAAGCAGTAAAACAAACTAAGCCAAAATTCTCAGCTTGTATAACTTAACACGAAATAGAAGAAACGAAACGCATACACACACACATACACACACACACACACATACACACACACACACATATACATACTTATATGTATACACACAACCACGTACACATCCTCTGCTCTCCACTCCCAACAGCTGTCTACACATACAATTGCATAGCTTTAAAATAAATGAAAAATAAAATATTACGTATACGCACAATGGTCTCGCAAATATTGCGAACAACTTAAGCCAGCCAGCCATATGTTATGCTGCTCACAACGAACTCTAGTTGCACTGAGCGTAGCGATGTAGACAACTAAAACAGAATTTAATATAAATGGAATAAAGAATTACGAATGCAAAAAGCTACACTAAACCATTTAAATTAAATATACATATATGCATATGTGGAAGGATTTCAGAATGAACAGTTGATAATCGATATAGGAGCTCAAAAGAGTTTTTATATAACATTCATTATAATTTCACTTGAGACTAGACGTGAAGCTCCAAATCCATTAGGAGCTCAATTGATATTGGAGTTAAGATTAAAGAGCTGGGTAACTTAATCAGTTTAGATTTCAGATAGAGTTCTAAAGAGTTAAGATATGAAATTTAAAAAATATATATATATAGATAACGTAACTCTAATGATTTTAAAATGGCAATTAATTGCAAGCAGTAAAGATATCATATATATATAGACCATAGGAATTGCAGTTAAAATTTTAAATACAGGTGTTGAGATTAATGTTCTAAGGAGCGAAACAAAAATCCAATTTAGCTTCAACTCAATTGAGGATCGATAATAGATAGAGCAATTGGAGCCCTAAAAAGTTACGATACAAAATACATGAAGAAGTACTAAAAACCTCGGATACAAGGAGATAGCAACAGATATGGGAAAAACGAGCTCTGAGCAGCTTAGCTTCCAAATCAATGTACGTTTCAATTGTGAATTGCTTAACTCATATTCCAGACGCAGCTCCAAAGTCTTAAGCTACAAAATCCATATACAACTCAATTGAAGCCTATCATGTGTTCCATTTAATTCAACAAATTTCTTAAATATATTTCTAGACAATTTAAGCTGCCTATAAATAGACATTGAATGTGGTACACGCTGAGTGAGTGCTATCAGCCCGTCAGCATCTCGTGTGGTATCATCTCGGGACAGCGCAGATCTTAAGTCAGTTCAAGTTCGTTGCGTTCGTTTGCGCCGTGGCACATTAGGCAGCAATGAGGGTATTTGCCAAGGCAATGGAAGTGTCGCGGATGTGGCCTGCTTTATGTCGACAAAGATTATGTGACAATAAGCTCGGATAATATATATATATATATATATACATATATGAGGGGTCGGAGGTGGGTAGCCAAGGCAAGACACTGCCAACGCGCAGCGAGCAGCTGTCAATTGTGTAAATATTTGGTGGCAAAAGTACAAATAGAAATGCTGTCGATAAATCGAAGCACATGACTACAGACGTGCATTAACAGCTGCGACTTGTATCTTGTATCATGTAAAAGCAAACAGCAAGCAGCAAGCAGCGCCTCCCAGCGAAATTCTATACCAATTACAATTCAATTGTTTAGCTTTGATCAATACAACAAAGGCCACACATACATATATGTGCATATATACGCTATATGCATACATACATACATATACATATATACATATATAGTGCAGGAGAATGCGAGAGAGCGAGCTCCGCTGGTTTCTTGCAGCTTCACGTATCTTCCCGATGCTAATGTCGCTGTGTAGCATATGCGAGCTGCGAGAAATTGTGAATCGCATGCAAATTGACTTTACTCTCAATTACCCTGCAGCTGGCCCAATTCCACTGTTCCACAGATTTGCCATTGTTTTCCGTTGCCGTCTGCCGTCTGCCGTTTGCCGTTTACCAGGCTGCATATGCAAATGCAAGGCCAGAACATCAAGCCGCAGAGTATTGGGGGCGAGCCTAAAGCTCGTCGATTATTTATTGAATGGCATTTGGTAGGCATACGCAATTCGCAGCCACATCGACATCCACATATGCATATCGATTATTGAGTTGACTGGCCAACGATTCATGTTTGAATATACCAAACTAATAATCGAATCTTTCCACACTGATTTACGGTCGACTATTGCCGTGATATCTGCAATGATGATGAAATGGCCAAGCACATTTTTGCCTCAATGAAATCGTAATTCCAATCGACGCACAGCCTCTCCCCCCCCCCCCCCCCTCGCTGTCGCAGTCCAGTGAAGCGCATTGACACAATAAACTGTGCATTTAATGTCGAAAAATGTTTCAGCCTCCGTGGATGCGGTCTCAAAATGTTGTGAAGAGCTCAGCGATTAAAGCTAAGAGCTTTGCGTTTTCAATTAAGCGATTAATGCTCGATACTCAGTGGCAGGCTGGTAAAATGTGATTCGGCCAAACCGTTTCTTGCTCTCCAAAGTGTACTTAAGTGCAGCTCAGTTGATATATCGAAAATCGATAACTCAATTGACTTTTGATAATTGACATCCAAGCATCCAAGCGCAGAGCATCGAGCATCGAGCATTGAGCATTGAGCATGTAAATGTCAAATATTTCTGTACCGTATTTGGACAACATTCAGTGCTTCGTCCTCCCCTCAGTCTATGTGCGGAAACTTGAAGCCAAACAATCAAATTCAATTATTTCATGATAAACGCATTTTCCTTCTTTTTTCTGAGAATGTGTGAGGGGGCGGCTCGAGTATGAGAAAGGAATATGGAACACTGTGCGCAATTTACTCTTAAAGCAATTTAGCTCAATAACGAAACAACATTCCATATAAATTGATATGATATGATCTGATGAATTAAATAAGATTTAATAACGATAGCATGTGCCTAAATGTACGTATTTCGATTGAAAATACTCTTTATCAACTTAAAATGTTGAGATGAAAGAGATTTACTGCTGGGAACTTATTGCGTTATCGATAAATCAATCGAATTATTAGACAATAATCTTTAGGTATTGGAAAATTTCGAAAACAAAACCGAATATACTTGAAATATTTATCGAAATTCAATAAGTTCAGTGTTATCGATAGCTAGTAATATATTTATTGATTTAACAATAATGCAAGACTAATGATTTCGTTATCGATAAACTATCAATTCAGCTGAATATATTTCAAATATTTCAGTGTTATCGATAGCTTATAATATATTGACTAACTACATATATTCGACTAATAATGTTACAGTCCTATAAATCGCCAATTAGCCTGTTTACAGCTGTAAGCACCCATAACACATCAAATCGTGCTCAGATACGCCTCAAAGTTAACTAATTGTTATCGATAAATCAGTGTTAGCTGTCAACAGTTGTTCGTTCTCGATAAATAAATCGTGCATTCAGCTTAGATTGATTTGTGCGGGCGGCTGCTTGTCAATTGTCATCAATATGAATTCAATTTATCTCACCTATCATATAAATTCTGATCGATTAGCTAACAATCACAACTGTTGATTGCCGTTCGCCTGGCCCACGCTGGCACACTGTCCAGCGATGCCTCGGGTCTAGTGAGAGCTGGCACTGGAGCTGGAGCCGCAGCCATAACTGTTGTTGTCATTTGCCAATGCCACGTTTTACAGCGCATTGTGCAGAGGACAAAGGCGAAATACTTCCATTCAGCTCTTCAAAGCAACAACAACAACAACAACAACGGCAAAAACGTAACCAAGTGAAGGCGAAGGTGCCCTAAGCTATGCTCACATATGGCACATGCACGAGCGCAGTATCAACAGTGTAATTATCGGTATGCAGCACCAAGAGCAGCATCATCATCATCATCATCATCATCATCATAATGCTGTTGGTGTACGTGTAGCATATCTTGTAACGTAGTCCTTTTGCGACGCTGTGTCCTGCCAGGCGTGTATTTCAAAGCATTTTGTTTTCTCAACCAGCTTTGGCTCTGTGGCTTTTTCCCACTTTCACCTGCACACGCACACGTGCACACACACACACAGCAGCACATCTATATGTGTATATATGTATATAATCGCCTGCTGCTCCACCTGCTGCTTAATGCCGCCCACAGCAGCTGACGGCAAATGTTTCGTGCCAGTTGACGCTCAATTTAGAAATATTTATGCGCGATTATTACGCACAATTGTAAAGAAACATGAAAGCCGAATGAAATAGAGCGCCCAGCCAATGGGCCAGCGCAAAACACATCAATCAATTGCCTCAATGCCCCTCGTATGCGGCCCTTTAATTACGCACAGTTTAGGCCAATTGTGTATACATACATATATTTCGAAGCAACAGAAAAATGTCTAGTTTATATTTGAGCTATTGCGATTGATAATCCAATTTGTTGCCCAGTGTTTTATTAGCCATAATTCGATTATTTGTTTTAGGTTTTTATTTTTTTTTTGTTCTTCTTTTTCCTTTCTTTTTGCAACATTTTTATGGCCACTTGAAAATTGGGAATTTGGTCAATTGGAAATCTGTTTTGGCTCAAACGAAATTGCGCGCTAATCAAATAATCAAAATTAAAGCGAAATGCCAAACTCATCAAATTAACAACGGCAGCAACAACACAGCAGCAACAACAGCAGCAGCAACATTGTTAAAATGTTTGCTCCTTTTTTTTCTACCAAGTTTTCTCTGCCTCGCTTTTTTTGGGTTGGCTTGCTGCGGAGGTCTATTATGAGAAACCTTTATTTTAATTGAAATATTGTGTAGCCTTTTTTAGACGACCTAATTTGATTTTTTGAGAATGGAAATTTAAGAAGTTCGCTGAAGTTCATTCTGTTAAAGCTTTGCTCAAAAGGGATTGAGAATTTACATTGTGCCACAAAACTATCGAATACAGAATATTAAGTATACGTAAGACATGTGACTCACATATGACGAAAGCTGGGCCATTGGGTTTTTTTTGGAAATCAAATTTAAAGAGCTGTGTTACCCATTATTTTCATTCTTCGACACTTGTCCATGTCCAAAAATGTATAAAAGAGTCTGTAATAGAATTTATGCGCAAAGAGAAGACACTAATGGGGCAGCATATGTACCAGAACTAAGTAGCTTTGTCTTTTTCTTCCACCTGAAGAGGCCCATTACGACACAATACTAAAAATATCGTTGAAGGCAACGCTGAAGCAGATTTGCAATACTCTGAGAATTGTGAAACATATTGGGTCAAGTATATACTCGTATGATGGGGCTTACTAGGTTTCTCTCTTAAGCTAGATAGATAGAATAAAAAAGGTCTGTTGCAAAATAAAATAAAGAAAGAAATCTGAAATGTACAACAACAGATTCGAACTGTTCAATTCGAGTTTTTTACTCAAAACAGTCATGTTATATATCAAAATAATTTTAAACAGTTTTCTTTTTGTTCTTAGGAAACTGACATAACCTGCAAGTTTCCTTCATTATACAGGACTGTCCATATTCGAAGGATCCATGTCTTTAATCAAAGAAAAACTTCTTTTTTTATTTTTCAAGTAGATTTCTTCACAGTAACTTTTGAATATGATATCCTACAAATGGCCGTACTGTGCCCGTCTCTATCAAAAGATATAGGGTTGCCAGATGGGTCCGTCAAATATGAATAGTCCGGTACACCATTAATTTTTGTATATAACAAAAATTTGTTCATTCATGTCGAAGTATTTGCGCATATATGACCATAATATATTTTTCAAATCTAAAATAATAAAATATCAAACTGTGCTATGTCCATACATGTATATCCGATAAAACGTCGTTACCTAGTTACCTGACTTTTGCTGCTCTGTCGCATATTCGATGCTGGTGAGCGTATTTAATCTTTGGCACTTCGTGACAAAGTTTTTTTTTTTAGTGAAAGTTTTAGCTGCTCTTAATTGTTGGGCAACAACTGCAAGGCGAACCCTTCCCATCACAAACTTAATTCCGTTGCTGGCAATTTAACAATGTTTTAATGGGTTGAGCTGGACGGGCGCTGGCAAAGTTCTTGGCAAACATTTAATTCGCAGATTTTTCGTCATTTCGAATTCCCTTTATTTTGGCCCCGATCGGCAGTGTGCTGACCAGCAACCAGCTCTATATGAATTTACAATGAGTTTTTGATTAGCTTTTGTCATAGCAAGCGAGTCGACAGCATAAGCAGGAAGCCAACCAGCCGACCAGGTAGCCAGCCAGGTAGCTGACTGCATGGGCTGGCTTTACAATCATCTTGAATGGCTGCTGCTTTGGCTCAAATGCGAAAGTTTTTGCGGCCATTTGCAACTTTCAGCTCCTTCCTCCCACTATATCAGTGTGTGTGTGTGTGTGTATGAAAGTTGAGTAAGTGAAAATAATAATTAATTCAGCTGAACTCAATTAAGCTGAGCAAAGTGAAAATTGCAATCGAGAGATGATGATTTAATATAGGCAAACCTATTTATGCCATTTGATATTCTAAGGTTCTTCAAACTAATGTGGCTGAAGAAAGCTAGTTAAGCATTCCACAATACCTGAGAGTATTGTATATATATACATATATGTGTGTGCGTGTGTATTTGTGTATATAACGAACAACTAGTTAACATGGCTGTAGATAATGTTAGCTTATCCACTGCAATAGAATAGTATTGCCCTTGGCTAGTTTGCCCGATAGCTGAATATAATATAAAATATATATTATATATAAATATATCAATACATACACGTATAAGTATGTATGTACATATGTTATTGCTTTTTAAACAAACTGACAACGGCTTGAAAACAAATAACAAGTTAGTTGTTAACTTTTTCGTACATTGCGTTGACAATGATTTTGATTTACAGCTGGTAGATGCTTATCGCTGCTTTTTGATAGTTGTTTGTAGTTTGTTATTAGACAGCGAAAACATCAAATGAATCGATTGTCTATTAAGTATCCATACAAATAGATTCGCCTAGTGATAAGAGCTCAGAGCTCAGAGCTCATGATAATGCAGGCAAATATAAGTGTGGGCATTTACAACATGCTGGAATCTACATACCAAAACTATTGTAATTGAGTGTTTAAACACGTTCCGCAATCCACATATTCGTATCGATGTGGATATCGATAACGCTTAATAATATATAGTACCTCTTTGGCATATGTCAACTGGGTTTATCAGTCGAATCGATAAGTGGAGGTGGCAAAGTTATTATAGTTAAGCGTTAAAGCACTTTTTGTAATTCTTAGATATATCGATACCTACAACGATAGCAGCAGATACAAGATAATGCTGCTTATTAATATGATTCACTAATTATATAGATAAGTAGAGGATTCAAGGAATTAAAAATACAATTATGATTCATATAACGTATTCATCGATAAAAATCGATAGCTTGAAGATAAGTGCAATTAAAGTGCACTACCTATCGTTATCTATACCGATGTATTCATTAGGCCTATCAATTGCAAATAAATGTTAAGTATATCGAAATCAACATCGATAACGATATATACCATATATCTTAGCTTACTACTGGAAGACTGAGAAGATAAAGCTCTCGTAATGAAAGGCTTAACAGTTTTGCCAATTCATATACACATATCGATATCGATATAAATACCGATAAGCACAACATAATGCTTCTTAAGCAAAATTTAATTGAATTTCTCAATTAATTCGATTGCTTATTCAAGCACATTTCTTTCATCACAATAAATTGAAAATCAGTGTAACAGGTAGGGATAACAGTTGAGGAAAAGCGGATTAAAGTAAGCGATAAACGCAAATACATATATTTCAGAAACTTAAATCTGCAGCTACGTTCAATGTAAACAAGAAGAAGCACACTCCAAGGCTTAACTTTACGAACTAATTGAATCAGGTGCAAGTTTTGCATAATCGAATGTGGGCGCTGATAAACTTTGTCTGCCATTCACAAGAGTGGGCGTGTCAGCAGACATATTGAATGCAGTCAGTGCATGCAATTAGTGCCAGGGGAGCGAACAAAGCGAATTCAAATATATGCCAGGCCAAGCCGCACACCTAGACAGGGCAGGTGGGCAGGTGGGCAGGTGGGCAGGCATGGCAAGCGCTTTGTCAACTCTTGAGGTAGACTCGTAAAGGGTAACAACAATGTTACTAGCCAGCTACTGCTGCCAAATGGACTTCCATGACATTAGAAATATGCACTCGCAGTCAAAGCCAATTATGACTAAGCACCTTTTGGGGGTGGCGGGCGGTGGGTGGACTCTCATTGAGGGTCGCCCAAAGCAATTTGCCAATATTCAGCCCGACCACGCCTCCCCGCCTCTCCTTCATTCCGCATGCCAATTGTGGCCCCGTTGAGCTGGCTGGCTACGTCTACGACTACGACTCATTGCATGTTTCATTATGATTGCTTTTTTTTGCAGCGTAAACAACTTCGATTCAGAAATGTTGTCTATAACACGGACCCGAACCACTGCAAACAGTAATCAGGCGGGCAAACTTTGTGCGGCTGGCCAACTCGTCAAAGTCGAGAGCGCAAAAGTTGCCCCAGCCAACGACCTACGAGCCAGCTATCCGGCTGTCCGGCTATCCGGCCAACTGGACGACGCATTAAAAATGTGCAACGTGCCGCATGCCGCATGCCACGTGCCACGTGCCACTCCGTTAGCAACTAGCTAGCTGCACTTGCTCAACACCTTTGATATATATACATATATATATATATGTATGTATATGTATGTTGCGCAACGAATCGAAATGAATGAAATCCTGCCAATTTGACTCAATAATGAATGAGTGGCATTTGCGCTGAACTCACTGCAACTTTTCCCAACTCTAGCGCCAAGTGTCCAAATGCCACTCACAGTGCCGCTAATCACCCGGCCAAGTTCCAGCTCTATATATAGTATGCATATACCCTGTAATGGGCTGGACTGGTTGGAGTTGTAGAACTTTTTTGATATGAAAATAAAAGCGCTTTTCTTAATTATAGCAATCAAGCTGACAGCAGAGGCTGACGCAGAAATGTCTTATAATATCCTTTTAAAGCATGCAAGAAATGTGTTAAATCATTTGAATTGGCATACATATACATATATTGAAGTACTATTGTAGCAGTACATTAGCAATTGCAGGTGGAGATCCAATGAGTTCAGATATATATCATATATCTTAGTTTATTAGTAGAAAGCTGGGAAGGTAAAACTCTGGCAATGAAATCCAAACACGCTTATCGATATCGATATAAATGAAAATCCAATGAGTTGAGAGTTTTGTCATTTAGGAAGCTTCGATATCAATTGTCGATTCTAGTGTGCTCTGAAGAGAGTAAAATCGGAAAGAATGCATGAAAATTGTTGGCGTATTTCATTTGATAAATTTGCAACAAAAGCCGTTCACAATAGGTAATAATGAGTGGTAGGAGTGGTACTTTGTTTGGATGTGTATGAGCAGCATGAAAAGTTTAGCGTGGAAGAGCGAGTATGATACTCTCGCTCGCTCTACCTGTGATCGATCTTTCTATGTTCGCTCTGCTTGTGATCCCTCTCTATATGATCGTTTTTCCTCTATTTCCGCTTCATATGCTCGCTGTACTGACCCGCCCTGTGATGGCTCTGTTTGTGTTCGCTCTCCCTGGTCTTTATCCCTGCACTTGGATCCTGTGATCATTCTTTCCATGATTACTCTCCCTGAGATCGCTCTGTCTATACTCATTCTCTTCTGCATTTTATCACTTATTTACTACCACTTTTCCCTGCTGCTCCTACTTGTATTCCATTATCAAGCAGCTCGAACGAGTTCAATCATCTCATTGATTGGACTGACATCAGTTTGACTGCCTGAACTAGTCCCATCATCTCCTAGGTATACCTCAATTATCACAATCAGAAGCAGCGTGTAGCGATGGAGCAACGATCAATCACAAGTTGATTGATCTTGGTCTGAGCACAATCTTCGTGATTGATACATGGGCAATGCTAATAATATCTGCATGATTCGTCTTGTCTTAGCCTAACTGCCTGAGCTAGTTCCAGCATTGACTGCTACACATCATATCCATGCCGGATTACTCGGAAGTCATCTTATCTTAGGCCTCTTGGTTGACCCTTTACCACATTGATGCAACGCTAACAACCCTAGCGATTGCACAGCTCCCAGCTGGGAAGACAGTACAAATTCCTAAGTGAAATGCGTCTCATTCAAATAACGTTTTTTTTTTTTTTTTTTTAGTACTAGCTTTTACTTCAACTTTTCCACAGAAGCTTCAAATGCCCAATTGCCATTGTGAATGGGCGCTCAACCTCAACGTCATCGCTGCACTTTACGTGGTATCTCACGGTTTAGCTCTTTTTGTGTGTTGTCTTGGCGACCGCACTAAATCAACGTTCTCTCTCTCTCTCTCTCTCTCTCTCTCTCTCTCACTCTCCCGCTCTCACCCTCTGTGTGTGTGCTGTGGCTTTTCGCGCAGTCTTTGTTTGTTTCTGCAATTTTTTATGGTGTTTTCCCTTATTTCGGTCGACATTTCATTGGCATTCGGCTGTGCCACCGACATTCATCACGTATACGCGGCATGCCACCTAGTTTGCTCTTGCCGCTGTTGGCGTCGCCGCCTCATAAGTCTTTCATCATTTTTATTGGTTTTCCTTTGGCACAGTCACACACAGAGACCCAAAACGCAACGCACACACACACACACACACGCCGTCACTCCCCACACTCAGTGCGCCAACCCCTCTCCACCTCTCCGCGTTTTCCCTTTTCTGTTCTGTGCTCATTGTGTGTATTCAAAATTTATTAATGCTGCGCGCCCGCAGTTGCTGCTTTAAAGTTAAAATCCCCCGTGTGGAGCCCAAGGCGTATGATTAATTACATGTGTATGTGTGTGTGTGTGCTTTTGAGTGTATGCGTGTGCATGTTGATATGCATGTGATGTGTATAAGGAATGAGAGCGAGAGAGAGGGAGCAAATAAGTCAGAGAGACAGTGAGAGCAGTTAGGTAACCGCCAAATGATGACTGCTTTCCCCTTCCCCTTCCCCTTAACCTTGCCCTTGCGACGAAAAACTTTCTTAGCTGTCCTGCATCTGCTCTGGGCCATTTTGCTCTAATGAGCGCTGTCATTAGCCTGTTTTATGTCGCTAATCAAGCTGACCACGCCCACCCACACTAGCCAGGCTAATGCCCACGACTGAGCACGCAAACACCTGATCTGAACTGCTTGTTAACTGCACGCAATTCCATATCATCTTCGCTGTTTATAGCTGACCTGGCCTCTCTCTCTCTCTCTCTCAGTCTCTCCAGTTGGCAACATTTGTATTGACCGCCTTTCAAATCGGCCAACTGTCAACTGCACTCGTCCTCCGGCAGACAACGTCGAACGGCAAAAAACTAACTTATAGTGATTTCTTTTGCATCTCAAGGTTATTTAAGCTGCGATAAACTGTGTAAAAGTTTTTCCTATTGGTTAGTTTTGATGGCACGTCAGCTTTTGTACCGTTAGCAGCAGCATCCGGCTCATAAGACCAAGTCGGCTTAACGGGAAATGCAGACGCTGTCGATATTGATGCTGCGCGGCATCACTTTGCCTCGCCTATCAACACTGATGCCAGTTCAGCTTTTTTTTCAGCTAGATCTGGCTTCTTTTATTGTGCGTTTCCCGTTCTGGCTTATTTTTAAACTGCGATTTCAGGAAGAATTTTTATATAGCGGCAAGGCGGCATTTTCACTTACTCTTTTTTGTGATTTTTTTCTAACTAAAATGACGCCGTTTCAGCTTATTTCCCGTTAGATCTGGTACTTTTTTCAAAGAAGTCTAGAGCCGCTGTAAGTCTAGCTCTTCGGATCAACAATTGTAGCAATTTATATATGCATATAATATATATATATTTTACATTTTATATTAAACACGTCTTGAAATCACTATTCAGCTTTTTTTGTTTACCTGTCTAGTTAGATCAGCTAGATCTGCACTGCTTATAATAAAACTGTCAGCTGTAAAAGGCAGACAAAGCTCGGCAAACACTAGCTCGCTTCCTGTCTATATCGCCCCGACTGCCTCCATTTGGCTCTCTCTCCCTCTCTCTGTCTCTCTCTCTCTCTCTCTCTCTCTCTCTGTGTGTCACAACCTTTTTTATGTAGTCGCGCCGTGTCGCTGCAACGGCTTGTCGCAGCAATGCAAATATAATGCATAAACTACAAGTGTCAGCCAGCAGCAGCAACAGAACAGTGATAGAGAGATGGAAGAGAGAGAGATATAGAGTGAGAGGGACGTACATCAAACATCGAGCACAACAGCGCTGTCAACTTGCTGCCAAACGTCTGAGACGTCGCGACGTCGCGCGCAACATGGCAATGGGCCGTTTCATCTGCTTATAACAGTTGCCAAACAAATAGAGCAGCGACTGGATACGATGAAAACATGCGTCAAGCATATCAGCAGCACCACCAATGGGGAAGCTGTGTGGGTGGTTGGCACCACATGCTGTCTCTATTAGAGCGTGCGTCGCTCAAAGAGCCTTAAGCGCATCAACGTTTATGGCTTGGCCAGAGGGAGACCCTGGGAGACCAGTACAAAACATCTATAGCAGAGTGCCAGAGATTTAAGCTGATTTATGAATCTATGGGAAATACAAAAACTGAGAGAGTGAGAGTGAGAGTGAGAGAGACAGCAAAAATCTATTCAGTCTGCACTCAGAAATAGCAAAATTATGTAATGCCTCTTAGTATAATCTCTATAGCTATCTCTATCTCTAGCTATGTCTCTGTATCTTTCTCTATCTCTGTCACGCTAAAGCCACAGCGAATTGTCAGCTAATGTTATCTAAGGCTTCCTCTACGCATAGTGCTCACTGTACAGAGAAATTTGAGCAACTCTGTCGCGCTTTTGTTTCGTTTCAATTAGTGAAATTGTTGCAATTCAACTGAAATTCGAACTTGTACATTTGTGAGATGCTTAAGCATTTTGCCTGGCAAATTAGCGAAACGGTTAATGGGGCGAGCTTAAGGGATTGTCTGGGCAAGTCCTTTGTTATTCGAGCTACAAAAGGTATTGCGAGCCGTGTAGCAAAGCCACTTGAAAGCTTTTCCCTGTTAGCCAACTCAAGTCAAGACAGTTGTTTTGTTTTTTGTTTTCTATTTTATTTTTCTTCTTCTTTCTATACCCTGAACCCATTGAAAATGGGAAATCAGGGTATAATGGTTTTGTTGAAATGTATGTAACAGGCAGAAAGAGGCGTGGCAGACCCCACAAAGTACATATATTCTTGATCAGGGCGACGAGCTTAGTCTATTTAGCCCTGTCCGTCTGTCTCACCGTCCGTTCGTCCGTCTGTCCGTCTGCTCGTATGTTTGAACGCGTCGATTTCAGAAGATATAAGAGCTAGAGACTTGAACTTTTTTTTTTAAATGACCGTATATACAGCGCCAATATCAAGTTTATCACCAAAAATCGTTAAGTCGTCCCGTTCTTTTTTTTATCGACAAAAAACCTTATCGAAAGTTAATTATAAAATTATATCTCCTACATCTTTAGAGCTAGAGTATCCTTATTTTAAATGTAGATTTATATGTACGTTATAGAATTTCGATTTTTGTTCAATTTCACCCCCCCACCCCTATATCCACCCCCTTACCCTCATCTTTGTAAAAGACGTATTTCAAATACCAGAGACTTGAGCTTCGGATATATCATTATATCATTAATATAAACACAATCTAAAAGTTTCATTAAGAACTTACGTTCACAAAAAAGTTATTAAAGAATTAAGTTCCCATAGTAAGCCCACACTGCAGCCCATGCGTGCGCGCCTATGTGTGTCTATGTATGTATGTGTGTTTGCGTGTGTATGTGTTTGTTTGTATAAGCAGAAAGACGCTAAAAATTATTGAAATGGCCGTTGCTCGAAGGGTTCAGGGGATCTCGTCTTGACTAGAGCTTTCTTACTTGTTTTTTTTTTGTTTTTGTTTTTTTTTTTTTTTTTTTTTTTGCTAAGCTCTTTTACAGCGCCGTCAATCAATCGCTGGCCTGCTTAAAGCATCACAGGATGAAGGCAACAAAAAGAAAACCATATCGCACACATCTCTCTAGGTAAATGCATTAAAGTGCTGTAGCTTGCTCCTGCTCCTGCTGCTGCTCCTGCTGCTGCTTGCTGCATGAGTTACCAGCAGACCAATTTCGATGCAGACACACAGGTGTATGCCACTTCACAGGCAGAGCGCCCATGATCCGGGCCACTCTCTCTCTCTTTTGCTCTCTTGGCTGTCAGGCGGCTTGACAACGTTCTAAATTAAAAATGAACCTCGGCGCCAAAGGCGATGCTGCTGAAAATTGCGTGGCACGCGGGCTAAATCGAGTTTCAGAATTGATTTTCGTAGCCTTTTCCTCTTTTCTCCCTTCTTTTTTGTAGGAGTGTGGGGGGGGGGGGGGGGTGTTGGCTGGCTGGGTGTGGCATATGTGCATGCCTGGCTGGTTAGACGTGCTCGCGGGCTTTAGTTAGCTGGTGCTCTCTCTCTCTCTCTCTCTCTCTCTCTCTCTTTCTCTCTCTTTGTTGCTCATTAAAAATCAAATGATAATTGAGCCACGTTCTAATGAATCTGATTTGCTTTGTTTGTTTGGCTCTTGTCTTAAATTTCCAATTGTTATTCAGCCGAAACTTTTCCGAAATGCCACACAGCGTTACAGCACTACAGCAGAACAAATACAAACAAACACACGCACACACACGCACACTCACACAGTGAGCGACACCCACAATGTGATGAGGCCGCAGTATTTGTGGCAAATGTTGAACATGGCTTGCAACAAGCGACACGCGCCACAAACTCGGTTTTGGGTTTGGGTTTTCGGTCGGTCGCTGGTCGCACACACACACAAACACACACACACACACACACACTAAACAACAACCTGTTGACTGAGCCACAGTCGTAGCCAAATCAGCAACATCATCAGCTTGTTGTAGTTGGTTGAAGCTTGTTTCCTGTGCTTTTATTGTCATTTATCTTGTCTGCCCTCACAGAATTTTACTTTCGCCTCAACAATGAAAATCGATAAAAACGAAAAAAAAAAAAAAAAAAAAAAAATATTACAGAAAATACAACAGAGAAAAGAAAAAAAAAACAGCAAAAAGCAAACACTGTAAGAAATGACCCCAAAGCTACAACAACAGCAGCTGACACACACACACTCACTTACACACATACCCGCACATGCACGCACATACATAAGCTAAGACAATTTATGCCACAAGCAAGCAGAGCAAGTGCCCTTTGTACGTAGCTTAAGTACACTTAAAGAAATAAATAAACACTACAAAATATTTACAAAATGTTGTTCAATTTATACAAATCGAAAAATGACCAAAAAGACTGAATGATATACAATGATATCATGTATAAACACATGCGCGTATACATACATATGTAGAGTTTCTCTCAGTGTAGAGCGCGAAATGGAAGCAGCAGCATGTGAAACAAACACAGGATAAACATTGCGGCAACAACAGCATCCGACACATCTTTTTGGGCAACCGCCTGCAGATGGCTCCTCCATACGCTGACTTCTAAAGGCCATGCCACAAATCGTTATGAATAATGTGAAGCGTAAAATTTTAACGTGAAGAGCCAGAGCAAGCTGGGTCACTAACGGGCGGGGGGAGTTGGGGAGGTGAGAGGTTGCTTTGCTGCCGTATATGCTACATCAAATTTCCTTTTGCATAACAATGAATATGAAAGCTTCACCTAATTATGCCAAATATTACTGGTATCAAAAGCGAAATAACAATACAACAAACAAACACACACACACACACATACACCAGAGTAAACACACACACACACACACGAGCACAGCAGAGCACACAAAAATTATGGCAAATTATGTAAAGTTAAGTAAGGCCCAAGGAATGACACACCGCAACATCAAATCAGAGCTGTTAAAAAAGGCAAAACAAAAAAAAACACACACAAAATGAAAAACACACACTCACACACACACACACATGTATAGAACACAACTTTAATGTCACTTTAATATCATGAACCTAAAATGGGTTCAACTATGTGTTGACGTTAGTAAACGAGAATAGTGAATGGCTCTAAGCTGGGCGAGAATCTAAAAAAGTTGAACAGAGTAAAAAGAGAGAGAGCGAGAGAGAGAGAGAGCAAGAGAGAGAGGATTGACACAGAGTGAGATAAACGGACGGAATGTTAGAGAATAAGATAAAAGCAATCGCGAGAGAGAGAGAGAGAGGGACAGAGGGGAACTGCTACAACTAAAAAAGCTCAAAGACTGAGTGAGACAACAAGAGAGAAAGAGAGTGAATAATAAAGAAAGAATTTGAAAGAAAATATGACAGAGAGAATATGAGAGATTGAATTTGAGAAAAATAAAAAAAAAGCGCGATAATATGAGAGAGTGAATATGAGAGAGAGAAAAAAGGAAGAATGAAAGTTAGAGGCTGTGGGAGAACAAGAGAGAGAGAGAGAGAGAGAGAGAATGAGAAAGAAAGTTTGTGAAAGAGAGAGAATGAAAGAGAGACTCTATGGGAGGGCAAGGGAGAAAGAAAGAAATAAAGAGGGATGCTATTTAGAGAGTTTTTAGATTAACGATAAATGTAAAAGAAGTACGAGAGTGAGAGAGAGAGAGAAAGAGAGGGCGAGAGAGAGTGAGAGAGGGAGAGAGAGTGTGTGTGTGGCTCGGTGAAAGAGAAAGAAAGCAAAATGAAAAGCGGAAATTATATAATATCTTGAATATATAGACATTTTTACTAAGTTGGGCAATTCAGGGATACATAGATAGACAGGGGAGAAGGAAGAGTGTGGGTGAAAGAGAGGGTGTGAGAGAGAGAAAGAGCAGACTGCTCGAGAGAAAGCAAGAACTAAATTGAGCAAACTGTCATCAATTCCATATGATTAGAAGAGATATTAGTCGTTTGTTTAGTATATTTAGTAAATGAACCAGCTAGATGGATGAGAGTTATCATTTTACACTAAGCGTAGCATAGCAAAAGTGCTCTAAATGTATGCATATTTCAAATAGTTTCGCTAGCTAAACTTTATTTTGTCAGTTTTAGACAAAAAGTTATCAAACGACATTTGAATTATATATGTACATATGTATGTATATCTATATATGTACATATGTACATATATAATATGGAATATGTATGCATATTATTTAGTATTTTATGCACATGTGACAAGAAAGTTTTACCAAAGTGGAAAAAAACAACAACTTTCGCTTAAAGAGCGTACGAAGGCATCAGGTGAATTGTGTTTGTTGTTGTTGTTGTTGTTGTTGTTGTTTCGGGCTTCATTCACAATGCGTAACGATTTTTAATGAGTCGACTTAAGTTTCAGACTAACACAAATTTCGCAACGCCTGCCAATACACGAGGCCCGAACAGACGGCATTATGATTTTTATTGCTGTTGTTGCTGTTGTTGTTGTTGTTGTTGTTGTTGTTGTTGTTGTTGTTGTTGTTGTTGTTGTTGTTGTTGTTGTTGTTTTAGCTGCTCTACTGTTGACCCTTAAATGTTATTTGCCTACTAATTTGTATACAGCGAAAGTTGCAAAGTACCCGGCCTCAAACAAAGGCAAGCAAACACCTACGCACACACTACGAGAGGGGGAGCGAGGTAGTAGAGAGGTGGATGGTGTTGGTAAGTCATGGCATGGCATGGCAGGGCAAGGCAGGGCATGTCGTGTCCTGTCGTATCGTGTTGAGCTCGCACTGGCGCAGGCCAAGCACAAGCAGCTTCCGTTTCCGCTTTCCTTTTTCGTTCGAAGCAGCTCGTCGGCAACTTGGGCTTGACACTCATCTGTTTTGCTGTGTGCGCAAGGGTTGCCGCCTCGCTGAACACTTGAGCAGCACCAACAACAACAACAACATCAACAATAACAAGAATAACAACAGCAACAGCAGCAGGAGCAGCATGCCAGTTAAAGCAAGACATGAGAGGGAAGTGGGTGGGGTTAGGGGTTTGCTGCAAAGATGTGGGCTAAATGTAGCAGAAAGCACTTCATAATTTAATTAGTGCTGCTGCCCGTTAGACATCTTCAGAGAGCGTGTGTGTGTGTGTGTGTGCGTGTGTGTGTTTACAGGTAGCGAGAAAAAACATTATTAATTATTATAATAAACAATTTTACGCACGTTGTGATAGTAACAACCGCAACAACAACAAATAGCCGCAGGTGAGGCAGGTGTTTGTTGTGGGCGGCCTATGAGAATGATAGAGAGAGATTCAGGCGTTAAAGTAGTTGGCCAAAAGGGCTGACGGGCTGATAATTAGTTGCACGCAAGCCCAAAGCACTGTAAAAGGCAACAGACAGTGAGTGAGATGGGCATAGAGCGAGAGCGAGAGCGAGAGAGAGAGTGAGGCTGAGGCAGCTTTTGTTGCCACTAAAAAGGCTCGAGCAAATAATTGAAAAAGCAAATGAAATATGCATGAAAAATTATGAAATATGAAGCATGTGGCATGCTTTAAGGCGTTGCGGCAAGCTGTAAAGAGATGTACGCCAAACAGAGAGAGATGGAGGGAGACAGAGTGAGAGCGAGAGCGAGGGAGTCGGCTAGAGTGGGACAAAGCATAACGCAACGAAACGTAACGATAGCAAAGCAAACACAAACTGAAAACTGAAAACTGAAAACAGAGAGATGAGAGATGAGAGCTGAGAGCTGAAACGCACCGAGCGCAACATAAAAATGTTTTCAAGTAAATGAAAATAAACAATATATTTAAACAAGCGGCTGGGGAACAAAGCAGCTGACTCTAAAATAAAGAATACAAAAATACAACAAAATAAATACAGAACAAAACAAAACAAGCAAGAGCAACAACAACATGACACAAACTGGGGATGCTACTAGGGTCGTTCAGCATGAGGGGCGAAAAGCGACAGATAATGGCGCAGAAAGTAACAGAAAAGAAATATAGAAAACAAGCTGAGAAAGATTTGTGCGTGTTGGGAGAAGAAAAATAATATATGTATATACATATCTACATACATATATAGTATAGAATATACATATTTACAGTATGTATATACATCAATTGCATCTAATGAGAAATCAATTCCGATTGCTTGTTGTGGTATTGCCAACAAATTGTATAATTTCAGCGCTCAATTAAGCTAATAGAGTGCGAGCGCTAGCCCATGGGAGCTGCCAACTTGTTGGATTATGGCTAAAGACTGCCAACGTGTATTTAACCATAATTGATATCTAAGTGAAAATGTAACGAAAATGAGATGTTTAGTGTTTAGGCGCTGTCAAGTTTTTGGGGGATTTCGGTTGACTTGGAGTGCTGCCAACTTGCTGCGAAGTTTGAAAGGCAATTACCGTTAATAAAAGGATAAGCTTTTTGTGCTTAGCCCCGAAGAGTTTCTGTGTGGTTAATATGGATATGAGACAGGGATAGAACTAGCTATTTGAGCTGCCAACTTTTAGTTAACTAACAGTCATATATGTATGCATATATATTTGTAAAGTGAAATAACTGCCAAGTGCTTGCCGAATTGGAGTGCTGCCAACTTGCTGCTCAGCGTGAAATAACTGCCATAATATAATGGTAAAAGTCTAAACAACTTTTGGTGTGTTTCATAATGATTGAGTAGTACTTTAGGACTTTATAGACGACTTGCATGTGGGCAACAGTAAAAGCTAGCCGAAAGGGCTGCCAACTTGTTGAATCGTGTGTAGTAACTGCAAAACTTTTACTCAACCGCAATTTATATTTGTTGTTCATAAACAAGCTCAAAGTAAAATATTTGGCCTACAGCGCTGCCGACTTGGAATGCTGCCAACTTGCTGCTAAGTTTAAAAAGCAATTACTTACAATAAAATTGTAGTAGTAGTAGTAGTAGGGCTGACAATATTGTGTGTGTTAAAAAACACTTCAAAAGTAGTTTTTATAGTATTTTATTTGCATATGTGTGCAATGAGAAGAAGCCTAATATAACCCTATTATGTTTACCATATATAAATTAGATATACATCTATATAGGTAAATATATGTGTATATATGTATATGTATATCTATAAAACCGCTAAGCCTCGTTTGCAGACTTGGAGTGCTGCCAACTTGCTGGCAAATTTCACATCAATTACTGTTAATGAAATGATGAAGAGCTGCATTTAAGCAACGCGTGAAAGGACTTGCAATACAATATGTATATATATAATATATGTATATGTATCATATTTTGCACACATATAATAGTTGATAGTAATTAAAAGCGTGCTGTCCACTCGCTTCGACATAATGAGAGCTTTTCACATAATAAAAACGATGAGTGAAACAAATGCCGCCCACAAGCAGAGGCACTGCGCTGATTATTTACATTAATGAATACATAATATACATGGATACATTATGTCATATATAGATGTATATATGTATGTATATATATGCTTATATATGTGTGTATATGTGGATTTATACCCTACCTATCCATGCATGCTCTCAAGGCGCACAGATGACAAATGAAAGTTTTCAGTCCACGCAAGCGCGAAATACGCTTTCATCTGTCTATAGATGATATATATATGTATATATATATATGTGCGTGTGCGTGTGTGTGGGCTGCTGCTGGAGTCAAAGTTTTCGGGCTGCGCTTTTCCAGTTGTGGAAAATGAATATGCCGCCCCTCGTTTCCCCTCGCCGCATTACATCACTAATTGCTGACAGCTATAATAATTTCAGTCAATAGTGCGCAGCCATTTAATGGCTACAAGCGGCTTACACAGTCGGTTAACAGTTAACAGTTAACAGTTAACATTTAGTGACACCCATAAACGCTAATTAAAGTGGGCTTTCAATTCAATATCATATCAAGCAATCAAGTATTTATGACTGATAGACATTTGACTCGAGACAGTGCCCCATCGTTGGATCCCCTCTTCGCACCGCCGCTTTGCACCGCCTTCTCGGTATAGGCGACAAATAACATGTATGCTAGGTAGACAGCTCCGGCAGCTTATGCGTTTGTTATTCATTGAATCATTATGTAACATAATTGTGAGCCCCAAAAAGTATGCAACGAGCAAACGGAATGCCACAATATTGCCAAGCACTCATGTTGGCCTACAATGTGGTCTATAGACTATATATCTCTCCCTGTGTGTGTGTGTGTGTGTGTGTGTGTGTGTGTGTGTGTGTGTGTTAGCATGGTATTTGTGTGCACATAAGAGCCCTTAAATATTTTGACAGCAAATACGCTAGAAAGAAAAGAGCTCAATGTGGAAAGAGATGGAGATGGAGCGAGAGCGAAAGAGAGAGAGAGAGAGACAGGCAACGGACAGCAGCGTCAGCAATATTTTTAAGCGAATGCTCAGCTGTCCAGGTTTTTGATGCACGTACATCACAGACTGTGATAAGCCATAGGCTGTGTGTGTGTGTTGGTGTGTATAGGCGTCTGTGTGAGTGTGTGCACAAAACAATTTGCTGCAAAATCTCAACGGCACAGACACACGGCAAACATTTAAAATACGTTGCTTCAGCTGTTTGCATTGAATGTGACAGATACAGACAGACACACAAACACACACACACACACACACACACACATACACATACAGTGACACTCTGCTAGGTGTGTGCGTTGACTGTGCCTTGTGGCAGTTTCCTTTAAAGCTCTGAAGCCGCCTAAACGCCATAAAAAAAAATGAAGAGAAGAGAAAATCAGAAAAAAAAAAAAAATACAAAAAAAATTGCTTCACATCGATTTTGCATGCGAAACCTGAATGTTTCGCTATTCTTTCAATATATTCTATGCCAGCTCTCTCTCTCTCTCTCTCTCTCTCTCTCTCTCTATCTCTCTCTCTTTCTCTGTGTGTGTGTGTGTGCTTTCTCTGCATACCCAACTCAAACCCCCAACCGCGCGCTGTTTGACAGACTTGACTGCCAGGCTGATGCCATGATTGGCGATTACGTAACAAATTTTTTTGTTCTTCTCCTGCTGCTGCTGCTGCTGCTGCTGTCCTTAGGCTATGCAGGCTAATAGGCAAATCCAGGAAGTGCGCTTGCCGTGCCGTGTGTCAAATGCTAGCCAGAATGTCGCCATCCAGCTGACTTTAAGCATTGCATTTAAAGGCAACTTTACATCTGGCCAAGTATCTAATTAGCTAATAATCAGATATAGCATTCTCTCTCTCTCTCTCACTCTCTTTCTATATATATGTATATATAGCATATTCATTGTAGCCTTACAATGGGCAAACTTTGCTGCATAATAATGATGGGGCCAGTTTGGAATTTCACAGTTCTTTAAGGCCAACTTGTTAGCCAACTTCAGTTGATGTTCACTGTCAAACTTTGTTTGAAGTTCCCGGCAACAAGAGCAACAAGCGCAAACATTTTTCCATGAGAAAACATTTCTCTTTATTAATTTTTTCGAAATGGCACAAAAAACCGGCAGCGAAAAAAAAAACGAAGAAAATCTGCTCTCATGATGATATGAATCAAAAAGAAAGAAATAATATTGTTGGAATTTTCCAAGTCGAGAAACACACAAAACTTAATGAGTTTTTCAATAAACTGATGACGGCGCCTGCTGCTGACTTATCTGGTTTGCCACGCCCACGACATGGCCTTCGAGCCTGGCAGCAGCTAACGAGCTGCCCATCAAATGCTCGGACCTCTGTCAGAGCTAGCCAACCTTAACCTGAGCTTCCACCTCAACCCCATCAACAAATTGCTTTTGCGGCTTTGTGGTAACATTTTGCTTCCCGTTACCGTTGCCTTTAGCGTTACCGTTACCGTTACCTTTACCGTTTACCATTTACCAGCGCCCGTCAACGACACTGTCAACTCAACCCCTCACCCCGACTCCTGCCACAGCCGAGCTTAGAGCCCAACAAAGCCACCGGAGCGCTGCAACCTCAAGCCCATTGTAGTCGCTTTCAGTCGCTGTTCAGCTCACTCCAATCCCAATTACGATTGGATATTCAGCGTTCAGCGTTCGTTTTTGGCTTTAAAGCCAAAAGCCCAACGTATCGCACGCACAATAAATTAAGCAAATTTATGGCCAACTCTGGCAAGCAAAATTCTAGCCGCTAAGCCGCCCAGCACCACCCTGACCAACCAAGCAGCAGCACCCACAGTCTTGCAGCTTTTGAATTCATTGATTACCACTTTCGCGTGCCAGTGGCTCGGCATTAAATTCATTGGCTTTGCCATCGCCCAACCGCCACACCTCCAGTACCCCCCTCCCACCACCCATCGCTCGCTTACACTGCACAACATAATTTGAGCACTTGTCGCAAATTAACAAAATATTGACAAGCTACAGCATTCATGGGCTATGCAATAATTCTGTGAAGTTCTCTTATTGGAATTGAATCGAGAGACTGATTCAATTTGCAGATGATATATTTCCATTTTAGCAATAAGCTGGATAAAGAGTGTTGGTGAAAAGTATAAGATAGGAAGGAGATTACAAAATGGAATCCTTAGATCCTTAGGTATCTTCAAGATGTACTCTACTCTACATGTAGCATACACTTTGTAGATGTACTCTACTTTACTCTATATATGCCTTATATGCATGAACTACTCTCCAACGTCAACAATAGGCAACAAGTATTTTTTTTTTTAACTAAACATGATGTTTATACATATACATATACATATATCTCAAGAAAAACAAGTTAGATACAATTAGGACGTCATACTGCGCCGGACCTTGACTTCAAATCTAATCGAGGACCGGTTCGGAATGTCTTGAGTAAGTTTTGAGTAGTTCGTTAATTGCAGACGCCTATTCAGATCTTTGGCTGCCTTGAGCATGTTGTCGTCTGAGTATTCCCTTAATGGTAGACCGACGTCTAAGCCTAGTCAGGGCTTTTGGCTGTGAATGTTAATGTATTGCCGCGTGTGAATAAAAAAATGTATCTGAATCTGAAATTGGACAAAAGGTAGCGCAGTTCTCTCAGGCTGCCTTGAGATACGCCCGTAGAGGTTTGCAGGCAGCAGCATATATAGATCCAGAGCTCTTGCAAGGACACTTCTGGCCCATTGAGTTCAGCAATCATGTAGCAGAGTTTTGGCAGCTGGCAGGACGAGTTTATTAAATACTTGAGTATAGCTTGTCGCTCTTCAGTTTTGGGCACAAGGGGCAGATGCTTCGATTGTTGTGCTACCTTTAAGAAATGAATGACACGCCCCAGTCACTCACTCACTCACACACACACACACACACGCAACGCACACGCACACGCACACTCTTTGCACAGTGCTGGCCGACGCACGTACGGCTTAAAGAAGCTTAAGCAACGGCCGCCGCTCGAGGATGACGTCTATAATTTCTTTTGTTGGCTCATTTCATTTGGCGGTACGCGACGGTATTTCATTATTAATGGAACTTTGATTAAATTGCCAGTCGCTAGTCGCTAGTCGCTAGTCTCAAGTCGCCTCCGTGCTGGCATATAAAAAATTTACGATGTCAAATTTACACAAATTAGACGCATCCGGTACGGAGTCCGCTGCGCCAGGCACAAAGCTGGCCAAAATGCTCTGCTGCTTATTGCTGCAGCATATTTCATTTGCACTCCGCCATTTATTTCGTATTCCCACCAATAATCGAGTCTATGCGCCTCGCATATAAATCAAGGCAAAGTCAAAGCTAAAGCTAGAGCAGCGCAATAACGAAAATTTTACCTCGATTAAGATATTTCCATTCGTTACAGTTTTGATTAACGGGATTTATTTAAAGAGCGCTATTTTATTTATTTGTGTATTCAGGTATTGTCTGTTTTGATCTCATTTAGAGTAATTCCCATCAGATGTTATAGAGGGCAAGGTCTTTTCTTAAAAATATCGATGCCTGCTCTAGCTTTGTAATCGTCCTAAATATATGTACTTATTTATAGACCCATGTATTATACTAAAACATAAAAATCCACTATATATATATATATATATATATATATATATATATATATATACATATGTATATAAAGTCGAGTTCCGATTTACACAGAAATTCAAATTATCTAGAATTATCGAGAACGATTTTCGATTTAACGCTGTACAAACTATCGAGACTCGACTGTACCCTGCATACATTGCATTTCCGTTTCAGCTGTGGATTGGCTTTATTAAATGCATTTTTCCAACAACAGCTCCTATCACTTGCCTCAGTTGATAAAGGGGTTTGTGTAATTATAATAACTCCTATTGCATTACACACAATCAAATCAATAATAAATGTAGTTGAGCAGCACCTACACACTCTCTCTCTCTCTCTCTCTTTCTCTGCCTCAATTCAAAATTTATCAGATTTAATTAAACTACAAATGCTGCATTTTAATTAAGGCTAAGCTACGCCCATTTAGTTGCCGCCTTTGCTTGCTTTCTGTTATGTCTCTGTTAGTTCACAGTAATTTTGCCAAAGGGGCGTGGCCGGCAGCAAAATTGCAGCACTGTGCTGACGTTTACCAAATTAAGCACAACCCACACACACACACATGTGTGTATAGTTGTGCGCTAAAGGTCAGCTGGCTTCTCTCTGGCAAATGTATCGAAAATAAATGCAGCTGACAGCTGAGCCTGAGATCTAGCTGTAAGTGCATTATAATGCCAATTCGCCAGGTATTTCCAGGTATTTCCAGCTGGAGCTGCACAAAATGGCGGCAGCTCATTTCAATTAAATGCCAGCTGCCAATTCATTTGCCCACCTGGCCTTGGCATTCGATTGTCGTCGGCCTACTTGAAAGTGTGCAATAAAAATACAACTTGGCCGTGGTTCACAGAGATTTAGCTTTGGCCAGCCAAGCGTAGCTCGAGTTCTTAATCCGATTCGACCCGCCTGGGGCCCGCTCCCTCCCCCTTTGCTCGATAAACTGTGTTAATTTCACTTGGCATTGAAATTAGATTTTACAATTCGCCATTTGCCTTTGACCAGCCCAATAACACTGGCCAACAAAGTGTTTGCTCATAACTCGAGCTTCACTTTGTTAACAAGCTCAAGTCTGGCTTAAATTGAACTAGTTTGCATGTGAGACAATCTTATATAAAGACCTACTCTGAGCTGGCTTAAAAAATTATCTTATGTTTTATGGTTATCTCATTTGTCTACTTCAAACTGAGAACCCTAAGAATTTAAGAATATGTAAGAGACGAACGCTGAGCTTTACAAACTCAGAGATGGGATGAGAGTTGCCTGCCTGAAGGCCTTTCTTGCTCTGGCTAAATTGTTAGTCAGAATGAATTCTCTATAAAAATTAAACACATAAACAATTAAATCAATAGCGGATCCTTACAGCGATGGATAGACTAGGGATGAATTTATGCATGAATCTGGGATCAGCAGAATAAAGATCACTATAGTGCTAAGCAGTTCACTCTGACTCCGCCTTCCGCCCAAAGCACTGAAGTGGACGAACGTGAACTAGTTCCTTAAGGAACTAAAGACGTCATCCTAGACCCGTATTCAGTCTCTGTTAAGTTTCAGCTACATTTCAGCTTACAATCTGATGTTGGCCTTGTTTATGAGCGCCAGCTAATGTTTATGTCCAAATATAGCTATATATACTTTACATTATGCAACATTTTTATTTATATACAAAACCAATTGGCCTGAGCCAATTAGATTTTAATAAGCCTGTGCATTCACATCAATAATTCGGAATGTTTGGTGTTTTTTTATGATTTCCCTTATTTAAATAGAATTTTTTTAATCGAATTAGTATACGTAGGTCTGCGCCTGATGCGTATTGCAAACAAATTTGATGTTTATTTAAGGCAATTTGAAAAGTTTCATGTCAAATGCTTATAAATGAGGTCGATGCGACACCCTTTGGGAATGCTGGTGGCATTCGGGCGCATTTCGCTGAAAGTCAACTTGATATATGGGCTAATGATGTTGACGAGAGTGAGGGGGGGGAGCGTGAGAGAGGGACAGGGCAGATTGTGAGTGAACAGAGAAACACCTTGGCCACACAATGGCGCCTTTGTTCTTGCCTAACCGTGTCGATTTTGTCGAGCACTGCGGCAACCTGGGCATATTGCAACCGACTGCCGTGGCAAGAACACCAAGCACCCTCGGGCAATGTTTAAGGTCCTCATGAATACATCATGACAATATTGAGCCAATGTGAGGCAGAAGAAGAAGAAGAAGAAGAAGAAGCTGATGCCTTGACAGCCCGTCCAATTCAGTTTATCAATACATTTTAACAATGCAGTTTGATGTTGTTATATCAACTCAATGCTTCACTAACTCTCAATGGCCAGACAGCTGTTGGACATGGTCGGTCCGATTATCTCAGTTGTATGAATGAACTTCATATCGGAAATTCGCAAAGAGCGCTCGAGGCTATGAAGCCACACAAATTGAAACTAAATTTCCATTGCAAAGCTCACAAAATTTCAAATTAATGCCAGCTGCTGAAATTCCATCCAGAAGGCATTAGAGATTACTATAAATCAAAATCAATGGCCAATATATAGACAGAAGTGCTTCACACTGCAAGAGCTGCATTAATTAAGGAGCTCAGCGTAGCTAAATTTTCAATATAATATTTCAGGTATATACAGCCTGACAAGCTGCAATCCGGTTTAGATATGTGATGTCAAGAAATTCTCAGCATGCACAAATATTCATTGAATATCAATGAGCCAACTAAACATATTAATTAGAGAATATCAATTGACTGTTTAGCTCATATTCAGGCCTAATAGAGTCAAACAGTTGTAGCTAATATGCTCGATATATAAAGATATACTAGTCAGAGTTTGAACAGCAAATTTCAAGCTGAGACAAATTTCAGCCTTTTCACATAAACCAATCACATCTGAAATGAATTCTCTCTTTAAAAACCATTCTCCATTAATTTTTGTACATTTTAGTGCAGTTATACTAGGTCGTATACTCCTCTCAAATCATTTCCTATGGGTTTGCCATGTACTAACATTAATTTAAAAATTGCTAGCGACGGACTTTGCTACATAAAAAGTAGAAAAACTAAATGTAATTAGGTCAAGTAACCTGAACAGAATTTCAGGATGGCCATTGATTCATGCAATGGCTGAACAGCTGCGCATATCGATAAGACAATCGATAACAGCTACTACTTCTAGATAGCTAAACTTCCTACTCAAAGAAACTCACATCAATTCGTATATCATTCCAAGTTTGATGCTGCAGTTGGAATGTATATCGATTGACAATCGATAATACAATCGATAATAGCTACTACTGCTATATAGCTAAACCTCCGATTCAAAGAAACACACATCATTTCGTAAATCTTACCCAGTTATATGCTGCAGTTGGAATTTATATCGATTGACAATCAATAACAGCTACTACTGCTACTAGTACTCTTATATGCTACTGTACCTCTTATTCAAAGTGTGCTTATTAGAAACTCACATCATGTATTGGAATGTATGTTGAGAAACTTTTGGATTGACTTCTATATCGATAGCTTATAAAATATATTTTTAGAATTTTAGGGCTCTTATGTACATGTATATTGAAGACGCTATGAGTTGGCATGTATATCGATATTTGTTTAGCTGTACATTTTGAATTTTAATCCTGTTATATATTTATATTGAAAAACTATCCATTGAACTATATATCGATAGTTTTTTAAAAATATTTTTAGAATTCTACTGTGTATATTAAAAAAACTACTATCGATTGTCCTATATATCGATAGCTTTTTAATATGATTTTTATACCCTGAACCCATTGAAAATGGGAAATCAGGGTATAATGGTTTTGTTAAAAGTATGTAACAGGGAGAAGGAGGCGTGGCAGACCCCACAAAGTATATATATTCTTGATCAGGGCGACAAACTGAATCGATTTAGCCATGTCCGTCTGTCCGTCTGTCCGTCTGTCCGTCTGTCCGTATGTATGAACGCGTCGATTTCTGAAGATATAGAAGCTAGAGACTTCAACTTTTTTTAAAATGCTCGTATATAGCGCGCGCATATCGAGTTTATCACTAAAAATCGATAACTCATCCCGTTCTTTTTTTATCGATCAAAAACCTTATCGAAAACCAGTTATAAAATTATATCTTCTACACCTTTAGAGCTAAAGTCTCCAAATTTTAAATGTAGACTCGACTGCACGTGATAGAATTTCGGTTTTTGTTATAATTTACCGCCCACCCCTATATCCACCCCCTTACCCTCATCTCTGTAAAAGGCGTATTTCAAATACTAGAGACTTGAGCTTTGGCAAATATACGCATAGTAATGATAAAACCACATTCTGAAAGTTTCATGAAGAACGTACGTCCACAAAAAAAGTTATTGAACAATTAAGTTCCCATAGTAAGCCCACACTGCAGCCAATGCCTGTTAATGCGTGCGTGCCTATGGGTGTCTATGTATATGTTTGCGTGTGTGTGTGTGTTTGTTTAAGCTGAATGACACTAAAAATTATTGAAATGGCTGTTGCTCGGAGGGTTCAGGGTATCTCGTAGTCGAGCAGTCTCGACTAGAGCTTTCTTACTTGTTTGATATGATATTTATATGTGATATATTTGAATTGTTTCATTGAGCTTGAATATCTAAGCCCGGTAGCTTCCTGCTTATACCCAAATAACACAGCTGAATCACATTCATATTGCCTAGTTAGTTAGCGCTGACTATCGAGCACCCCTCTTTGCATCGTCTGCTGCCAGCCACGCCCTTGAATTAAAGTAATTGCAGCTGCAGCAGTCATTCAATATCTGCATTCGATGCAGCATGCCATGGACTGTCATATTTATATAATATTATTCATTTGCAGTGATTTTACTTATGGCCAGCGTTGCCAGAGTATTCCACTTCTTCGCATAATACTGCAACTACCAATTGCATAAATATATCTCTGTGTGTGAGTGTGTGTCTCACACAGGTTGCTCCAATTGGATGCCTGCAATCAACTTACAATGACAGCTGAATACATTCGGCACATTCGTTCTCATTAGTGCAGCTGCAGCATCGGCAATTCTTGATATTGCCCAGGTAACGGAAGGACAGCTGGGCATTAAGAGCTCGCAAGCCAGCATGCATATCAATTAGCAGTGTGATTCGCAGTGATTCAGGGTCATAGCTCACGCCGCACACTTTCGCTGCACCGTTCCCCCGCACTACCCAAAAAATCTTGCTCTTAATTATGTAGCTTGTAACTGTGCCACGAAAACCGAAATTATTAAAACGAAAAAAAACAAAAGCCCGAGGAAATAGAAAAACAGCCAGGTGAGAGTGTGCTAATTGAGTGTACTCGAATATGAAATACCCTGGATTTGCTTGGAGCTCTTTTTTGAAGTCTCTACTGTAAACAAAATTATTTGTCAATTATCAACGATGGCTAGATTTTTCAAAATAGCCACGCCTCCCACTCAGCGCTACATAGGAACCAATATACCCTATACATTCATTTGCTTGCTCGTTGTGTTCACAACTTTCAGCCAGTTCGTAGCTAAGAAATTATTATTTTTATTATTTATTTACTTTTTTTTGGCACAAACTAAGCCCAAGGCCAACAGAATCTGGTGCGAAGTGAGAAGCGGAGAGGAAGGCGCCAGGTGTTGCGCCTTGTGCAACGTGCAGAAGTTTTTTTTTTGGGGCAAATGCTGTCTGACTACATGTTGCTGGCTCACGGAGCTGATGCCAAGTTTTCTGATGCCTGAGCATGTGGCATGTGGCATGTGGCGTGTGGCGTGTGGCACACAGCAAAAGGGTGGCACTTTAACAACAGTTTGCAGCAGCGTACAAAGTTTGCACAGAGACACAGTGCCACAGAGTTTTCACTTAAAGCGAACATTTGCAATCGCAACTCCGATTGGGAAAGTTTGTTAATATTTATGGAATTTACTAAACATATATAGATAAACGTATATATACATATATTTAGGTCATGGCTCTTGATTGATGGCAATGTGGATACAAAATTCTCTTACATCGATAACTGCCAGCAATCACAACAACTTGCCCCAGTCTTAATGAGGTTCTCGAAGTCTCGAATCTTATCCCCCAGTTGAAGTGTTTGAGTGCTGAAATTTATATAGGTCAATGGGTTCTGATGGATGGAAATGTCTTCAATGGAAATTAAGCTAAAAATCGATATTTATCGATAGCTGCCGGCAATGAAAACAAAGTGATGCCTGAGTTAAATCTTATAAAACCAAGTGAATCATTTGAATACTGAAATTTATTTAGGTCAATGGGTTCGGATAGATGAAAATGTCTTTGAGGGATATGTCATTAATGAAAGTCATGCTAATTTCCTGCTTACATCGATATATATCGATAGCTGTCGACAATGAAAGCAATTTAGCGCAGTCTTAAAGAGGTGAATTAAATCTTATGAAACCGAGTGAATTACTTGAATACTGAAATTTATTTATGCCTATAGGTTTCGATGTATACCTTTCATTCATCGATATATATTGATACCTGCCAGAATAAACCAAAAGCAATTTGGCCCAGTCATAAAGAGATTTTCAAATTAAATCTTATTTTTCTCTTTATAAAACGAACATTCATTATTTTAAAATAAAATTGATCTAAAAGATTTCTTGATAAGTCGATATATCGATAACTATCCAAGCGCACAGAAAAACAAAATTTTCAACAGTCTTAAAGAGATTCTCGAATTGAATCTGAATGAAACGCCTGAATACATTATAATGCATAACTCGATATATATCGATAATCATAACCTCACCACGTTTCAAGCCCCGACTTAAGTCTCAGCTCTCCAAAGAGCTTTTAGCTTTTAGTTTGTTGAACAAGTTGCCCGAAATTCTGTTGAAGTTCCAATGGAAAGAGTTTGAGTTGAGTTACAGTTGCAATCAAGAGCAATGCTTTGGCATTGTATGAAATCAAAGCAACAGCAAAAAAAAAAAAAAACAATATTTGTGTTCCATGTAGCCAGAGGAAGCCCAACGGAGCCCAGAGCAGGAGCCCCGAGCCGAGTGCAAATCGTGACCACCTAATCAGAGAGTAAACAATAGCCCAACGCAATGTCCGAGAACAAAGGCAGCGAGAAGAATGGAGGGGCTACGGCGCCTGGCGGCAGCCAAGTGCCGCCTCCCCAGTACATCATAACAACGCCCAGCGAGGTGGATGCCGATGAGGTGAGATCGATGGCCGACTTGGAGCTCAGCTCGCCCAGCGATGACAACGTCTTTGTTGTGGGCGAGCACCAGCAGCTGCTGCTGCAGCAGCAGCAACAGCAGCAGCAGCAGACGAAGCTAATGCACACACAGAAATACAGCCAGACGTCGAGCTCATCGAGCACCAGCAGCAAATTGGCCACACGTTCCTATTCCGTGACCAGCAGCAGCAGCAGCAGTGCTGCGGCCACCGCCGCTGCCGCCGTTGCGGCTGCCGCAGCCGCTGCCAGCGCTGGCAGCGTTTCTGCCGCAACCACCATACAGCACAGCCAGCAGAAGATCATGTCGAGCAGCACGCGCAGCCAGAGCCTGCAGTCGAGCGCCATTGTGGGCGAGCAGAGCGGCCACCTGCTGAGCACGGCAGCGGCGCTGGCGCAGCAGCTGAAGGCGCAGTCGTCCACCTCGATAATTACCAGCGAGCAGCGCAGCAGCAGCAGCACCAGCAGCAGCACCACCCGCTATGTCAGCTCCACCACACAGGGCGCCAGCAAGTCCAAGTTCCAGAGCTTCCTACAGCAGCCGGAGGCGCACGGCTTTCTCACGGCCCACCAGAAGCACGTCCGTCAATTTGTGCGCTCCACCTCCGCCCACTCGGAGGCGGCGGCGAGCATTACGCCCGTGAGCGGTGCCAGGCCAGAGAAGTGCATACGCAGCGCCTCCACACAGATCGATGATGCGTCGGCGGCCAGCGGCGATGCCGAGACCGGCATACAGATGTCCATGTCCAAGCTGGGACTGCAGCAGTCCTCCTCGATTCTCATATCCAAGTCGGCCGAGACCATCGAGATGAAGAGCAGCTCCTCGTCGGCGGGCATGCGCACCCAGCTAACGCTCAGCGGCGGCTTCCTGGCTCCGCCCAACCGCAAGATCACCATACTGAGTCCCATCCATGCCCCGCCGGGCCTGCACGACATGCTCAAGCGATCCGGACGCTCGCCCCTATCGCCGCGCATCAGCTTCCCGGGCAGCGAGGCGGATCTCTTTGGGTAAGTTCATGGAGTTTGCAAATTCCAGACGAAATCTTTCGGAAAATTTCATGAAATTTCTTCATACGATTCGACCACACTGAATATTAAAGAGAATTTGTGAGAAATCTTAGAGAAACTCTGGCGGAGTTTGGAAGACCTCTGAGATTTAATAGATATTTCCAGATGGTACATAAGATGCAAACATAGATAATACCTTAACCTTAACAATGAAAACTAAAATGCTATATACTATAGATGTTACCTTTAGTCTTATAGGGGTCCTCTATGTTATCCTCAATCCTATAGAATAGATCTATATATCAAACATACCCTTAACCTTATCAATGAAAACTAAAATGCTACTATAGATGTAGGTTTACTTTTATGAAGTGCTTTAGGATACTATGGATCTTCAATCTAGTAGAAGATACCTTAGATCCTTCCAGTTATAAGTGCCGTTAATCTTGTAAAGGATGCTAGGCCTTTCAATTATAGGTGATGCCTTCAATCTAGTCGAAGAAATCTCAGAGGATAACTGTAATCTGGTAGAAGATAGATAGAACTTATCAATTACTGGAAATCTTAGATGTTAATGTTAGAAAATATCCATTGAGATCCTCGCAATGGTATATGATGTGTTCGATTTTATCAATTATCAACTATCGATGCTGCCTTTAGTGTCATCTAAGATCCAATCAATTATTGATTTTATTTTCACTCTTGCAGAACACCTCTATGATCCTAGTACTTATAGAAAACATTTAAGATCCTGTCAACTATAGATGACTTTATTAGTTATAGATGTTCCCTTTAGTCATGTAGAAGACCTCTACGATCCTAGTACTTCTGTTTGTTATATTTAGTCTTATAGAAAACATTTAACATCCTACCAATCTTGTGAAAGACATCCAAGAGCTTATCGATTATAGATGTTACCTTTAGTCACAGCAAAGATCCCTACTATATAAATAGAGAGTCTTTAGTCTTATGGAAGATTTCTATGATCCTCTCTATTATATGTAGATAGTCTCTAGTCTTATAGAGGACAGCTACGATTCCCTCAATTGCAGATATTACATTTGGTCCTATGAGTAGGAGACATCCTTCCTTCCCTAAGACCACATAGTTGTTAAGCTAACTACTACTAAATACAAATGCTGTAACATTCCGTCCATATGGCAGTTAGCACTTCAGTTTTCTCTTTAAATCTGTCCCAAACGGAGAGCAAATAAAAAATCTCATCTTAAACAACAAAGTTTGATTTTATGTTACATGGGGCTTGCCTTTCTAATGCCATTTAAAATGTGATAAAATCAGATGATTTATAACAAAAGTTGTTCAAGTGTTTGCGGAGGGGAAGAAGAAGAAGGCAGTTAATGTGTGTGTGTGTGTGTGAGTGAGTGTTTGGGTGTGATAGTGAGTGTGTGAGTGGGTGTGTTTGTGCGTGTGTTTAAGATATATGTGCGTGTTTCGAGATAAGTTACAAAAGCCTCAAAAGAGCAACGCGATGCAGGTTAGGTCTGTTAGTCTTAATTGCCACCTGCTTGCCTCTGAAATAGATTTATATACGTACTACGTACTGCGTAAATATGAAAGATACAAACCTAAAGTTACCCAATGCAGTGAGATGAGATCGTCAGCAGTGCAGCTGCCCTTATATACATATGCAATACATACATATATGTAATATTAATATATATACTTACAATTAAACAGCACATGCATGTAACCCCGCAGGGTAATGACACACACACGCATAAAAAATCAACAAAATTGTATTTGTTTAAACTTGATGCGAGGGCAACTCAAACACTAATTAGCCATTTCATGGAAATGCAATAGGCGAGCATGTGGAAAGGTCACATTATATGCAGATAGATTGTATTTCCGGGAAATGACTCGTATTGCTGCAGACATAGAAGCTCTTGACTACGCTTAAAGTGTTATCAAAAACAAAAAAAGAAAGGGTTACTTTGAAAAGTTACTTAGTTAAATTTGCCGTTGACGTGTTTAGCGCTTGAATAATTTTTTGACACCAAATCGCTTAACAACAGCAACAACAACAACAACAACAACTTGTTGATTAACAACATTGTCGAGCGGGTTGCATTCCTCGCCGAGAGCCCGGCTAATGAGCATGTTTATATCCACATCCGTATCCGTATCCGTGTCCGGGTCTCGGGTTCGCTAGCCCGGATCCTTGACTGAAATTTGTGTTTTTTTTTTTTTTTTTTTGTTAATTTCCCATTTTGTTTGTTGTTGTTGTTTTTGTAAAATGCTCATCTCTTGTTATTAATTGTTATTTTGGCTGCGGGACAAGTCGCGTATACGCACCGTGTGCGCTCCAAATGTCATTCGGCTGCTTCGACAGTTGCCAGCTGTCAGCGTCTGCCCGCCCACACCTGCGCGCCCCCCCGCCGCCTCCTGCCGCGCTGCACGCTGTCAAAATGCCAAAAATGTTTGTCATAGTCGTATAATTAAATTTAAATGTTTTCGCTCGAGTCGTGACAACAACACGAACAGAATGTGAGACAGAGAGACCGAGAGACCGAGAGAGAGAGAGAGAGAGAGGGAGGGAGTGACTGGCTGAGAAAGAGGCTAACATATACATACTAGACCTTAGCCACGTTAATTGCAAGTTACAAATTATGACAACTCTCAGCACACGCTTGATTAAAGGGCAAACGGAAACCTTTTGCGAAAATGTTTCGTTTTTCGATTTGGAAAATAGAAAATGAAATAAAATGAAATGTATATACATATATATGTATATGAAGTGAAAAGTGAAACGAAATACGATTTGGCAGTCAGCGTTTGACAAAACTTAATTAAACACCTGTCAGCCGCGCAGCTCGCGTTTGTTTGCCCGGCTATTTATATTTGAATACGCTATTATACGCCGCATTGATCCACATATAAATAGCACAATTTTTGCCCTGGAATTTAATGTGCAGTAGTCGAGGCGGCCTCAGCGGCAGCGCAACGAATTCATATTTAAATAAATAAATTAAAACGCGCCAACATCGCTGTTGTTCTTGCTGTTGGCCGTGCCAATAGCTCACTTATTGCCGGCTTAACTGCCATGGCATATGGCTTATAGCGAACTTGAATAAAACACATGAACACACGCTCACGCTGGCCTATTTTCTCTTTTTTCTCTCTTTTCTCTGGCAGAGGCTTAAATTATATAAATATGTGCGAAAAAATACGCAAACGAAATGTCATACAGCATTTAGAGAGGGCTGGTTAGATCTGACCGAAGCTGGAATACCCTAAGTAGATCGAAAAATTACGAAAAGGATTCTTGAAACTTTTAAAATTTAATATTTTTTATAAATTATTCTTTTTTTTTATAAGAGTGCTCTATCTGAGACTGATATTCCAATGCCTCGAAGGAAGCGCGGAATCAAAAATTTAAAAATTATCAAATCTCTGTATTCGTTGCATGGAGCTACATAGTAAATCTGTAATCTCTAGCTCTAACGGTATACAAGTTACGCTCGAAGAACGCATAGGCAAAATATGACTAAGTCAAATTACCATACTCTTGCTCATATGGCTAACGGGATCTCGGCATACGCACAAGCTGAAACCCTGAGCAAGAATATATATATACTTTAGGCATCTGCCATGCCTCCTTCCTCCTCCTCCTTCCTAAATCCTTAATATTTTAATTTGGAAGCAAAAAATCCAATTGCATCCTTGACATGCGAAAGGCCCACTTCTGTCTCTATACTGAATATGGATTTTTTACTAACGACAAATTTGTTTGACAGGAAGAACGTGCAAAAAATGCATTGCATAAATCATAAAATAACATTAACACGTACTTCAATTAACTAATTAATTCAGATTAATGGTCAATTAAGTGGAAATCGTGCACCTCGAGTTGAACCAATGAAGTCTCCGTATATATTTGCCGATGGTCAAGCAATGAATTTTGTGCATGCATTGCAAGGAGGGGGGAGTACAGGAAATGGATAAGCTGCCATACAACGCAGATTGAGAAAAAATATCGATAACGATAATAGGATAATGGCTCGACTTACCGATAGAACTTGTTAAGTTGGGTGATATTTGGCATCTAAAAAACTGACGAACGGATAGACTGACGAATAGACGGACGGATAGATGAACGAACGGATAGACCGACGAACGGACGGACGTAAAGAAAGTCGAATTGAAGGACGAACGAACGAATGAACGAACGAATGAACGAACGAACAGACCGCTGGATGGACGAACGGATAAACAGACGGATGAACGCACGTACGAGCCCTCAAATAGTCGGACGGACACATGGACAGAAGTTCGGAGGTACGAGAAACGAGAATGAACTTGAGAATGGACAGAGGGTTGAAGCACGGACGGGCGCTCAACGGTCGGACGGACACATGGAAGGAATATGGGAAAAACGGTAGAGCAGACGAAGCAATGAACGAACAGATAAACGGAAGGATGGACGGCCGAACGTACGGACAGATGGATAAACGAACGTACATTAGGAAAGAGGGGCGCATGAATGGACAGACGGATGAACGGCACCCTCGGGTAAAGGGACAGATAGATATATGAACAGACAGAAGAACGGCTTAACGGACGGCAGGCGGAGTGAAGGACATGGCTAAATCTGTCCAGCATATCGCTCGACTCCAAATTGATATACAATATTTCTCGCAGCTAACTCTGTATAAGAGTTTTAGTAGTTGCTTTCAAATGAGGCGGCGTATGTGTGGAATACGAGTAAATAGTTAATTAACGGGTGGCGTGGGTGGAGCAGGTGCAGTTAATTAGTTCGATTAGCTGAGGGCATTGAATGGCTTTCTCTTGCAGCCTCAATGAGCTGCGGCGAAATGCACTCAATGCGCTGACCTCTGCTACTCAATTAACATTCCATACAATGAACTAATGAACTCTCTAGTTCTAGCTCTAGCTCTAGCTCTCTGGCTCTCTGGCTGGTGCTCTTATTTTCGCTTTATGGCGCATTCCATGAGCTGCGCATATAAGCATTCCGGTGGCTTTGTTAACATGAATTGCGACGCTAACTATTCGATGTCGGCTTTAAATTCCAGCGCGACCAGCAGGCAGCCAACCACTCAAAGCCAAACAATCGGCCGAGCGACCCCCGGCACGCATTTTGGGCCCAACTCTCAGAATGTGCACGTAAATCTCTTAAAGCCAAGGGCTCAACTTTTGCGCTTTATGTATGCGTGACTTATGTTTACAGTTTATTTATTATTTAAAACATAACAGACAAATGGGCCCAGGCACAACAAAGATACAAATAATTTTTAAAGAACGAGCGACGAAGGAAGAAAGGGAGAGAGAGAGAGAGAGAGAGAGAGAGAGCGAGAGAGCGCACACCTCTGGGGAGAACTTGCTTTGGCATGCTTGCCGACTTTCACTTTGACTTGGACTCCATTTATATATGTCCAAGTATTTTGCAATACCCTTCGCCCCGCCAGCATTGGGCATTCCTAATGCCACATTAAACTGAGCTGCTAAAGGCGTTTTGGGAGCTCGATTAGAGGCCAAGCGGAAGCAGCAGCTCGCCGTGAACTTCGTCCGATGACAAAACAGGCGCAAACAAAGATGCGGGCGGGTCTGGCCAACACGGCAAAGGTGACAGCGGATGGGCAGGAGTGTGGGTAATGGGGGTTTGTGTTAGGCTTTGGCGTTTCTCTGGCTTACAAAGGAAACAAGAACAAAAGCAGAAAAAAAAACCCTTTTAAGATAGCGAGCCACAGCGCGCGTGCCTTTTCGTTTGCATACTTTTTCGGCGATAATGAAGGCAGCAAAATAATTGAGGGCTGTGGGCGTGGCGGCGCAAGTTGCCAGCGATAGCCCAGCAGCCCAAACCTTCACCCGCACTGAAGAGAAACTTTTGTGTGTCGCCTCAATTAACTGAGCAACAAAATAGAAATTTTCGCACCAAATATAGCAAAAAAAGAAATGAAATATATATACTATATATCTATATACATACATATATATATTTATATATTTCGATATGTATTTATTCTGTTTGCCTATAAATATAGCTGCGACAATCTGGTTGCTCTTGGTTTCTATGACGGTCAAGGTCTTTTAGTCAGATTTTTATTGAGTTATTATGGTGTTTATCTCACGCTTGTGGCCCCTCGCCAAATCTGGGCATTGCTGCGCCCAGAATGTGGGCGAAAAGACGAGTCCAAAACAAATCATTTATATGTGTATATATGTATATATAAAAAAAGCTTTAGCCAACATAAAGTCAACATAAGCAGCTGTTAAATAGCAGCAGGTGATAAATTCTCATTTAGATAAGGATTATAAAGACAACTACTGAATTGGTTGGGGTGGAGAAAAAAGAAAACATTGCGCATACGCCATGTGACACAAAAGTTAAACAATTGCAAATCCTAGCTAATTGGGTTGAGCATGTTAAGTCTTTGGCTGGAAGAGAGAGAGAGAGAGCGAGCGTGGGAGACCGCGAGGTAATCAGATAAAAAGATAAAGACCGTAAGAGAAAGATAAGGACAGAGAGCGGTAGAGGTAGAGCGCGAGCTGGCAAAAGATTTATGCGCTTCAGGGCCTCGCGCTTGCGGGCAAAACAGCCACAAAGCATGCAACACCGAGCTGCACGTGAAAGGCCGGATGGACAGACGGACGGACGGACGGACGGATGGATGGACGAACGCATAAACGTAGCTGTTGAAGTAGCTGCAAGCACAGAGCTTCAATAATGTCACAAAGTTCGAAAGAAAAAAGCGAAAAGAAATATATAAAAAGAATAAAAAGGAAAAAAACTACAAGTTGAGTGAGCGCGACTCATGAATACCCGGTACACAAAATAAATATGCAACTACATATATTGTAGAGAAATCCAACTAGATTTAGTTATGCTTAAGCTTCTGCTTCGCAAAAACCTGAAAAAAATGTAATAAATTAAAAGAAAATCTTTAATTGAGCTGAGGTGCGACTAGTGAATACCCGGTACAAACAACTATTATATTATATTATTGTATATATTATTATATATTATATTACTAATAGATAAACCCATCGAGATTTATTTCGTTTAACATTTTTGGCTAAAGGAAAGCTCTCAAAACAAATTTAACAAAATGACAACTAAATTCCTAGTTTAGTTCAAGCGCGACTAGTGAATATCCGGTACATAAAATAGTCAACAATTATTTAAAATATATACATATATACCTACATATATATATATAGAAACATGATTATATATGTATGTATATAATTGACAAACTCAACGAGATTTGCTCATATTAAGCATCTGGTTGGAAGAAATCACGTTAGCCTTTTTTTTGCGATGGCCTTCAGAAAGCCCTTTTTAATCATGCTTAATGGATTCAAGGTATTCCAAAGCAAATCAAATCAAACATTTATCAGGAAAAAGAAAAAGTCAAGCTCAATGCTTAGCTGCCTATGTTTGTCGGGCGGTTGAGTGGGTTGCCTGAGCAATCGAGTGGCAGCTGCCGTGTGATTTGTGCCAACAAGAGGCCGGCCGAGCATCGACTTTGCTTAGCCACTCGAGCCACTCATGTTTCCAATTAGATAATGCATAAATTAATGCGAATTTGAGCGCACAACAAGCAGCTCAAATAGCTTGACAATTTTAATCAAAGTATACGAATTTATATGCCTCAAGCTGAGCAAAACATTGTACACAGTCGTCTATGAGCTTTGGAGCTTTTCACCACGGCCAACTTGCGCCGGGTGTGCAGCTTTTTGAAAGCTTTCTGGCAAATGACACATTAAGCTTTTAGTTGCGGCGTGCCAGGAAACCACAAAGCTTTCGAGAGCTTACACACAATAGCGGGTTCGACTGCTGGTCAAAAGCTTTGCAAGCTAAAGCTCAAAAGTTCCTTTGGCGCTCGGACTTTCAGCAGAGAAACAACGAGAAAGCTTAAGTGGAACTAGAAACCAAATTTCTATGAAACAAACTCTACTAATATATGTTAGGATATATATTATTAAATGTATTTGTGTTGTAAAATCCCTTTTAAACAAAAATTATTCAAGTCCTTATAGATCAATAAACATATAATTGTATCCATAGAAGTATGTATATAGATATATACTCTATTTATTTAATAACATAAATTAGTTTCCAGTCAGCTTAAGCTCTTCTAGCAGGTCTCAAAAGCCACGTAAAGCTTATAAGCCATGAACTTGAGCGTTAAAGGCAAAAGCTTATTTAACATACATATGCATATCTGTATATATATCTGTAAGCCATATCCTACCTAGATAACTTTGAATTAATGAAAGACTCGAAATATCGCAGATTTTCAATAGCAAGAGTCGACTGTATTTGTTTTCCTATAAGAGTCTAAAACTGATCTAAAATTAAGACTCACTTATGAAATTAAGACTAACTGACAGCATATATGAAATATTCAAATATTCACTTAAAGCACATTCCTCTCCTTATCGAACTTTCAAGTTAGTTAGTATAGATATATACGGAGCCAATTATATATAATGTAATTGCAATGCAGAGCTTCTGGTTTTCTGTTTTAAGTCAGCCTATATCAGCTATCGAAACCCCTTCGAACTCTGGCGCAGCTGAGTGCTACTATTCTACGTCTCACTCCCACCGTAAACTTTTGAGTCTGATTATACATCTATGCATTCTGTGGAGAGTGTGACGACCCCAATATTCTATTCTATAAGAGCAACATAATTGACATAGACTAAGGGGTATCCACGTTTGCTCAGACTAGCCTGAGCTAAGAGGTTGCTCGAAATTGTAGTCAATAAATATGAACGGTCGCAGCTCTACCGGCAAAATACTAATTTAGCGACATCTAGACATTAAAATCCCAGACTTATATACCTAAGATGATAACTCATCTAAAATTACTAAACTAAAAACTTATGTTTGATCCTTTCTTTTTCTTACAGGTAAGTTAGAGACAAGCTCGAACTTGAATGTAACTCTGATTAAAGCTGGTAAGCAAATGACATATGAATATGAATGGGACTTCGAATATGAATGTGAATAAGAATATGAATATAAGTGAATATATTACTAAGCTATAGCCAAAAAGAGTTCAGAATCACGAGATTCAACTGAATTCAAGAAGACGAAAAAAAAAACTTTGCGTATACACAATATGGGCGTTACCTAACAACACCATTTTAAGGTCCAGCCAGAGTCGATCGAAGGGGAAAACCAACGTTAAACAAGCAGCTTGGAATTTGTTTCGCTTTTTCAGCTATTTTCTGATTAACTTAGGAGGCGTTTGGCACAACAGCTGCTTGTCGACTACCCACAAAGAAGGGACGGGGGGCGTGTCTGTTGGAGGCAACAGCGGCGCCTGGGCCCCAAGCTGTGGCCGTTTCTCTTATCAAAGCGATGCAAAAATGAAAATAAATAAATGAGAAAAATATTTTGAAACGCATGCAATTTGTTGGCTGGTCTGCCTGTCGGCCACGCCCACCCGCTGGGCGTGCAGCAAGTGCAGTCGCGTTTACTCTGCGCCACGGCCATAATAAACATGTATGCACACAGACACAGAGAGGTGAGCGTCGGGTTGAAGGAGGGGAGAGGAGGGGGTGGTGAGCGGTGAGGTGAGGGCAAGTCTTTGAATGAGAAAAAAAAAACGCTAGAGAGACTGATTCTGCTGGGAGAGCTTGACTAGAAGATACCCTAACCTTGATCAGATATTCCTAATCTAAAATATGGAAAGTCTATGTGGGCAAAGGAAAGGAAAGGAAGGGAGAAACTGAAAGGGAATGGCGCTCTGTAGATGGGCAGAGCTCTATTGCCTCTGTTCTTCAGCCTGGCAACTGCCACGCCTCCTGCTGCCTCCTGCAAAACAATTGCATGCAAGCAATATACCCTGAATTTGCATTTTCAATGCGTACAGGGTATCAGAAAGCAAAGTTCAAAGCGCAGGAAATTGAAAGCATTAAAAATAAACGAAAGCCAGTAGAAATAGTGAATAGTGAATAGTGCCAACACACAAATACCCTATAAAACCAGCATCGATTGATCAGTGAAATGAGAGAATATATAGAATAGACACTAGAAATTAATATTATTTTTATTTGAAATATTTGCAAGCGAAAATCCTTACACACTCCCTAACATAGCTGCCAGCTACATATTACAGGGTATCATAGCATAAAATCCTCTTAGTTACATTTACAACTATTTTGATTTGCTTAACTAATAATACTCAAAGGACTCATTTGAAATGGGAAGACAGGGTATATTAGTTCTATGTAAATATATGAGACGTACAGAAGGAGGCGTGACAGAGCCCAAAAGGCATACATATATATTCTATATTGGAGCCTAGCTGACCTCGCTCTACGTTTGTATGAGACCTAAATCTCTGTGGAGACTTTAAATAATATAAAATCGATAATCCAATAAAATCGATAAAATGTGTCGAACTTCAATTGCATGTACCCAATAAAAATGGGAAATCAGTCTATAATGGCGTGACAGCAGGGTATCTCCTAGGCGAGCGCACCCCTCCAATGCCTCTCGTTCACTCAGTGAATCGAGTATATTAGTTTTCTTGCAATTTCCAGTTAGCTACAGGCAAAGACTTCGTGCGTATAATCGTCTTATAAACTGTTAAGATGCCTTCCATGCGCCCACTGTAGGCGTGGCTCATCGTCATACAACGATGTCGAGGAAAAGTTTTCGGTGCATAAACTTAAATGTTTTCGGACAATGAACGAGTATTATGCAGTCTAGTGTGGGTCGGGTTTATCATCTAGTACAGCTGTGAAGCGCGTGCCTCCTGGGTGCCATTTTCCATTCGTTATTTAGTTGTTTTGCCCCTCGATGTTGCTGTTGTTGTTGATTGTGCTTTATAAAAGCACAAAGCAGGCAGCAGTAGCAGCAGCTAAAGCAGAGTAAAAAGTTAAAATATAGAAAACAAAGAAAATGCAAAATTAGCACAGCGTTTATGAAATACTCTTCAAAAATCTGGAACTAAGTGAGCTATCGATGTGAGTAGCGATTATCGATAAATAATGATAAACTGTTTGCACACACGTTTACTCATAGAAGTATAGTTTTCTAGTTGAGCTGCATGAATATATCATACTTCTAGTAATCGATCATTGATCGATAATCGTCTATTTATACCCGTATTTAAAGATATATTATTGATACTAATTTATCGATACGTAGCTATCGATGTTCATGTATTGATATCATCATATAAAATATATAAGTTATCGATTCTCAAACATCGATAAGCACCTATATATACTTCATTTATATAGATATATATCAATACTCGTCTGTCGATAGGCACCTATAAATACTTGTATTCTATATTCATCTACCTGAACTCTTATTCCATACTCATCTATTGACACTCACCAATCGATACTTGTCTATCGATAGTCATCTATTCATACCAAACTAACGGTACTCGCATATATGTGTTGAGCTATTTATACTCATCTATCGATAATCATATACTCATCTACCAATGCTCATCTATCGATAATAATATAATAATAGTCATACACAGTTACTCATCTATCGATGTTAATTGCTTTAAAATGGTATTATATAATGTCAAACTAGACGCCTTGCTTTGCTTATCCATAACGATGCAACCTATCGTTATAAACTATATATAACTCTTTTGCTAAGCTTTGGAGACAAGAGAACAGCAAGAAATTTCCTAAGTGTGGTAAGCTTATCGATATATCGCATATATATTGCTTGAGCATAAAATATAGGAATGTTTTTATGATTTTCTTGTTTCTTATGTGATAATTTTCCTAAAAAGGGTCAAACTCAATGTGAATTCGCATAGATCCCTAGAAGCCGGAAGTGTAGATGGGTCCAAGAGCGAACCGCAGGCTCATCTTGACAGATCTTAGCAGTTGGGCGGCTTTATGCAAATTATGGCAGAGGGTAATGCTGCCGGTGCTGTCGGTGCTGCTGCTGCAAAACCTGGAAAGTGACAAGACCGCCCAGCTAGGGGCAATAAAACGTAAACGAAAACGCAGCCGGGAAATGGAAGCTGGTGGCTGTTAGGCCAGGTGTGTGGCCTCTAGCCCAGCTACAGCTACAGCTGGACCATAAAAAATGTTTGCCATCGTCGAGCAAATATCAGCGCATCCAATTGCTTATTGTTGTTGCTGTTGTTGTTGTTGTTGTTGTTGCTGGCAATTTTCATTTAAGACAAGTGGCCCGCTGATGGATAACTCACGGGGCCTCGAGTAACAGGCGCCGGATAATTGCAATGCGAACCGAGTCGAGCGCCAGGGTCGTCGGGGTCTCTCGCACTTTGTGTACGGCTGCTTATTGGATTGCCGCCAGCCTGGCCGGGGCAAGAAATTTGAAACTTTCCGGGCGGACGGTGCTGCCGGTGCTGCCACTGCTACTGGACCAGTTTCACCGCCCACTGCCCACTGCCCGGGCACCTGACGCACCTGAGCCAAGCTCAAGTGGCCAATAACGAAGAAAATGTCAGCCAACTGCAACGGCTGTCAGCTTCTAGCTGGGGTCACTTGCCATTAAAACTGAAGCCTCACGAAATTCGCGTGACTTGCGGCTTGGGGATTCTGCTGGAGAGCGGCGGCCGCGGGGGAGGGCGGCGACAGGAAACAGCTTTGGCATTGTGATTAGAGTAGAGGCTGGGGTTGCGGTAGAGCAAGCGAACGGTGCTGTTTGTCATCAAGTCGCTCAGAGTTTGTAATTACACCAACTAAACTCAATTGACAACGGGTGCATTTCATTGTTATTCTTCATGATGCTATTATTACAATTTTAGTATCTAGATTACAGAGTATATATCGATTATGTGGACGGGATGATAGAGATTACGTTGATATTAGCAGGCTGTCAGACGTATAAATGATTGGAAATCCACGGTGCTCAGATATTGCAGCCAGTCGTAATCGAGATTCCCCAGCGAAAACAACTCTCGCTCAAGTTATACATATATTATGTACATGATATATAGAATATTATAATTACAATTGTAAAATACAAACTCTCTGGAAGTGTCTTCCCCTCTGTCTGATTGACCGTTCGAGTGAGAGATGCGGCTGACCAACTAACAGTTCGACTGACCTACCTCTGCTCTCTGCCCATTCACCTTTCCTAAAAGAAAGTATTAAGATGCTCCATCTCTAGATCGGCGATAGTTTTCCTCATTTATCTCCCATACCTTGCTTCCTCAATCACTTCGCCTTCAAGAGGAACTACTGCTGCAGGCTACCGTCTACATCGGAACTTCTACATTAAGCCGGAAATTCCATATATGTACATATAATTGCCTTCTTATGCTAGTAAATCTACCGATACGACTAACACAGCATCCCTAGTTATTAATCATTCCTAAAAAAAATATTTCTCTTGCAACTCTACTCGACTTTCTATATGCCCATACCCATCTACTGAATCGATATGGAATTAGTCCTTAGTCAGAATAGATCTGATTAGATTTTGCTATAAGAAAATAAATCCTATTTTAATTGGAATACCAACTAGCTAAGTTAAAGCATCTTATTGTGATTAATCGTAATCAGAGCAGATCTGATCAAATTTTCCGATAAATAAATGTCAATTAGAATATTAATTTGTTATGTACAGACTCCCACAGAGAGTACAGTAATATTCATGTAAGGTATTCTTATTTGATTAATGCCTAATCAGAATAGATCTGATCAGAGCTCGCAATCGTAAGATAACTTCGATGTCAATTGTTAAGTTTGCATCACTTAAAGTATGCTAATCTTATTAAGTGATTAAACCTTAATCAGATCAGGTCTGATCAGAGCGTTTCCAATTAGAATATGATTATGCTGGCATTTAGTGGAGATGCTGTATTCCTTGCACATTATCTAACGCCAATTTCTAGCACTTGTTATGCCTAGTGCTAGCCAAGACGAGGACCAACCAGTCAAACGACCAACTGACCGCCCGACCGACCGACACTTCCAGTGCTTGACCCCGCATCCACGCTCTCCATTGCAAGTGCAAAGCCAAAGGCAAAGACAAAGCGGTGGAAGGGGCGGGGGCTGCAGTGCAGTTATGCGTAGATGAAGTTTTCAAGTGCAATGCGCAACAACAACGACAACAACAAGCGGTCTATGATAGCGACAGCAGCCGCTTTGACGCCGGCAGCGCAGCAGCTGCCAAGGCAGAAGAGCGCGCAGCTGTGTGTTGCTGCGCAATGAGAGAAGATAGAGAGAGGAGAGAGGAGAGAGTGAGAAAGAGCGAGACGAGGTTCACATAATATAGGCATAAAGGTAGCTGCTCTCTCGCTCTACCTCTCTGCCCCTCACTCTCCCTCTCCACCTTCTACACTCACTCTCTCTCTCTCTCTCTCTGTCACTCGCACACTCACGCCGCTGTTGACAATTGTTAGGCAAATGAAAAGCAATCACAACAAAAACAACAAATGATAAGCAAGAACAAAAACAATAACATTGCTTAATTATTTTAAAAAAATATATATATGTATATATATATTATAAAAATATTAAAATAAAAAATGAATATTTACAAAAAAGCTATTAAGCTGCAGCTGCATCAACAAACAACAACAAATAAAAACAAATTAAAAAAGCAAAAACAATGCAAAAAAAAAACCGTTGCACAGCCTACACAGTATAGCAAAGGCAACGCCGCCAGCGTCAACGTCAACGCCTACGACAACGTCAGCGTCAGCGTCAGCGTCGACGTCTACTATTATATTTGCGCACTTCATTCTACTTTGAAGCACGCAGCACGTAGACGGCGAAGCGCCGCTTAGTCTCTGTTCTCCGCACAGCTTCCGTTAGGTTTTGGCGGCGTGCGTGGTCGGTCGGTCGGTCGGTCGGTCGGTTCGCTTGGCTTGGCTTGGCGCTTGGCTTGGTCGCTAGCTCACACGTTCGGTCAGCGTCGGCGTTGTCGGCAGCGACGTTGGCGTCACTGTCGTTGCTCTCCCACAGCAACGTTGGCGTCGCGCGTCGCTGGCTCGTTTGGTGCCAGTGTTGTGCGGTCGCTGCAGCTGTGAGCATCGCGAGAGCGCGCCGCGTCGCTGTCGTCTTGTTCATATGTGTGTGTGCGTGCGAGCGCGTCTAAATATATACATCTGCGTCTGTGCGTGTGTGTGTTTGTGTGTGTGCATATGCATGTGACAGACAACAAACCGCCTCGCGCTCGAAATAATCACAATAAATCAAAATAAACAATCAAAAATATAAATATTAATGCTTTTTTTTTTGAAGAGAGCAGAACAAGCAGAAGCAGCAAAAGATAAACAGAAAGTGCAATTTTTTTTGACAATTTTTTTTTTTTTTTTGCAAGTGTTTTCTTGGACAGCGCTGCGGGCCGGCGACTGTCGCGAAAGAGGCGCACAAAGCAAACACACAAATTACATAAAATAAGAGCAAAAAATATTGAAACGAGCAGCAGCACCAGCAGCAGCAGCAGAGGCAGAGACAGCAGCGGTAGCAGCAGCAGCAGCGGCAGAGGCCAAACCAAAAAGCGAATCTAAATTAAAATCGTAAATCAACGCAAATCACACAGCAGCAGCGACAGCGGACAGCGGACAGCAAAGACAAAAAGAACGAGAAGAAGAAGCAGAAGAAGAAGCAGAAGCAGCAGCAGCTGCTGAACGACAACAATCGCCGCTTATCAAATGCCGCGACGTCGACATCGCTTAGCGCCGCGTGCGTGAGTTTAGCTCTGTGTGTGTGAGCGTGTGTGTGTGTGTGTGTGCGTGTTTGTGTGTGTCTGTGTGTGTGTGTGTGTGAAAGAGTCTGTGCATGTGTGCGTAAGTGAGCGGCAAAGTTTTGAACTGGCGGCCAAAGGCGACAACGCCACTGCCGCCGCCGCCGCCGCAGCAGCAGGTGCAGCGCCAGCAGCGCGCCAACGGCGCAGTCAAAGCTTAACAACAACAACTACAACAACAGCAACAACAAACGGCGCCACAGCAGCTGCATCAACCCAGACGCCGGCATTTCGCACAAGACATTTGCTCAAAGCGACGGCCAAAGTGAAAAAGAAGAAGAAGTGGAAGCAAATCAGCTTCGTTGATGATACGCTGCAGTCGACGTCGCTGCTAGTGCCAACAGCAGCGACTGCAGCAGCAGCAGCAGCGACACAGCAACGCAAACGCTCCACGTGCAGTGCACCGCCAGCGTTAGGCGCCAGCAGCGTTCACTCGCAGTCGACGGCAGCGCGACGCTTAAGCAAATTCCTGAAGCAGAAGGCGAGCAGCGCCGCCGCCGCAGCAGCAGCAGCGCCAGTGACAGCGCAGCGACGCAAATCATCGACAGCGTCGATCATTGTCGAAACGGCATTGAATCGCTGTGCCGGCGGCCGAGCGGCAGAGAAAGCTCAGGCCGAGCGTGCAGCGGCAACGGCAGCAGCAGAGGGCGGCGAGCATTTGCCGAGCCGTCACAGCAGCAGCGCGACTGCGGGCAGCGCCACTGAAGAAGCCAGCAGCAATTGCAATACAAATACAAATACAAATACAAATACCAATACCAATACAAATACAAACACCAATACGAACGCCACGTCAACATTCGCTTCAGCGTCCGCATCGGCATCCGCATCCGCATCCGCATCCACGTCCACCTGGTGCGGCAGCATTAACTTTCTCGTTTATATGGTTTGCTCCTTCTGCTGTTGCTGCTACAATTATCGCAATAGTCCAACAAGGTTAGTGGCCCCAACGACAACATCATCCATCTATCCCCCTTGGCCTACCCCTCTCCCACAATCCACACCCCACACCCCACACCCTGCACCCTGCTATTCTATGTCATGTGATGAACGGATCTATACCCTGTAAATACACTTGCAGAAGAGTGGGCATGTGAGATTCGCTGGATATGAAGTGCCTTAGTTTTAGACATCTGTTTTACAGTGAGGATCGCCTAAGAAGAACTACAAAATTAACTCTGTATACTGCATAGATAGAAAATGGGGATAATTGAGGTGGGCAGACTTTGCTGTATAGATAATCTACTATTAGATATGCATGAGTATAGCCAATGTGTCCGTTCTAAAGAAACTATACTGTACATACATACACACATGATTATATATGTGCATATACACAAACGTAAAGTCTGAACGTTCATCTTGAATCGATTTTACTGTACATACATATCAAACAAAATGGAAATATTGTCCTCATTGAGGAGGTTTTACTGTATATCCCACGAAGAATATTAAAATATGCTTCTAAATAAGTATATAACAATTATTATTATTATTCAGTATAAAGGTCCGTCTTGTGTTGGTTATACTGTATTAAATGTTTATAGGCACTGTATTCGTCCAAGAGAGGCTATACTGTACATCAAAATAAGATCGAATACATTTTCATTTCAGTCAAGTTATACTGTATAACTAGAATAGCAAAAATGTCCGTCTAAAGGAGGTCATACTGTATATAGTAAGGCTGTATATAGTAAGATTTGGCAAATTAGAGCTAGCAATCGATCCACCTTAGGCAGTTTATGCTGTATTCCTCAATACGAGTTTTGAATTTGTCCGCATGTACTTACTGTACCTCTAAGAAATTGATGTATTTATTTATCTAAGAGCGAATCCTCATTCCATTCATCTTAAGCGGGTCATACTGTATATCTAGCACATCACTGCCTCTCGCATGTCTGCAAGGGTATTCTCGATATTCGGCTATTCGAAGCTCCATAGTTCTATGTATGTACATATCCAAATAATTCTCCCCCACCTCTGCATCCCATCTAGATCTTATGTATTCCAAATATCTTTCTAGTGCCTAAGTTTCATATACTCTATCTATAATCTCGCTAACTACTATTGACTTTAATCTCTATTTAAATCTCTAAATCTCTATTTAAATGTTCTATCAATAGATATTATATTACAATGATGAGAGAAAACTTGAATAAACCATATGAATTTATATATTGAAAAATGTTTAGTAATTCTTATAGAGATTTAAATATGTTTTTAATAGTAAATTTCTTTTTACAACGGTACTTACGAAAGAAAGTTAGAAAATATCATAATTCATCAGATTCAACTTTTATCTAAAAGAGATTCTAATTAGAGAAATACATTATCTGATTTTTAAGTAAATATATGAAACAATTTACCAATATTTGAATTATTTTTCATCTGCATTTTACGGAACTTGCTCGTTTCCAAGCATTTCACTTAATGAAATTGGAATTTTTCGCCCTCTACTACATAGCTGTATTTTTTTTTTTTTTTTTTTTTTTTTTTTTTGCTTTGTTTCCTTTGCCATCCAATTAGATTTGCATCCATAAACGGGAACCTAACGAACTTCTTCGTTTCATTTGCAGTTTTCAGAACTTGTTTCGTTTTTTTCTCTCTCTCTCTCTCTCTCTCTGTCTTTCATTGCGTATAGGCCTTAACGCTGTCTCTTTCGCTGCCATAGAAGTGACTTTGATGCCGATTCTTCATATTTTTGCTTCTTCTCCTCCTCTTGCACATCTTTCTCTTCTTGTTTTTCATAATCAGAACACTCCAGCTGACCATTAACCGCAATCAGGCATCCCTCTGTTCTCTGGCTGCTGCAGCAGCGGCAGCAGCACCGGCAGCGCCGGCATCAGCAGCAGCAGCAGCAGCAGTCGCCTAATGGTCGAGAGGCCGAGTGGCTCTCGTTGCTATGAAACCCACTTGGGACTAATTATTAGTTTGCCATTCCGTTCGAGTTCCAATTCCATTTACCGTTCATCAGGCTCATTCAGCGAACGACCGAGCGGATGAGCGAGAGAGCAGGCAATCGAATTGTCGTCACATATCGTCAAGTGGTGGAAGGAGGCGGCAGCGAGCCATGCTATAGGCAGGTCAATCAAATTTTTAGGCTCAGATTAGAATGATTTCCACACACACAGAGAAAGAGACAGATATATATACATATGTATATATATGTGTGTGTTGTGCATGTGTGTGTGTGTGTGCTTGTAAGTGTGTTCGCAAAGCCCTCGACGACTGCTTGGCAGGCGCGAGGTCAAAGTTCAAGGTTGCCTGCCTGCTGCCTTCCACACACACACACACACATACATACGTACACAACGAGAGATGTTTGTTGGCATCTGTCTGTTTTGCTTGTTTCACATCTAGCAATTAACTGTACATCTCTCATAAGCACAATTGAATTGTGTTAAATGCTAAATCTGCACAACTTGTCAATTGTTGAAGAAAGAAGAGGAAGAGAAGAAGGAGAGGAACAGCAATAACAACAACACTCACAACTTCCAATAAGAATCACATAGCCAGTAAAAGCTTCAACTACGCAAATACATATACATATGTACATACATACATACTATGTACTTTAAAGCAACACCATCTGCATTGCTCTCTCTCTCTCCCTCTCTATTTCTATATCCATCTTTGTCTATCATTCTCTCCCATTTTTCCACACTTGCTGGCGCTACGCCGCGACGCTGCTTTCGTCGCTGTTTTCGGCTGTTGTCCGTTGTTCCTTTTCAGCTGTTGCTCTGCAGGGGGCGCGATCTAGCGGTTTCTTCTGCATTTATTACGTTGATAAGTCTACGACGATCATTACGGCAGCTGCCTTTGTTCTAGCTGTTGGCGTCATTGTTGTTGTTGTTGTTGATAAGAATCGCGTCGGCACACTTTGAAAGTGCGAGCCGACTGCAAATAACACTGTATACCCTCTAAACATTGAATGTAATGGGCAATGATGTTATTTAAGTACATTATGTAACAGGCACAAAATAAATAAAAATGTTCATTAAAAACAATGATCGATTATCGATTGATGATTTATTATTGATGATAATAGCCCCCATCTAAAAATATACAGGGTATTTGTAAGCTAGGCACTTGTTAGACTGCACCATGAGTTTTTGGTTTTTTATCACAAGCGATAAATTAAGAATAAAACGAAGAAGAAGAAGCACTAGAAATATAGTAATAAAATAATAAATAAAATATTTGTGTGCAATGCGATAGGCGAAGCATAAACTGTGTCAAGTGCAGAGACAGTGCATTTCAATAAACCGTTAGACGACTAAAGGTACGAATTTACATATGTACATACATAATCAAAAATGTTCGTTTGCCCGTTACATACATACGTACGCTCGAAACCGATAAGCTCTCCAAACACGCTTTCAATGGGTTCAAGTATAAGAGATAAGCAAGCTCTGCCTGTAAGTCATCATGCGTAAGCGTGCACGTGTGAGCGCATGCACGTGTATGTGTGTGTATGTGTGTGTGTACAATGCAAGATAATTTGCAAGTTCGATTCCTCTTTCGGCACTTTTATCCACTATTGCACTCATGCGTATGCCTAGTGTGCACGTGTGATTGTGTGTGTGTGTGGGTTTTAGTGTGATTGGCGGCGTCAAGTCATTGTACTTGTGTAAGCTGCAAGCTTCGACGTCGCCACCGTCTTCGTCGTCGTCGCTCTGTCTGCCCTTGCATTTGGGCTCTGCCGTTGCTCTCTGCTTGTAATTGGATTTCCGCTGTTTACCAACGAGAGAAAGACAGTGAGAGAGAGAAAGAGAGTGCGCGATTGAAAGGTGTAGGAGAGGGCGCTAAATGCGGCAGCTGTTTGATGATGAATCTTTTGCAAGACACCGATGTCAACGTCAGCGTCGCCGTCGCGTTACAACTTTCAATTTCGATTGCCAAATGCTCTCTCAGCGGCAACTTATTATGCCAAGGCACGTATTAAAAGGCTGGGGCCGACCACCCAAAAGCGCCACCCACCCAGAACATAGAACGTGCTAACGCAAAGCTCTCACGCATGCCGCTCTGCACGCTCTCTATCTCTCACTCTCTCACGCCGCTGTCGTTGTCGTTGTCATTGTCGTCGTGCGCTCACTTACATCGCCTGGCGTTAGCTTCGTGCACTCATTCGTCTCGTTTCGTTTCATTTCGTTACGCTGCTGCTGGCGCTGCTTCTGCTGTTGCTGTTGCTGTTGCTGCTGCTGCTGCTGCTGCTGCTGCTGCTGCTACTGGTGCTGGTGCTGCTTCTTGCTCGCTTGCTTGCGCTTGGTCTCTGTCTGTGAGCCGTTTCGAGCGCGTTGTTCGTTCCGTTCGTCGTCGTTGCCGTTTCGTTTTCATCATATAACGTATAAGCAACTTCGCTCGTGCGGCAGTTCGTGCGACTTTTCCTATGAAAAAAATTGTATTTTGCTAGAAAATAAATAATAATAATAAGCGCACATATAAATATATAATTCATATTAGCCCCGCGACACACACCGAACGAGCGAACATATCGAAACAAAAAGTTGCATTGAACGCGCGCGCGTCCCTCACATTAAATTATTCAATTTTGTAATTGTTTGTGCGTGATAAATGTGCCGAAAAGTGGGCTAAGTGGGGACTGTTGCTGCAGCAGTGGCAGTGGCAGTGGCAGCGCGGCAGCAGCCGGGACGTGCTAAACGGCGGAGGGGGTAACAAAAACAACGTCGTCCAATCGAGCTACTAATTCGCAGAGTGTACAAAATAATATAAAAAATTGCAATGCACAAATGCAAACGGCGAGAGGCAAAAACAAGTGGAACAGACAAATAAACAAAACGCAGCAGCGGCCGCACACACACACACACACACACACACATACAATCGCTCGCAAGCCGACTCAGCGACACACACCGACACATTCGTGCGAGAGAACGAGTAAGAGCGTGCGTGGAAGGAAGGGAGGGAGGGAGACGGAAAGCAAGTCTTAGAGAGCGCGCCAGCCCAGAGAGTGAGCAAAAGACAGCGGAGAACGCGTGAGCAACTACTAAAAGTGCAAACTAGCGTAAGACAACAAAAACAACAACAACTACTACAGTAATAGAACCAACAACAACAACAGCAGTAGCCATGCCGCTGTAGGAAATTAATTAAAAAAAAAAAGAAGCGCCCAAGCAACCTCATGGCAAAAATTTTAATGTTTTAAATTAATTGCGGCCGAGACGCGATAAAAAAGCAACAACAACAATAGCAACAAAAGTTGACAAAACTGTTGATTTTTATCGCACGCCGTAAATGCGAAAAACGTAAAATGAAAAGCAGCAACAGCAACAACAACAATAACATGAGCGAAGCTCAATGAAAATCTTTGCCTTCACCCAAGTACATAGCGTGCTCTTATATGAATGTGCCTGTGTGAGAATGTATATGTATGCGTGTATGTGTGTGTGCGTGCGGCCGCCTTATAAAACGGCGCTAAATTGACATCGGGCTTCCCAAATTGTCGCGTGGCTCTAGCTGTTTGCTTTAAATTTGTATTTGCACTTGAAAAAGCAAGACACGCACACACACACATACATTCACACATACTCAGCACGCACACACATACTGTGCACATGGGCACACAGCGAATAGTGCATACGCTTACATACACACATGCATACATATATGCAGCTTAATAGCTATATATGTATGTATATATATATATTTATATATGTATGCAAACATATTTCTCTTATATTTTAAGCAATGCTATCCACGCATTCCATTTCGTCTGTCAGTTATTAGGTGATTAACTCTTCGAATTATGCTTGCTTGTGTATAAGTGTGTGTGTGTGTTAAGTACGCACCGAAATAGAACAGTCAATTCTACTTATTAAACACGCTCGTCTTATACGCATGCACAATCTGCATGCTCTGTACTCTTCGCTCTTTCTTCTTTAGGGCGTCTGGGGCAGACTATAAGTTGTTTCGTTTCGTTTTCATGCCGTTCTACCCTGCTCAACACAACGTGTGATCTCTCTGCTGTAGAGGAGACACAATTTTCTTTTTTTTTTTTTCTTTCATTCTGTCAAATTTTTAAGCTCTTGTATTTCGCTTTAAGGAGGGGTGAGAGCTCAAATACGTTTAGGAGGCAGGGCGGGGCAGGTTTTACAGACTTTTTACTTCTATTTCAACTAATTTGATATCATTTCTTTGCCGCTGCTTCTGTCCTTCTGCCGCTGGTGTGCATTCAAACGAAAACGAGAACGAAAATCAAATCAAATCAAATTGAATTTTCAGCACAGTAAAACGGTTTGCTATATGTATGTATGTATGTATGTATGTACATAGACGCACACAGGCACATGCCACGCCCATACGCCGCCCCCGGCTTGGATATGGCCAGGAGGACGTGCGCGTCCTCAAACTTATTGTATATAAACTTGAATGGATCAGTGAATCAGTTGCTGTCTTCTTCTTCGTCTTCTTCTTGCTTTTTCGCTGCTCAGCGAGCATCAACTAATGTGTCGCGCTGTTGCCGCACTTCTCGCTGTCACCCTCCCCCCTCCCCCTTTCCTTGTGTGTCAGCAGCGCCGTTGGCGTTGATTAAAAAAAATGAAATTAGCTGAATTTAGCTGCTCCGGTCAGCATACATACATACATATATATGTATCTACATATGTATATGTATGTGTGTATTTATTTCATTTGTTTGCCAAGCGTATTTCTATTTGCTGCTTGGCTTGGCCGATGCGACGCGTAAATTAAAAGCGGATGCCAAAATAATAGTAAACAAACAGTGTCCGCGTAGCGGGAACGGTGGAACTGAAACTCAACTGCGCTGAGTGACAGAGACAGCTGTGCTGTCAACGTCAACGTCAACGTCAACGCCAGCGTCGGCATTGACGTCGACGCCGCCGCCTTTGCCTGCTGCTTTGCATGAGCCAAACGCAACAACTTTTTACCTAAACAAATCAAGAAGTTTTTTTTTATTTAATTTTTTTTTTGGTCCCACCCCGAGGGACATGAAAGGACAACACTTTCTGGCCCTCTCTCTCACTCTCACTGTGTCTTTGTGCCACTCTTCTACGTCTTCATCTTCATCTTGTCTTTTTCTTGTCTTGTTTAGCGTCTTGGGAGAGTGGGTGTTGATGAAGTGTGGCAACAGGGCGAACTGCAACTTTTTAGGGCAATATTTGCGAGCAACAATTAAGACGAAACCTAATTAAATTTATAGCCAGGCCAAGCTGAGCTGAGCTGAGAAGCTGCAGAAACTGAATTTTCATTAAGCTAACTCGAATATTTGTAGCTACACTAAACGTATTTGTTTCAATTCCAAGCGTTTCATGGTAAAAGTTAAAACAAACTGCCTTTCGTCAAGTGCAAGTGGAATATTTATAGTTGCAAATGTGTTTCACTTCTAGGCGTTCCACATCACCCATGAATAAGTTAACTTCCCTATATCTATATATTATGTATGTATATTCTATATCTGTAAATGAAATATTTTTAGATGCGTTTTAATTCCAAACGTTTCACAATATATATCAAATGTATTCAAATCGAAATTCTCTTTCCCTCAAATTCCATTTCATTCCAAGAGGAATTCCATTCTATCGTCAGTTGCCTGTTCGTCTGTGTTGAATGCTAACTGTACGCCGCAAATATTCGCATAGAATCCGTACGTGTCTACGCGCGCTTATCGAGCTTTTCAAATAATTTGTAAAATGTACATGGCTAAACCATTATCATTTCATTTCATTTTTTTTCGCTCACTTTTTATTTGTTTATTAGCTACGCCTGTCACGTAGTAGGCGATCGTGCACACTATGCGGGACGTCACTGTTCTTGTTGTACTGATCAGCATGGATCAGCTTCACTTGTTCCGCATTGATAGCTGAAGTGCGCACTCTCTACGAGACAGCACTGTATCGAGTGCACAGTTGATCCGCTTAGCCACTGTCTGGCCAGTGCGAATATACGATTCAATTCCGCTTATTCCCCACTGCACAGCTGTCACGTGGCTGGTGTGCACACTATTTGGGCCGGCACTGTCTTGCCGCTGATCGGCGCTGACTTACATATCTCATTCCATTCCGCTTGTTTCTGACTTTCTTTTCTGCTGCCGACGCCAGCGTCGCTGCAATTGCAGCACATTCAATTGCGGCGTATAAGAGTGCATTACACTCTTATACAAGAGCAGCGCCGTTAGAGCATGTCGTTCTTTGCCGTCTCGTGTGTTTGTTTGTTTGTGTGGATAATTGGATTCTCTTTTGCAGCGCTTAACTGTTTAAGCAAATTACCAATGCGCAAGCACTTGAAGCTCATCGAGTGATTGATTGCTAGATTGTTAGATTGATTGATTGAACTGACCAATGACAGCCACTCAAATCAGTTTGATTGACTAAATGCTCGGGTCTGCTTGCAATTTTTATGCAATTGCGATTTATTGAACGATTGCATTAGCATGTCAATCGCTTAGATGGCCACACCCACAGCTAATACACATACATACACACATACACACACACACACAACTAAACCTTGCGCAAAAAGTTTATTGATTTTGCTTTGGCGGTTTTTTTAGCTTCCGTTTTTAGCTGGCTTTTTTTTGTCTACTATTTCGCTATGCTTTCACATTTATTCTTTTGGCTCTATTTGCTAAAAGTTGGTTCACACACACACACACACACACACATACAAGGACAGAGTTGGAGCACGGGATTCCGGGTCTTTGGCTGCGTTACTTTGGCGATAAAATTTTTATTTATTGATTTTCATTTATGCTCTCCGTGCGGTGTTTCACCCACTAAACAGCTGCTGCATGTTTTATGTGCCAGACCACCCACCCAACCGCCCCGCCCACACTTTGGCTCCGGTGGCAGCTTCCACAGTCGCCACCGGTGGCTGCAACCACCGACGCCGCGTGCAATTACATCTTTTATCCACTAATAACCGTCTTTTATGGCCGCCCGTTACAGGGGCCAGAAGGGCGTAGTGGATGTGGCTGGTAGACCTATTTGTGGAATATAGTTCTAAAACAATATTAACGGGGTTTTTTGCCAAAGTTGTGCACGGAACTAAGTTGTGAACTGGGTCCAGTTGGAAGCTCAATTGAACTAAATGAACTTGTGATGAAAATTACACAGAATATATAAATGCTTGATCAAATGAATAGCTTTTTGAAGTAGTAAACGGAACTTCATTTAGACCTGGTTCACTCAGCTCAGCTCAGTCCAGTTCAAATGAACTTGTCATGAATGAACTTTATCACTGATACAGAACTGATGCGAAATATGGATATATTTGATCAAATGAACTTCTTCAAGTTGTTCACTTAACAGTTCACATGAACTAGTCAACTTTTTTGAATACTTTATAGCATCTGAAACTTGAGTCACTAAGCAAATTCAAATGAACTAGATGTTAGCTTGGCAACAAAGATTTTGATTCACTTACAAGTTCGAATGAACTAGATGTTTGCTTGTGCATAATGATGCTAGCAACTAAAATGAATCAGATGTTTGCTTTGGAACTAATTGCAAGTTAGAAACTGCAACATATAAGAGTCAAATATGTGATGTAGTTCAAATGAACACATCAAAAGTTCTCTCTATGTAGTTTAAATGCCATTTGGAACCATTTGGCAGATTGGAACTGAAGTTGAATACATGATTTTGCTCAAATTCTTCAGTTCATCTGAATTTCTTCGCTAATCTGTATCTTATTGGAATTGAGTAGTCATAACTTTGAAATATTACCTAGAAACAATTTTCATTATTTTCCTGTCATTAACACTAAAATATTTCCATATTTCCATTGAGAATTTTGTAGTAAATATTTGCTTAGTTTAGCTTTGCTAGCTATTTTCTTTTTATTTTATTAATTGAAATTCCAATTTCTTAGTTTTTTCCTCCCTCTCGCTCTCGCGCTCTCTCGCTCTCTCGCTCTGTCATTTTTCATATTAATAATAATTGAGAAATTCCGACGAGCTTCAAGTATTTGTCTGTTGACCATATGAGTGCGCGCCTGTGTGTGTGTGTGCGTGGGTGCCTAGGTAGAGCATAATATAGTGGGTAAATAATTAAAGAATCTCATTAAAAAATAGCAAAAAAAAAAAAAAAAAAAAAAAGGAAAAAAAAGCCGCGAGGCTGAGCCAACAATTCCAGCTGGAGAGGAACATCAGGAGCAGGACATTCTCGCCATGGCAACAGCCTTCTTTCCACTTACTTCTCATTAGAGAGGGACAGCAAGAGACGGAGAAAGAGATAGAGGCTGGTGCAGAGGCGGTGGCAAGAGGTAGAGGCGTGTTGGTATCTAGGTTTCAGCTTTTGTTCGACTTTCAGGTAGAAGTTTTGTATCTGCTGCTGGCAACAACTTTTTCTTCTTCTTCTTCAGTTGCTGCTGCTGCTGCTGCTGCTGCTGCTGCTGCTGCTGCTGCTGCTGCTGCTTCTGCTTTCTCTTCTGGGCGCCATAAAATGTGTGTTAAATTATTATGAATGGGCCACGACTCGTTCGCATGGAATGAAGGAGCTGGCCTGCCCCTACACTATGGGACCAATAACCATTTTCTCTGGCATAAAACAACAAATATAAATAGTTTATAGAATGTGAACACTGTAAACTGGCCTTCAGCTTGGGATGTGCATCAAATTGAGCTTAGCTTAGTCAACAGCAAAGGTAGTTCACATGGGTTAACATATCCAATGCCCCTACCCATAACAGAGGTTGGCTAAACGCGGCTTTCATAGGATAACTGATAGCATTAGCTGGTTAAAATGGATCACAGTTGTTAACATAGCGTTAACATTGAGTACAGTATAAGACATGTACGTATATAGACAGTTAAAATGGGTTGAAATATAGCAGAAATTAGTTCACATTGACGATGGCCAATGAGAGCCTGCCATTACAATGGCAATACAAGATGTTGGTGTGTTAGAATGGTATAACATATGCATATCTGAGCATAGCTAACATAGACTGTAGTTAGCTACAACTCAACTTAACAGCTGTAAGCACAACAGCTGCGAGCCCAACATAGTTGATGGTTTAATCAGTATATTTGAACCAATGTTTTCGGCTAAACCTCTTTAGATAAGTATTACGATATAACAGATCAGATCATTGTTCATATAAATCATATATTCCCCAAACTTGATTAACAGTGGACGCCTATGGCTATTCCAATTTCAAGTCTTTCTTTAAAAAAGTAGAATCGTAACAGTCTACTACAGCAGATAGTTATCACAGTGGTAATCATTTAACGGCTTTAAACTAAATTCAATGAGCTTTTCTTTTAATATACATATATATAAATATCTATAATATTATATAATACACTTATCTATAGAACTATTCAACTACTATATCAAAACAGTTAGCAGAAGTGTTTCAAGGCAGGGAAGTAAATCAAATGCTTATGCTCTGCTAGCATATTCACTTCACTTCAAAGAGACACGTTTTGAGCTTCTCTCAAGTTGACATGTAAAAATACATATACACACACATATATACATATATTCATATTATATTGATGTATGTACATACATATATGTGGATAGCATCTTTTTCGCTCTAGAGCGTTTTTCATTTTGGTTTGCTTTTATCTTTTGTTCGCTTCAAAACTCTGAATTGTTCATCTATTAAAACAGCTTTATTATTATTCTTTATTGCGCACTTTTTGATGCCAGAGCGAGAGAGAGAGAGAGAGATGGGATGGGATGTGCGTTGTGGATTGATGTCTTCTACAGACGCCTTGGCACATTGTCGACAGGCCGGCATGTGGATTTTAATTTCCGTTTTCCGCTACATGCCGCTGTCATCGTTATCGTCATCGTCATCGCCGTCGCCATCGCCATCGTCATCGTCATCGCTGTCCCCTGTTGTGTCCAGTGTTGCTGTTGTTGCTTTAGTTTTTCCATTCTCCTTCTGTGCTGCCGCTGCGTTGCTCGGATGGCATTAAACAAGACGATTTATCCTGTGCTTAGAAATCCATTTGAGCCATTTGTAGCAACAGAATGCAATTCAAATCAGTTAACCAACACTGCGCTGCGCATAACAATTGCTGCCAGTGTTGAATAGCACATGTCAAAAGCTTGAAGCACTCTTTCCGTTATGAGTTTTCTTCCATTTCAATTTTCAACTTCTGCCTGGCTTATTGTCTACTATGCGTATAAGTTGGAGCATTGAGCATATGAAAGTGAATATGAATATGAGCAACTGTATGAATAGTAATATGAGTCTTAATATTAACTGAACGTGAAGTGAATATGCAGTGTACTTATGTACATGCATAGGTATTTTATTAGGAGTATGAGTATGAGTATTAATAAGAGTTGTCGTAGGAGTATGAATATGAATAAGTATGTGAATATAAATGTGAATATGAATATGAATATGAATATGAATATGAATATGAATATGAATATGAATATGAATATGAATATGAATATGAATATGAATATGAATATGAATATGAATATGAATATGAATATGAATATGAATATGAATATGAATATGAATATGAATATGAATATGAATATGAATATGAATATGAATATGAATATGAATATGAATATGAATATGAATATGAATATGAATATGAATATGAATATGAATATGAATATGAATATGAATATGAATATGAATATGAATATGAATATGAATATGAATATGAATATGAATATGAATATGAATATGAATATGAATATGAATATGAATATGAATATGAATATGAATATGAATATGAATATGAATATGAATATGAATATGAATATGAATATGAATATGAATATGAATATGAATATGAATATGAATATGAATATGAATATGAATATGAATATGAATATGAATATGAATATGAATATGAATATGAATATGAATATGAATATGAATATGAATATGAATATGAATATGAATATGAATATGAATATGAATATGAATATGAATATGAATATGAATATGAATATGAATATGAATATGAATATGAATATGAATATGAATATGAATATGAATATGAATATGAATATGAATATGAATATGAATATGAATATGAATATGAATATGAATATGAATATGAATATGAATATGAATATGAATATGAATATGAATATGAATATGAATATGAATATGAATGTGAATGTGAATATGAATATGAATATGAATATGAATATGAATATGAATATGAATATGAATATGAATATGAATATGAATATGAATATGCATATGAATATGAATATGCATATGAATATGAATATGAATATGAATATGAATCCTAATAAATATACACATAACTGTGAATCTGCTCACGCATATGAATAGTACAATGAGTCGAAGTATCAACATGCTAATGAATGAATTATATATTGAAAAATGGACGTATAAGTACTCATATTAATATTAATTATATTATTTACATATCGTAAACAATATAAATATGAATACAAATATGTACTGCCTGCAAATGAATGCATCTATATATAAATATGGTTGTTCGACACTCAGAAACAGAGTGCTGGCAATTAGAAACTGCTGACAGCTGGGAATGTTCGAGCGCCCATTAAAGTCGAGCTAATATAATAATTTATAGTTATATTTTCAGGCATGCATTGTTATAATGCACGGCTTGGGGCCTTGTGCAACTACATAGTTGCATCATAAACAAATAAGCCAACTGCGTATTAACAATAACGGTACGTGCTAAATAGATCGCGTGACCTTGTTGGGCAGCGATTTATCAGACATCTAGGGACAGATACAACAGTTTGTCAGCCCGAGTGGAACAACTGATAGCTGACCATTATAATGGCTGGCAGCATTTGACTTGAAAACAAATTTCCATTACCAAATCCTCTGCTGCTGCTGTTGCTGCAACGCCAGCTCTGTCTTTGAGCCAAAGTTGTTTGGCAAAACTTTGGCAAGAGCAATCATTGGAGGCAGCAACAGCAACAGCAACAGAAGCTGAAGCTGAAGCTGAAGCTGGGTCAGGAAGTATTTGAAATTGCATAAAGTCGCTCGGCTGCTTGTGCTCAAAAGGATTTCAATTAAAGTTGAGCGTTCTACGCCCTTCTCCGCCTCCTCCTCCTCCTCCTCCTCCTCAATCTACTCATTCTCCTTCTTCCGCTCACAGAAAACAGCTTATCCTGAAAGCAAGAAAAAAGCAGCCCGAGCTGATGGAACGGACTGTCGGCAGCAGCACTCTGCATTAAGTGTAACACACATGGCGTCATTAAAAAAATAGATGAAGAAGAAGCAGCTAGTGGCCAAGTGTGACCAGCCATGCACAAAAAGCGGAAAGCCCAACAAAAAACTAAAAAAAAAAAGAAGAAAAACTATGCAACTGCATTTCCCATGACCTTCAGATTGACTTTGACTTTTCGCATCGCTGCTGTCACTTGCCATGTTAACCTTTTAGCCAACTTGAATACGACGCATATTGATGAATGCCATGAATGAGCTGAATAAATTGAGTTAGCCAGCAAAATGTCAACTTACCATTCAGGTTCAGGCAATTTGGCGATCTCACGATTTGGAATCTGAATTCTGATAATAGCTTTTGGAGGCAATGGGAAGAGTTAATGAAATACGTGATTTCAATTAACATGAAAACCGAGTCGTGAGAAAACTATGTGACAGAAAGAAAGAAAGTCAAGAACTTTCATATATAAATATAGAAATTATATAATATATACATAAGTCTATGCTATAAATTGGGAGAGCTCTAAATATGTAGTAGATATAGTTTTACTACTGATTTTCGATAAAGCTTTTAATTGATCAAATTAAAAGGAAAATAGATTTTAAAGAATCACATTCGATCTGCGCGGGGATTACGGGGAACCACCAAAAATTTCAAGCCTCTGGCCTTTAAAGGTTCCCAGTTCGATGGATGGACGACTGGACAGACAGATGATGTTAAAACAACTCGGACTTTATGGAATTTGCCACGCCTCCTCCTCACTAAAACTGATTTGCAATTTTTAATGGGTTGGGGGTATACAAATTAGTGTTAGGAAAAGAATTTAGTATTTAGTATTTAGTATTTAGAATATATCCAAAGGAAGCTAAGAATGAAATGCAGATAAATTTGAGAGGTAAAATTGGTGAAAAGATTCGAGTTGACCTTTGGCTGCTTTAACGATGTGTGAACTTATTGAATACCGGCTTTTTGGAGGCGTGTCCAGCAGTGCGCCAGAGAGAGGGAGAGAGACAGAGAGAGAGAGAGGACGAGAGAGAAGTTTAAGTAAATAAAAACGTGCGCTGCATGACATTAAAGTTGATCTAATGACCGCCTACGTGAGGCGACTGCCCAACGGCCGCAATATTTATGGCCAAGCATTTTCGGTAGCGCTACAAGAGGTGCCAGCGCGGTGGCGCCCATGGGCGGTAGGCGTGCCCATTAATGGCTACAAAGCGGATTAGCCAACTGGCGGCCTTGCGGTGCCCCAAAAGCACACACACACATCGACTATATACATATGTATATATATTAAGAGCAAAGAGCATTTTTAATGCAAATTGTTAAAATGTCAGAATGCCTGAAAGAGAAGGAGATAACGAGAAAGAGCTCAAGCAAAATGTAGAGAAAGCAAAACAAAAAAAAAAAAAAAAAAAGAAGAAAGAAAAAGGAAGAAGCAAAGTAAATAACATTGAGAGGACCACAAGACGCTTTTGTTGGGGGCGCGCTTATTGCACAAACACAATCAAATTATTACGGCGGAGACAAAATTGGATGGGCGTGGCAGGTGTAAGGGGCGGGCGGGTGTGGGTGGAGCGCATGCAAAGGCCATGAAATAGAATTAAAGCACTTAAAAAATTTTCATTGCATATATTCAGGCGCTCAGACGAAGTTGCGGCTTGACGTCGCAAACACACACACACACACACACACACGCACACAGACAGGCACACACATTTTGGCAGCAGCAAACGCATAAATATTAATAAAGACATCAAGAATTGATTGGATCGAACTGCTTAGAGATAGCCGCGTGATACGCTCCGACAGGCCCGAATTGCCTGAGATTATGCTTTAGTCCCTTCATTTTCGATTTATTCGAGTTGTCTGCCTTTATGTAGTATATTGTCTGCCTCTACAGCCGCAATCATAATGTTTTATTACACACACACACACGTACACACACTCGCACATCTATTTAAATTCCTCCAAAAATTTGCAATCAGACTTTAAGGTGTTTCTGCTCGAACAAAAGTGTGTGAAAAGGCAGCTGGATGGAAGCTCAGACAAATAAATGTATATTATATGTAAATATCATTATCATTAGCATTGCTGTGATTTTACTTATGATTGTAGTTATCGATAGTTTCACAATATTACTATTATCGAAAAGTAAGCATATATCTACAGTAATAATGCACTGGACTCTCTTTTGATAAACTACAGAGGTTAAAAAAGATATATATAGCACAATAGTTATCGATAAAAAATCGATTACAATAACTAACACCTGTTAGGCTTAGCTTCTTAAGAGTTCAAGTTGCTACCTTATGAGTTTGTCAACTTATAGACTTGTTGTTTCGAAACATGCTTTACGTTTGCGTATATATACTTATCGATAACAAAAATCGGCAACTTTTTAAAGATTTCCTGAATGTAAACCACACGTTTTATTAGAAGTATGACATAGGCGAAATATATAGAGCTATAATCGTTATCATTCCATTTCAGATTGCTGTTATCGATAGTTTATATTTTCGATAATTATCTATAATTCTGACTTTTTTCTGACAAATTACAGCGATTATGGCAAATACATGTAGTTCTCGTGTGATATATAAATCATGTAATCGATAATCGATTATCGATTACAATTGATAGTTGATGTAAATCAAAGCAGCTCTAGCAGTTCGAGCTCTAAGTTGACTTATATGCTGTTTACATTAAAATATACCATTCCAACTATTGATAACTATCGATAGCAATGATGACTTTCATGCAAATAATTCAGCAAAAATCGATATGTGCAGGCAAGCATTGCCCTGGTGGGTATACACACACTTGGTTTGCTTCGATAAAAGAATGGTTTTTAAATCGGTCCAAGGCGAGAGAGTGGGTGAGCAAGAGATAGGTACGTAGGAGGAGAGCGAGGCAGACGCCAGGGGAAGTACTTCGCTGTTTTTTGGCTTAATGAGTTGCGCAAATGAAATGCAAACAAAAATATGTTAAAATTCAATTTCAACTTGAGGCAGCAGACAGAATAAAACCAAGGCACATACACAGAAAACTTTTTTTTTCCCATTTTTTCCAAAGGTTGATGTTCGCAGTGAGAGTGACAGAAAGAGGGAGAGGGAAAGGGAGAGAGATGGGGGGCGGCACCTAAGCAAAGGCTGACAAACAGCTGTAAATTGTGCGGTCGCCTAATGGCGTTTGGCTTGATGTTGATTAGGCGTCGCTTTAGCTGATAAACTCAGTGCTAACCGCAGCGCATACCGCTTGGCTCGATCCCGCCACCGCCACGCCCACACATACACAATAAAGGGCCAACTGGCAGACTTGAACGCCCACACGCTGCTTTTCATATGGAAATTTTTGTTAGCCCCCAAACAACAGCAACAAACAGTCGAAAAAGTGAAATGTAAAACTTTTTGGCACAAATATTTTTTATGCAAATTGTTTTGGCATTTATTCATTTATATATGTACGTATGTCTGTATATATGCGTGTGTGTGTTTCAGTGTTTTGGTTTTGCCCACTCCCCTGGCATTGTCACAATATCATTGTGTGTGTGTGTGTGTGTGTGTGTGTGTGTGTGTGTGTGTGTGGCTGGCATTTTCATAATTTAACTTTCGAGATTTAACGTTGCTGCAAATGCAGTTCATTTGCTGGTGGTAGCCAACTTGATTAGTGGCCCAGGCACACATAGATATACATATACACATGTACATATATATATATATAAAAGTATGTATATATATCTATATTATATACCCTGCTGCCCTTGGGGCGCACTTTTGTGTCACTCTGCTTCGTTTGCCAACAACAACAGCTGCGAGAGGAGCAACAACTGCAGCAGCAGCACTTGAAGAGGCTCAAGGATCCTCTTCTGCGCGCCAAGTTGTTTTTCTTCTCATTACTGTTGTTGTTTTACCATTGAAAGCTTTCACTTTTCGTGCATTTTCTTAATGAGAATTCGCTGTGCGACAAGTGCAGCTGCACTTGTTGCATGACAGTTTACACGGAAATCGATCGAGAACTGGAGTTAAATCTGTCAGAGCCTCGTTTAATACATTTACCCTAACCAGCTGAGAGTTCCAATTAGCTCTGTTACAAGCTGTTCGCTTGGGCTGTCATACCTTGCTGCTGGCAGCGTGGCCATTAGGCAGACAAAGCAAACGAAACGTGTGCCAAAATGGCACATAAGAGCCAGACGGACGGCCCTTTCGGCTGGCCAGTCTGAGCACAGACAGAGAGGGCGACGGAGAGACCGAGTGTGGGAAAAACAGATGGCGCTGTCGCACACTTAATGTTGTTGCATACTTTTGAGGTCCTTGTGCTAGTAACGTTTCCGTTCATTCTACATTTACACATTTTGTTGTGCTTGGAAACGTACTATTTGCATGTCATATGATTCTCATATAGAGACTCGCTCTCACTCTCGCTCTGGCTCACACTCTCACTCTCTCTTTCTCTGACCATATATATTTCTATTGTGATTATTTTGTAACTTGTAGCAAAAGAGTTGGCTGAAAAACGTTTGGCAACAGCCCAAAATGTTTCACTCTATAAATGAGACATACATTTATGCAGCCAAACATACATATATCTATATAGTAAAGTTAGCTTTCGACATAGAAATTCGATATAGAAATTGCTATTCGAATGTCTATTAATTATTCGATTGCTATGCGAGTCTTTTTTAAATGCACATACATTTTAATAGAAATATTAATATTCATATCAATAATCCATGTTATCGATTATATTAACTTATGTTATCGATAATGTCACTATTTGCTGCGTCATATTGGTGCTTTACGCACTCTGATCTATTTGCTTACTTTAAATCGAACATAATATCAATTTTAGCAATTATCGATATCATCCAGGTAATATGATGATACATAAATAATAATATCGATATCTGAATCCATGAAAACCATTAATTATGATAATGTTTTCCATATCATCATCATCAAATTATATGCTATATGATGATACATAAATAGTGATATCGATACCTACATATATCCATGTTGATAGATATATACAAGTAATCGATATCATTATCAAATTATATGCTATACGATACTGATACATTAATAATGATAGCGATAGCTATTTCCATGTTGATTGATATGTATATATAATCGATATCAATATCAATTATGATATCGATATTACTTGACTCACTTAATGTAGTGGCTTATAACGACATTGATATCGATATTGATATATTTATCACTTGTTGCGCTTATCGTAACGAGCTCGATATCGATATATACTCTTACATTGATTATGACGTTGCATCGATATTAATATCCATATGTATTCATATAATTCTGATAATGCCATATCTATAGCGATATGAATAGTACCATATCGATATTAATTGATATAATTGATATAATTGTAATTGTGACAGTGCCATATATCGGCATCGATAGAAATTGTAACAATTATGATAGTGGTGCTGTATTGATATCGATATGAGCATGCAATAATGATATCCAATCTTACTTTTGTATCGATATTAATGTGGTAGTGCTCTGATAATGCTATATATAACGATATATGATAATGCTCTATATATATACATATATATGTATATCGATATCGCTATCAATTTTCTCACTTCTAATGCTATTTATAGCTATCTGTAAGCAATTTCCTCGGCTAGTTTCTGAACTTAAAGTTCAGTGTTGTAGTCAGCTTAGCTGTCAGTTTCATTCATAAACGCATTACACCTGCTTATATTATATGTGTGCACTACGTTACAGCGTCTTCTTTCAGCATTTTTCCTTGTTTGTTTTTTTTTTTTTTTTTTTTTTTTTTTTTTTTTTTTCTGACATTCCTGTAGAAGCTTTCACAATTCGCCTGCTGCGCTCGGTCATCTCTTGTTCTCAGCATTTCTTTGCAGGCGCTGAACTACTTACATTTCCTTCATTTCAAACTCCTTTGACTACTTGTACCGTTAGTCTTTCTCGCTCTTTTTATATCTCTCTCCCTCACTCTCTCTCTCTCTGCATTGTCTTTGTGCCTGCTGTGGCATGTCGCTGTCTGTGTTGCGTTACACTTTATTGCACTTCTCGCTTTTGCAATTTCTTCAATTTGACTTCTCGCATTGCCCTCGGCATTTCTCACTTATTCCGTTTGTCTCTCGCATTCTTGCGCTGCCGCTGCTTCTATTGCTGCTGCTGTCGCTGCTGCTGCTGTCTTCTGTCTTCTGCTTGTCACCTCGCATTTTGCCACCACCTGTGCGACTTTTGTCGCCTAAAACGATGCTATGATTTTTTTGCTTCATATATATATATATATATATGTATATATATATATATACACATCTCTTTGTCTGTCTGTCCCTCTCCCCGCCTGTCTATGTGTGTGTGTGCGTGTTAGCTGTAAGTTCTGCCACTTCATTTGTGGCATGCTATGTGTTCTGTCTGCACCCTCTTTGCTGCCCGCCCCCTCAACAAATCTCTCACTCACTTAGACGCCTCTGGCGTCTGCTTTGTGCTGCCTTTGTTCCCAAGCTGCTTGCAGTTTATATGACAGCTTTTGGCATACACACAGACACACAGACACACACACACACGCATACACTTGTCTTTATTTGTATTCGCATCAAGCAAGCAAGCAAACAAATTTTTTCTTTGTATATGTATGTATGTATATATAAAAGATGATGAAGAAAATTTGAGAAAAATACAGAAAACCCTTTCTGGCGCCTTTGCCTTTCAGAGAAATGCGAGTATATATTAATGTACCTCAATGTGACCGCATTTATCTCCATCTTTCTCTCTCTCTATCTCTCTGCCCCGTTCTGCCCGCCCCTCTCCCCCTCCCCGCCGGTCGCTGTCTCAAACACTTGCTTGCTTTGCGTCTTAGTCTCCGTTTTGCTCATCACTCACTCACTTGTCAGACTCAACATATACACCCACACACACACTCTGCTCTTTGTCTAGATCTCTCTCGCTCTCTCTCTCTCTCTCTTTTTCTCTCAGTGTATTTGCATTTGTATTCAAAACGCTTAAAGTGGATTTTTATTTCCTGTTTCTGTAACATTCGCCAGCTTCGCATCCATACTTAGCTCTCCTCTCGCAACTCCCCATCGCATCCGCATTCGCACCCTCCCCTCGCACTTCCACCTGCTGCTGCCACACCCACCGAAAGCAGTAACGCCCATCATCTGGCTTTCACTGTGGCTGGCCGCCTTTTGTGTATTTCTAATGCCATTTTTATACGCATTTACTCTTATTTTGGGCAGCATTCCTGTAAGTACATATATGAGAGAGTATATATGATGAAAATATTTTTATGTGGTATTTTTATATCGCACAACAACAGCAGCAGCAACACAATGACATCGTTATCCTTATACTCTTCAATGGTTTGAAAATTATTGCCGATTCTGCTGTAGACAACAAAAGGATATATTTTTCTTGTATTTGTATTTCATTCCCATTTCTATAAGCCACTAGATTATGAATATTGATATTTATATATACAATATATTGTGTATTTAAGTACATATCAGCTCAATAGTAGCATTAACTCTGAAAATAATATTTAAAACTGGCATATATTTTAATAGATTGAAATGTTTTTCTATTCAAAACTTAGGAAAATATTAAACATTAGTTTAAATTTTTAACTGCCATTTGGTTGCATTGGTCTGGCAACTTTGTGCAGCTGAGCTTTCTTAGGTCTGGCAACTCTCAAGTTCATATCTGTCACTAATTGAATAAAACGTTTATCAGTATAAACTCAAATGTTGCACACTCTAAAGCTAAATCTCTAACCAAGTCTGGCACCACTGCACAACTGAGCTGTTGCAGGTCTGGCAACTCTACACATAGTTCGTAACTCTCGTTCAATTGAGATTGGAAAGTGTTCAGCAGACTTGCAATATAATCAGAAATACTACTCTCTCGCTGCAGTTGACATTACAAATTGAACCATCTGGCAACACTGGCGTCGACTTATCTGTGCTGTAACTGGCAGCTCCACATTCAGTTCACTCCAAAAACTCTTCCAATGCGCTGCGCTAATTGCATGCTCGTTTAACTTAATTGTTTTCCGCTTGCCCTTCGCTCTCTCTCACTCGTTTTCACTCTCTCTCTCTCTCTCTCTCTCTCTCCCTCTCCTTCCCTCATTTGAATATTTTACACCTGCCACGTCCACCGTCAAACAGTTAGCCTTGCTCTGTTCGAATCGAATCATTCGCTTTGGTCAACTTCTTGCTGGTTCTTTTTACACTTTGCAACATTATCATCTTCATCATCATCGTCATCATCATCACCATCATCATCAGCCATTGGCATTAACATTATCTGCCACGCAGTTTATCGCCTGTCGCTATTTAAAGCTCATCATTTAAGCAGTGGAACGTTTAATTTTAATTTAATTTATGCACACACAGCTGCTGTTGCCACAGCTGCTGCTCCCAATGCTGCTGCCGCAGTTGATGTGGCGCCACGATCCCCACTCTTACTCCAACCCCTCCCCCCCTCCCATCGTTCCCACACACTTGCAGCTGACAATTTGCAGTGCATTAAACAAGTAAGAAAACTCTAGTCGAGAGTGCTCGACTACGAGATCCCCCTGAACCCTTCAAGCAACAGCCATTTCAATCATTTTTAGCGTCTCTCTGCTTACACAAACACACACATACACACGCAAACACACATACATAGACACCCATAGGCGCGCACGCATGGGCTGCAGTGTGGGCTTACTATGGGAACTTAATTGTTTAATAACTTTTTTTCTGGACGTACGTTCTCCATGAAACTTTCAGATTGTGGTTTTATCATTACTATGCGTATAATTGCCAAAGCTCAAGTCTCTAGTATTTGAAATACGCCTTTTACAAACTTATGGGTGAGGGGGTGGATATAAGGGTGGGGGGTGAAATTGAACAAAAATCGAAAATCTATAACGTACATATCAATCTACATTTAAAATTTGGATACTCTAGCTCTAAAGATGTAGGAGATATAATTTTATAACTGCATTTCGATAAGGTTTTTGATCGATAAAAAAATAACGAGATGAGTTATCGATTTTTAGTGATAAACTCGATATCCGCGTGCTATATACGAGCATTTTAAAAAAAGTTGAAGTCTCTAGCTTCTATATCTTCGGAAATCGACGCGTTCAAACATACGGACAGACGGACAGACGGACAGACGGACAGACGGACAGACAGACGGACAGGGCTAAATCGACTCAGTTCGTCGCCCTGATCAAGAATATATATACTTTATGGGGTCTGCCACGCCTCCTTCTGCCTGTTACATACATTTCAACAAAAACATTATACCCTGATTTCCCATTTTCAATGGGTTCAGGGTATAATGATTATAAACTAATTAGTTATTTTGCCGCACAACATTTCGCATCATGTGCGTCAGACCCGCTCTCCCCTCCCCCTCAAAAAAAAAAAAAAAAAAAAGAAAAAAAAAGAGCTGAGCATTTTAGCCTGCCTTCAATTTTTATACCTTCAGCCATAAATTGGGCCATTTATTTTTGAAATTATATTTTAGCCTTTTCGCTATATGTTTTCATTAAAATTAGTCGTATTTGTGTTTATATTTTTATGGACTTTAAATGCCTTCAATACAAGCGCCAACACATTTTTAAGTTGATATTTTTTTTGACTTTCTAAATAAGAGTTTATATAGGGTCGATGTTAGAAAACAGACGTGATATTAATTTTATATTGAAAAGCCGTTATATATCGTATCATTTTATATAGAAGAAATATTTTAAAAAATATGAAATATCTTGAAAAAATATTATACACTTTTTAAACAACAAACTTTCACTCTGAATTTTAAAGCTATTATTAAAAATAGACACATTCTCATATCATAATATCATCAAAAGAATTACCTTAAAATTATATTTTTTCATATGTAGAATTTTTTCGTATTCAGAAGTTTTTATTCGCCTCGAAATACATATTTAAATATTTAAAAAGAAATGTCTTTTATTGTCTTACAGTTTATGTAATATATTTTTGAAAATTTCAAAATTTGCTATTAAATTGAATTTAAAATCATTAGAAAATATTCCATTTCAAGCTAAAACCCTCCCCGTTTAAGGCGTTCACTTACTTCTTATTCTTTTTCGTACCCTGTGAAAAATCAAAATAGAATTTTAAACGTTCGTTTTCGTGTCGTTTCTTTTTAAGCATCGCACACAATTGATTTGAAGGAGGCCGATGCTCAAGCGACTGTCAACTGAACTGTTATGTTGCTGTTGCGGCTGTGTACTTGTCAGTGGTACACGATGCGTTTCACGCGTAACTCGGTCGGGCAGCGCATTAGATGCGAGTACAGTTCAAGTTTGACAGCTTAAACCAGCTTAGCTTCAAATTGAAATGGCTTAGTACAATGGCTGGAAACTTTGTCTATGCGAATGCCACTCAATTTAAAGCTTCAATTTTGAAGTATACACATATATACATACATACATATGTATGTATAGATAAGGATGTGTGTGTGTGTGTGTGTAGAAATAAATTCATGGCAGCGCCTGCTGGGCACACATGACGTATGCGCAATTTGAGGCCGCAAGCCAACTGCCGTCTCGGGTTTGTTACGCAGGCAGTTTTCCATTCCATTTCGCAAGTAACTGCTTGCAGTTTATAGCGCCTCACAAGTGCTATCAATGTGCTAGCACACACACAGAGATACACCCACGCACACACACACAGTCGTTGAGAGATATACACATGACTACACACAGCAGCCGTTGCTCTCCTGAGTGCCGCATGCATTTTTGTAGGACATTAGCACACAAACAACAAGAGCTTCAGCAAATAGAGAACATTATGAGACGGCACACACACATATACATATATATGTAGCTATGTATATAAAGATTTATATACGTGTATACAGTCAGTTAGACAGTCAGTCTGTCAGTCAGTCAGTCAGACTGTTTGAACAGCGAGCGAGTCGATTGTTGCTATAAGCATAATCGTTGCTTATTGGCAGCTGCTGTTGCCATCGCCTGGCGATAAAGCTGAAAACGCTGATGGCGCAGCGGCTTATTCTTGGCAACAAATTCGCCACGAATTCGACTTCAACATTCTCTGTCTAGCACAACTTTCGCTAAGTGTTGCAAAGTACAGCGAAAGTGGCTTAAGAAGTCTTCGTACTTAGCCGTGCTTAGCAATTCCAACAATCAAACGTACTAATCTAGTTGCTTTCAAGTAGTTTTACAACACTGCTAGTATGCTAGTTAACTGTTGTTAGCTGCCTTAAGTGCTTAGCGCTGCAGTGTTGTAAATGTACATTGTCTAAGTATTGTAGTTGAATCTACACATTTAGTAAACGCTAATTGCTTGATATTATATTCGTTTTCTTTTAGCTTGTGAAAGGGGATTTGTAGTGTTGCAGCACAACAATTGTAACGGTCAAACGAATTCAATTTAAAGCAGTTTTCCAGCTCAGCTAACTGCTTCTAGTTCTTGCCGCTGCAGTGTTGTGAAGCAAATTGACACCAGATTGTAGCTAAGCCAACAAATTAGGCATTTCTTGATGCGTTTACTAACACTTATTGCTTGTTATTGTTCTTTCTCTTAAAACGAAAATATAAACAAAATATATATAACAAAAAAATTAATTAAAATAAAAGTATGAAAAATAAAATAAAAAAAGGATAAAAAAACAAAATAAGTTTAAAAAAATGCAATAATATCAGATTAAAAAAAAACACAAATATGAATAAAAAAAAAAATAAATAAATTACAAAAAAGATTAAAAATAAAACATAAAATACGAGTAAAAAATACAAATAAAACTAAAAAATAATCAAATAAAATAATAAAAAAAATACAAATACAACTAAAAAATAATAAAAAAAAATAATAAAAAAAAATAATAAAATAAAATAATAAAAAAAAATAATTAAAAATAATATTAATAGAAAATACAAAAATAATTAAAAATAAATCGATTTTACATATAGTGTTGCATAACAACGGCCACTAACAAGCGTCGCAATGCACACGCAGCTTTACAACACTGGCTGATGATATATATAAAAAAAACTTGTTCAAGCACTCATTCAACTTAACTTGGCCAGCTTTCTACAGTAGCAAAATGAGTTATGAAAATGGAAAAGGCAAAAACTTTGTTAGCTCACAGCACTGAGGGCGACAGTGCCTTGGAAATGTCAACTGCCCCATTTGCTGAAAGTAGTTTATATATGGATATATACACGCATATATAGTAAAGGAAGTATTCCTTTACCATTCAAATTGAATTGCAGTTTTTCTTTTTGCTTTTTGTCTAAATGTTTTCTGTTGCTTTTCGTTTCAAACCAAATGAAAATTTGTCAATTAACATTTCGCCCACTTGCGCAACGCGGAACAACACTCTAAATGCCTTTTTGCCTTCGACTGTCTCGCTGTGTGTGTGTGTGTGTGTGTATTTGTATTTGTCGCACCTGGCTGCTGTCAGCAGCTACAAGCAGCTGCCACACCCACTGCAGCCCTCTGGCAGCAGCGTCGGCTTCTTCCTTTTGCCATTGCCACTGCCTTTGGCTTTTCCGATGCCTTTTCGCGCGCATAAAGCATACTTTTAGGCAGCCATTTTCCACTGTCACATTTAATTGAGTTTTGGCTCGACTGGCACGCTAAAAGCGACGTCATTACCTTTTACCCATGCCATGCCATGCCATGCCAGAGCGTTAGCTCCAACATTTTTAAGATGTCCAACGGCTCCAGCTGCCACACGACTACCAACAGCAGGAGGAGCTGGAGTAGGAGCAGCAGCTCAGCTTCCACTTTTTGTTTTGCCCGACGAGCGCAGCATTTAATTGTCAAATGGCTCGACTTGAATGTGCTTCAGGCACACATATATACATATACATACACATACATATATATATTTGTCTCTGTATTGGGTAGTTAGGACAGACGATGTCTCTGACGTGACATTTGTTGCAAGCTAAGCTATTTTTATAGCCAACGGACGAGTCGACTCGCCAGCTCACCAACCAAAAATTATTGTTTTTCCCTGCTGCTGCTGCTGCTGCTGCTGCTGCTGCTGCTGCTTCTTAGTTTTCTTCGCCTTCTGCCTTTCGCTTCTTCTTCTTCGGCTATTGTCACTCGTCGCTGAGCGTGCGTCCTTTCTGACGTCATCAGGCGCCATTTTGCAAACGTCCGTTCAATTTTCCCGCTCAATTTGCCATCACAAAAGAAATTACAGCTCATAAAGAGATGAAAGCCAAGAGAAATACACAGCCACGGCGGGCAGGTAGGTAGGCACTGAAAGGGGGCGTGCCAGTGGCCGTGCCGAGTGGCCTTTTAAACAATCGTCTGCCAACAGAAATCAAATGGAACATTTTCGCCTTTTCCACATTTTTTCCCGTGTTCGTTTTTCACTTATTTTTATTATTCGCTCGTCTTTTAGTATTTTGTTTTTGTTTTTTTTTCTTCTTCTTTTTGTTTTGGGTGTGATTATTTTTATTGCATTTTCCGCAGTGATTTCATTTTTGGCATGCTGGACTAGCTAGCCAGTGGGCGTGGCTGGCGCGCTACCTTGGCAGCCGCAGCCACTGTGACGCCTTTTGATGTGGCGCTCGAGGCGTTGCGGCTGCCGCTCGCAAAAACGTTTTCGACCCCAAATCGCTTCGAAGTGAGATCTATTCCGTTTCAGTTCGACTTGGTTTCCATTTCGCTAAAAATACAAACATTACAAAAAACAAAAAAAAAAAAAAGAAAAGGAAAAATACTCTTAGTGGAATTGCAGCGAAAATGTTTTTGTGAAATTCATTTCGTTTGATTTTTTGTTTTTATTTTTATTTTTATTTTATTTTATTTTACTTTTTTTTTTGGGCTTGGCCATGGGTATCTATGCCTGCATGCTGCCAGGACAGTTTTGAGCACGAGCCAAGTGTCAAAGACAAAAAGCAAGACACACAGTGACATACGCCCACACACACAAACACATACACTCAATGCCATTGAGTGCGCCCAGTTATGAAGATGTTTTCATGTGGGTGTCAACTCTTGTCTGCTTGACATCAATTGACTTTTTGAGCATGCACACACACACACACACACACAGGCATATGCACATGCACAGTGGTCATAGGCAGCCCAGCTGTCAGCCACGCCCCTTAATTATGTTGTCATTGAGTTTAATTGAAATTTTTGGGCAACAATTTTTAAAGTGCAAAACATTTTGTATATTATGCAACACATGCAGCATGCAGCATGCAGCAAGCCACCAAAGTGGATGAAAGTGCCATGGGTGAGTGTGTGTGTGTGTGTGTGTGTGTGTGTGTGTGAGGGTGGGCATGGCAAATGGGTTAAGTGTGTTAGCTACAAATTCATGGCATACACATAGGCGCCAAGGGACAAGCAGCTGCAGCAGCAACAACAACAACAACAACAACAACAACGACTGAAACGTTGACACACATATACAAATTGCAACGCTATTAACAGCAGCTACAACGATAACTTGTATAAGTCATCAGTCTGTGTGTGTGTGTGTGTGTCGGTGTGTGTGTGTGTGTGAATCAATACGTTTGACACTAATTTGGGCAGCATTTGCATTGAGATTCACTGAAAATGGCATCGTCATTGCCCAATAACAACAACATCATCATAATCAAACACTATCATCATCATCATCATCATCATCATCATCAGCAGCAGCAGCAGCAGCATCATCAACGTCGTCCTCATCATCGACATTATCATTGTTGTTGAAGGCTCTGACAACAAAAGCATCAAATTGCAGCTGGGCCCCAAGAAACGTTAAAGCAATGGGCCAACAGCAGCTGAATTTTGGCTTAAAGAGCGAGGTGGGTGTGGCCACAGCCAAAGTGTGATAGAGAGAGGGAGAGCGACAGAGAGAGACCAATAGTGGCTTGAATTGAAGACTAATTGAATGAAAGTTTATATAAATAGTTAGGAATACAGGGAAAGCTGAAGCTGCGAAAAGTAATTTGATATTAGAGTGATGCGGAGAGAGAAAGATAGAGAGCGAGAGGGAGACGAAGAGAGAGATGAGAATGACACAGAGAAGGTAAGGAGAGAAATAAGCAGACAGAGAGAAAGACAAATGCAGAGGGAGAGAAAGGGCGACAAAGAGAATGACAGAAATAGAGACAGAGAGAGAATCCGAGGCATAGAGAGAGGGAAAAGAGCGCAACCGGTCGCCCAAACAACCAGTCGCTCACTCTGGGTTTCCCTGTCTGTGTTTCTCTCTCTCTCTCTCTCTCCTTTTTTTATTCTTCTCTGTTTCTTCTTTGTTTCACTCTCCCTCGACTTTAATATATATCTTCTTTTTTTCTCTCATCTGCCTCTCACTCTTTATCTTTCCCGATTCCACTTTAACTCATTCTTGCTCTCTATTTCTGTATCATTCCATCTCTCTCTCTCTCTTCTCTTGTTTTTTTCGCTGTGTCTCTATCTGCCAAGAAAGACTCTTTCTCTCTCTCTCTCTTTCACTCTGTCCCAACTCTCTCTCTCTCTCTCTCGATATTGCTTCTCTTTTCAACCTACTATGCAGCCTCGTTCTCTTTCTCTCCCCTATGATTCCTAGAAATATTAAAGAACTTTGACTATAAATCACTTGAATTTACTTGCTAATAATTTTCTGTATTCAATTGAGTCGAACAATCCATCTATCCATCTATCTACATATATCAACAAACTGAACAATCGGGACACACATATTTCACACCAAAGCATTTCGCACTTGAAGCGAGCTTGACTTCAATTACTTCTGCACTCAAATACTATAGTAGCTATTTAAAGTGCACATCGTGTAAATGTATACAGACACATTTGCTATATATATACAATATTTGTATATATGTACATATTTCATAAAAGTAATCGGACATGAAATGCACTTGTCACGAATCATTCTGAATTTTCCATATTTGGAAATCGGCGTAAATTAATAAATACATTCAGCGAATGTTTGTTAATGCCGAAAACGATAATTGAATTTGGCTATCAGTGAGATGCAGCTGCAACAACATTATCTCCCTCTCACTCACACACACTCTCTCTCTGTCTCTGTCTCTGTTTCCCTCGCTTTTGTATGTATTTATTGAATGGGTTATCGGCATTGAGTTCTCAGTATTTGTGAAATTGCGCATACGCAATGTTGTCGCAGCGGGTAACCAAACCAATCGCTTAGCCAACGAAATATGCTTTGCATTATGCAATGCCTCCTGGCTTCTGGCTGTTAATGCACTTGGTCACAACACACGTATACACACACACACAAACACACACACACATACGCATAGAGAAATAAACACACACATATACAGTCGCTCTACTCTGCATGTATAAAACATGGTTTTGCATTAAGCGTATTTCACATTTTGGATTTTGTATTTTGCACACACACACACACACACATATTCTTCTATAAATATGTATATATATATATATATATATATATATATATATATATATATATTTTGTGATACATTATTTATGAGGGAAGGACGTTGCAACTATGACGACCTCATGATGTTTCTAATGATTGCAGCAATCATGATAATGATCATCATCATGATGCTGGTGCCACTGCTGGTGCTGCTGCTGCTGCTGAGCTGTATTTAAGTGCACACACACACACACACACATACACACACACTCACGGCATTGCCTGCCTTTTAAAGCTATTAAAGGGGTGCTGGCCTGATTGCTCGCTGCTGCCTCGTTGCGCTGCTCTGCGACCTGTTTGACGTCATTTGGCTGCTCGTTAGTTACGCACATACATACACACACACACACACACACACACAATTGGCCAGCAGATCAGCTGACTTGAGCTGCGCTGGCCCCGCACTCTCTATATGTAATTGAAATTTCCGCGTCGAGCCACATTTGTCATTCAACGCATGACTACCAAAAAATATTGCAAAATGCGCTGCTGCCGCGGCTGCTGCTGCGGCTGCTGCTGCTGCTGTTGCAGCAATTGTTATGAAAGTTTTGTATACCCTGTAAGCGTGTGACTAAGTGTTGCTTTAGTTCACTGCTCACTTTGCACTGGGCTGGGGGAAGTTAAGCTATGAATTGATGGTTCCGCGCTCATGGCTATTTACAGGGTATCTGTAGTATATTCATAAAACTTGTGTATGTCCTTAATGCAGTTGATAATTACCGTGCGAGCACTTATCAAGCACTCTGCTTGATGGACTTCAGCTATGCTAAGAACTTATGGCTTTTACAGGGTATCTCTGGTCTTCGCTGTGTATCTCTAGTGTAAGCAGTAATTCAGTATTGCTGAAGCGTTAGATATGCACTTTGCTTGATAGACTTAAGCTATATACCTGGCCTTTACAGGGTATCTCTGGTCCCCTTATGAATGTTTTGTATACCCTGTAAGACAGCGTCTAAGTGCAGCTTGTGGGCGACTATATATGCACTTTGTGGCCATATATGTATGATATGAAGTTTTATTCACTACAGGGTATCTCTAGTCTCTGTGTCTGTGAGTGAGGCTCGCTTGATATAAGAAATGCCTGTTATTGATAGACTTGAGCACTACATACATATATGCTGAGAGTTGAGTGTTTTTACAGGTTATCTCTAGTCTCGCCATTCGCCCCAATTTCTGTGGGCTGGCCAGTTGCTGCTTTTCGTCCAGGCGACTGGCGACGCGCAGTCTAAACTTGGTTTTTTTTTTTTGACTATCTGACTGTGCTCAATCTGTCTTGCTCTTCCTCCGTGTAGCAACCTCTCACGCTCCTCCTCCCTTTTTCACTCACTCTCTCTCTCTCTCTCTCTCTCTATCTCTCTCTCTCCCTGCAAGTCTGTGCATTGTCCAGTGGTCGCGTAAAAAATTCCATAGCATACTTTTTTGGGACTTGTCGTTGCGCTTTATTAATGAACATGGCGCGCAGCGTGTCAACAGGCCTCGGCGGCGGGTTTGGCGCTAGAGCGAGACAGCACAAATACAATGTATAAATATTATGTAAACACGCAAACAATGAAGTGATTTGTTGCTACTTAAATTTAGCCCCCGAGAGAGAGAGAGAGAGGGAGAGAGGGAAAGGAAGAGGAAGAGAGTGTGCCAACAACAAAACAACATTCGCCTGGCTAAGGGGAGGGCTTAGCTGCTGCTGTTGGTCTACTTGGCTGCCTTTGGCTTGCTTAGCTGATGCTGCAACTTGAAGAAATCTTTTCATTTTTTGCCTCTACTCGCTGTGCTCTACTTTGCTTTTTGTGCGTATGTGTGTGTGTGTGTGTGTGTGTGTGTGTGGAAGTAGTTGCCAAAGAAAAGCGAGGGAAGGCAAGCAAAAAAGAAAGAAATTGAAAGGAATTATGTAGCCAGGCGTCGGTTGTCGAGCGCAGTCGCTGTAAAAGTAGCAAAACAGCGCCCGAGGCAAAGCAAATGGAAGGCACGGGCTTGCCAGCCAGAGAGTTACTAGCTTGTTTACCAACACTTAAGCAGCAGCAGCAGCACCAGCACCAGCAGTGGCAGTGGCAGTGGCAGGAGTAGCAGCTAGCCTGGCGGGCGCGATAAGCCAGCCGCAGTGGATGCGAGGGCCTAGAGTTGCTTCTTGGCTAGAAAAATTGATGCTTGTACCTGTGGCTGTTTGCCAGCGCGTCTTCTGTTGCATGTCACGATACAGATAGACACACACATACCTCTCTATATACATATATACAAAAATATATACATGTGTGCGTGTTGCACTAACAGCACTCGGCCACAAATGGGCGCAGGTCTTGCAGCATTTGAAACGTTTTTTTTCCTTTCTATAATTGAATATGAATAGCAGCCGCATGAAGATGAAACGTGTAATTGAAATGCTCTATATCTCTTCTCGAACATTAAACAAGCACTCTAATATCAATATATATACATATATGTATAAGTTAAGCGCTCTCGATGCTTAGTGATTAGGCGGGCTCTCGCCCTAATGTAAACTGAGCCATGTCAGTTCTTCTGGTTGGGTTCTCTCCTTGAATGTCTGACTGGACTCTCCAGCCTCCTTAGACAGATGATAGTCGTAACTTATATACCTATCGATATCGATATATATTCATGCACGATATCTATCCCTAGCTCCTATGCTATTTTTAGAGTCTCTGTTATACCAATAAACTTTACTTTGCGTTCATCAACAAATTGGGATTAACTTAAAATCATATGAACTTTCAACTTCATGCTGATTATATTTTATTGTATATGTATATATCTTGCGTGATTATGTGACATAACTGAGATTAAATATTTTCTTGATCTTATATGGCGAATGCTCAGTAATCGGAAATCAAATAGGTGTAGCTTCCCCCAATATCAAAGTTGCCCTGCGAAAGCGTTGCCACCTTATGGTAATCCTCAAAGCTACTCTAGAAATCCTTATCGTAACTCATTTTCGACTATGTTGGAGGTATTCCATAAGGGCTGATAGGAGCAACAATTTGATTTTAAAGCAAGTTGAGTCACTTGACTGCCATAAGCCAAGGCAAACGACTATCAAGAGAGATGCCAAGGTATTTGCCTATAGGAATTATGATTGCATCAGGCGAGCTTTTGTTGAAGTTAATGAAATGCAACATGCATAACACACACCAACACCAACACACACAGACAAGCTTCATAGAAATTTCCTTGGGCTTCATTAAGGCAGTTTGCCTTGCAAAGTCGTTAGACACTTTCAGGCTATAAACCAATTTAAAACAAATTAAAAATTTGTGCGTGCCAATTATGACGGTGGCTAACAACAGCTGTCCAGGTGTCCAGGTGTCCAGGTGTCCAGGTGTTCAGGTGCCAAGGTGCCACGTGGCTTCGGCTTCAGTACTGGCCTTTTGCCAATTTGGCTATAATCAAATGAAATATTCAATTAGAGATAATTATGGCCTAGCTATGGAATATTGAATGCATATTTGAAATTGTCTTTGATGAAAGGGCCGGCCAGCCCTTGAGGCAATTGGCATTGCACCTGCACCTGCAGCGCAGCAGAGCTCAAGCAGCTGCTGTGGTTTCTGCATTGCTATCATTATTATTATTAATATTATTATTTCTATTGTTGCGTTACATTTGGCCGCATCGCATTATTTAAACATATTTCAATTATAATTGAACTTCAAACTGACGGAGCAGCGCTGCCAACTAAGCAGCTTAGTTTAATATCTGATACTTCTTATATAACTGCAAATGTAAGTACATGTACTTGCGCTCGCTCTTCAGCTCTCCCTCTCTCTCTCTCCCTGTGTGCTTATATGTATATACATTTCTTTATATATAGATAAATATTGCCTTCTAAAGACGCAACTGGAAAATTGTGCTCCTAACAAGGCAACGCAGTTCACGTAGCTCGTCTCCTTGCAGCCGCTTAGCTGGATGCAGTGTGTGGGCAGCACTCTGTGCCCAACTGGTCCCAACTGGCTCCGATTCGCTTGTTAGTCCTCTGTGCAGTCTGTTGTGCAAGTGCGCGCCATAATTGTGCATTGATTATCATAATGCTAACCATCAGAATTGCGCAGAGTATTGGGCCAAACAAGCAACGCACACTCAATAGCCACTTAATCGCTAGCTCGCTCTCTCACTCACCCTCTCTCTCTCTCTCTCTTAGTCAATCATTCAATCAGTCAACCAGTTAGTGCAGTCGTTCAAATGAAGCGTGCACAAATGTTGTCATCGCAGGCCGCAGACCAAACCAAGCGATTTCTTTGGAATTTATTTAAGCTCAAATCGGAATTGAATCAATTCTGTCTTGATGCTTGTGAGGGGTGCGGGATTTGCCAATGCGAATTGAGGGGCGCGACTTGATCGAACTTGTCTGTCTCTTTGGCCCTTAATCGGCATGAACTATCAGCTAAAGAGAATAATAATAAATAAAATAATAAATATCAACTGAATGAGCCGATAGCAGACAGATAAGTTGGCTGTTCGCAGGCACAACATGCTTGAAATAGCACTTGATTCCGGGTATTTGTTAGTCGTTCAAGTAGGGCTCAGTCAGCTCGTATTGCTCTTAATACACTGCAAGCAAAGGGGACTGCATTTACTATGGATGCAGATGATCTCTGGTACGGGTAGCCATTAGTCGATCATTATTGAACTAAAGAGTTCTTATGGAGAACGATGCAATAATTGAACGGCTTAGCTTTACTACGTATGCTAATCATAGTCCGGGTATCTCTAAGTCGTTCACATTGTTAAGAGAGAGCTAATAAACTGAGGTGTACTATGTGTGCATGTCCGGGTATCTCTTAGTCGGTGCATCTTGCTCTAGAGAGGTTTTGGTCTTAAGTGAAAGCGAATAGGGTAAGAGGTACTGTGGTTGACCAGATATCTTGTAGTCAGTCGATATTAAACTAGAGAGATCTTATTTGGTCGTGTGCACTAAGAACAACAACTATAGAATGAGATTCATGATCAAGCAGATATCGAATGATAGAGAGCTCCTTTATGATTCTATGCACAGACAAAAAGGAAACGGCCTATTTGCTTATGCTTACCATGAATGCTGATGATCGTTCGGGTATCTAATGGACGATCATTATTGCATTACGGAACTCTGAGTTAGGTGGGTTTGAGCTTGATCGAGAACTGGTCGACATTTACCTCGTCGCTCACCTTTGTTATACGGAAATTATTGTCCTTGATCTGTAGGCAAATTCGATCTTTGCTGTTCTGTTAGTGGAATAAAGTTTTTCTTTGAAATCCGAGCAGCAAAATTATACTCGAGTGCATAGAATATAATAGTTTCTCTCTCTTTTTCTTTCTCTCTCTCTGTGTCTCTCTTCGAATCTGTATCTACTTCATTCACTATTTCTTCCCGCCTCTCTGTGTATTTGTGTGTGTCGGCTTAGCTTCCGTTTCCGTTACTGTTACCGTTACCGTTTCAATGGCTGTGCGTTGTGTCTCTCTCTCTCTTTCTCTCTATCTCACTCACTCTCTAACAGCCTGTATATTCATCTAGCTCTCTCGTTCTCTCCTGCGCTTTGTATGCTAATGAAATGTTAAGTGCAATATTAAAAGCAAACTCGTATCGAATTTAAGTTAATTAAAGCAAAATCAACAACGAATTCCAATTGCAAATCAAAAAAAGAAAAAAGAAAAACGGCCAAAACAACAAAAAAATAAAGAAAGAAAAGCAAACTAGTGCAAACAAAACTCAGCGAATTTCCATTCGAGATGCCAGAGCAACACTAAACCAGCGCCCACTGCATAAGCCACACCCACCCGACCGCCAACACCCACAGCAGACGAAGCAGCCAACGACGACCCAACGACAACAACAATATGATTGCCACATTGTTTATAATATTTGCATTTATACGCGCCTTCCCCTGGAGTCGGCGACGCGCGTATGCAGCCGCCGCTGGACGAGCACCGCTGGCGCTGACCCAGATGCCCGCCGACGAGGAGGAGCAACAGCAGCAGCAGCAGCAGCAACAGCAACAGTTGGACAATAACAATGCTCCGCGCTCCTCCATCGCGACAATGGGCAATGGGCATGGCCATGGGCATGCGGAGCATATGCCGCGCCCACGTCGCAAATCCTCCAAGTTCCACGAGGTCACCTTCAGCGGCAGCGTCGGCGGCGGCGAGAGCGACGGCGACGGCGAGGGCGTGGCCAGAACAGCAGCGGCGGCAGCAGCAGCGGCAGCGACAGCAGCGGCTGTTGCCGCCGGAGCTGGCAGCAAACGGCACTCGCTGGGCGCAACGAGCACCACCAGCAACTCGGGCTCGACGATAACGGCGCCATATCGCACGCTCGGCAGCAGCAGTCGATCGCGAGGATCGCGCGACTACGGCCACAGCCAGCATGAGTATTATCAGCTGCATACGGGCTCGTCGTCCTCGAACGGCATGCGCGGCATGACGCAGCGCAGCGACACAATGGCCACCGAGGCGGAGGAGTTTGAGGATGAGGAACGGCCGCCGATGGACGATGATGAGGCTGCCAGCTATGATCGTGAGACGGAGGAGTTCTATAGCAATATACAGGATGCCGCTGGCACCGCCAGCAATCGCAGCAAACGCTCCTCGCTCTTCTCGCGCTCCGATAGCTCAGCCACCACCACATCATCCAGTGGCGGCGGCACCTTTACGGGCGCCAAGCGACGCTCGGCCGCATCGATCATGTCCTCGTCGCTCTGCTCCGACGTGATGATCGGCAGCGATCGGCGCAGCTCCACAACAACCGAGTACAGTGGCCGTTCCGTGGCCGGTTCGGTGCCCATCAACAGCCAGCGTCGGTCCAGCGGACGCATTCGCCGCAACGTCTCCCGTATGACCATCGCGGGAGCCAGACGTCGCACCACGGGAAGGTAACGCTAACGCAACCACACGCTGCGTCCACATGTCTATTGTAAATCTAACTCTAACTCTTACCCTCTTCACTCTCACACTCACTCTCACTCTTTCACTCTGTATTTCATATACTTTTGTGTGTACTCGAAAGTCGAATATTGCAGGAAAACAACTTGAAGCTTAGCTTGGCCTGATCCTACATAGATCTGAGTCTTAGAAATATATTCTTTTATTGTACTAGTCAAGAATTTGTAACACCTATCCTCAACATTCAATAGAATATAATTCTGAAACTGTTAATGGTCTTATCCCTAAGACCTAGTTCATTTCTATTCGACTCCTTTCGGCGTTTCCTTTCCCCATCCAGCTTAGGGCCTTCCTTCACTGCTAATCAGGGTTTGGCTTGAGTTCCGATTCGCTGGGACCACCATATTTCTATATTCTTTCTTTCGTTCTTTATTTCCTCTTTATTTGCAATCAAGTTTTATACAAGTTAGCTCAGCAGGATCTGTGGCAAGTTTGCATACTACTCGCAGCAACTCTCCACCTAACTTGTTTGCAGGCATTCATGAACCGTTCTCTTGCTGCCACTGCTCGTGTTTGGCCAACAGCTTCATGCCCAGCGGTCGGATCTGCTGGAAGGCCCGCTCAACGCTACCGTCCCGTGGGTCCTGCGGCTGCTTGACTGGGTTCGCTTCGCGGCAGGCACGCGTGGCATAGCGCATACGCTGCATGCTCACCTCCTTGCAGGCCAGGCGTATCTCGTCGCCGGTGAAATGCTCGGAGAGGGCCGTCAGCTGCTCCAGCAGCTTGGGCGTCAGGCTGATCGTTGAGCCCAGCAGGCGAGTGATGAGACTGGAGCGCTCGGCGGCGCTGGGCAGCTGCACGAGCAGCTTCTTTTCGAAGCGTCGCAGGAAGGCCTCGTCGATGTCCCAGGGCAGATTGGTGCTGGCCAGCACGAAGATGCCGCTGAGCGTATGCTCCATGCCGTCGAGCAGCTGCAGCAGCTCGTTCTTGAAGCGCTTCGAGGATTCGTGATCTGTGGCGCGATCCCGTTTCGAGGTCAGACTCTCAATCTCATCGAAGAAGATGACGGAGGGTGAGCGGCGTGCGGCCATGTGAAACAGTACGCGCAGTATTTTTTCGGATTCACCACGCCACTTGGACACCATGATGCTGGCCGTGATGTTAAAGAATGTCACCTTGCCGCGCGTCTCCGCGTAGAGGGCCTTGGCCAGATAGGTCTTGCCGCTGCCGGGCGGGCCGTGCAGGAGGAGGGAGCGCCAGGGCTTCAGGCCGTTGGCAAATAATTGCGGATACTCGATGGGCGTCAGCACCGCCTCCTTGACCAGCTCGATGGCGTTCTGATTGCCGCAGATGTCCGTCCAGCGCAGCTTGATGTCCTCGCACAGGATGCTCGTCTTGACGAGCTCAGCCAGCGTCTGCCATTCGAGCGAGGCAAACAGCGCATCGTCGCCCGCATGCCCATGCTCGATTTCGTTGAGTGCAGCGATCCGTGGCTCTGCCATCGACTCGGCCGTCTCCATCTTTTTGATGTGAAGCGACAGTCGGCTCGCCTGCAGCTGCCCAGGGCCCAGCTGCTGCGGGTCGGCGGCCAGGCTGGCGGCAGCTGCGGCAGTCGCTGCACCAACGCCCGCATGCCAATAAGCCTGAGCATCGCCGGGTCGCTGCACCGCCTGTGACTGCGGCTGCAGCTGCGACTGCGACTGCGACTGCAACTGCGACTGCGACTGTGACGTCGGCTGGTCGGTTGCCTTGCCGACGCCCTTTGTCGAGCTGAGCTCCACTTTCAGCTTGGGACCCAACTTTTTGAGCACGCGCGGATATTTGCCAAATTTCATGTTGAAATAGCTCGCATACTCCAAATAGATGGCGTCGAGGTCCACATTATCGCACACCTCATACTCCTCGGTCAGCCGGCCCTCCCCCTTCAGTGTCTCGGCGCTGTTATAGTACCCATTCTCCACCAAATAGCGGTGCATCAGGTACAGCAAATTGCGGCGCCGTGTGGTAAAGTTTCGCACATCCTCGACGAGCAGCGTTGAGGCTGCTGTTGCCGCAACGCCATATTTGGTCTGGGGCTTCATGGGGTCCCTGTGTGTGTACTGTATTATGTATGTATAAATATGTTTGTGGATTTACATATATATTGTATTATATATGTGTGTATATATATATATGTATGTCTGTATTTGAATATTATCTATTGTTGACTGCTATAACTATCCAATCGAACTGGCAGCTAAACGTTATTGACAACATTCACAGTGTTTGCCTGCCCTAAACACGGTTGTTATAGCAAACACGTTCGGGTTGTTCGGGGCAATGTCACCCAGCTGCACCGTGAGCTCAAGACATGCGAGAAAGGGCAAAAGTTTCGGACAAATATGTTGCCCAAGTCATTTTATATACGCATACATATAGTATATCAATATTATGTTCAATATATAAATTTCAACTTTATCTGAATTGATGAAGTAAAGCTCAAAAGCTTCTAGAACATTCATATACTAACTCCTCAAGCTACCAAGCGTAGTAAACAAAGAATTAGACAACTCTATTCTAGAATTACATATCCGAAAATAAATCGAAATACATACATATACATATGATCTATGCATATGTACATATATGTATATGCGTATCTATATATAACTATAAAAAGTTGAACTGTTGACAATCCTATGCCTTGAATACTAACATGAAGTGCATTCCAAAGGGCTCTTGGATTATGTTTAAGAAACATTGAATATTAACTGAAATAGAATTTCGTACAGCTCCGATTGGGTTAACATAAAAGACTCAAAGTTCTTTAAAGAATTGCAATATTATTGTAGATTATATTTATTTTTTTAATATTTATTGTAATATAATATACTTCTATAGAATATACTATATAGAATATACTATATAGAATATCATCTAGTTCGACTCCACTCAATTTTCTCTCTATACAACTATACATTTTCACAGCTTGACAGTGTAGTTGTTGCCCACTGTGCAACACAGCGTTGTCATTGGCTGCCAGTGCGCTGGCTGCAGCAAACAGGCATCAACATTTTGACTGTACAAGTGCCGTAAATATGCCCAGCCGCAAAAGTCAACAAGAAGATGCGAGAAGGCGCTCTGACGAGATGCCAGAAAATGTGCCTGATTAGCAGCTAGAGCTGCAGTGGGACTGGCCGACAGTTTGCCACTGCCACTAATTAAAATTGAGCAGAGCGTGAAGAAATCACTGAAAGCATAGTCAGACACTTTAGCCAAAATGCTCTTTCTAGCGTTTTGTGGGCTTGCCCCAAAGTGAATGTTGATTGCATATGAATATATTTCACATATATACATATATATGATGCACATATACATATATATATATATATATATATATATATATATATATATATATATATATATATATATATATTTTTTTTTTTTTTTTAGCTAGTCAGGTAATTACTCTAACTGCTGTGTAGTACAAAAATAATTCCTCTTTGTACCGTTAACTTGGTTACCAGGAATTATCCTACATGTAGCTTATAGGAGACGCACTCCCATATGATCTAGCTGAGCATTATGTTTCTAGATCTTGTTAGATGAATTGAATATTTTCAACTATTTCTTTGGTATATTAAAAAAAAAAAAAAACAGAAGATCGTCGAAGCTCTTGTTTTGGCCCAAGACTTGGCAATGAAATTTAAAAAAACTAGATAACAAAATAATAGATTAACCACGAATTAAACTTTTTTTTGTGTATACAAATTTTAACTTGTATTCAAAAAATGTGTACAAATATTATGTATATTGCTATATTTTTGAGTAATTTAAAAAGCATAATTTGAAAAAGCGTTTTTTTTTATTATATAATTTTTTAACTTTAAAATAAAAAATAAACAAATTATAAAAAATATATTTTTTTTATTTTAAATATACAACTTTTATTTTCTAATATAATTTCCTTAACTTTAAAATAAAAAACGAGTATTTTAAAATAAAATATATTTTTATATCAAATATAAAATTTTGTTTAAAATAACTTCTTTAACTTAAGAAATATACATATTTTTTTCTAAGCATAAAAAAAAGTATTTTAAATAATATATAATTTTATTATTTATTTGAAATATGCAATGTTTTAAAGAATATATATTTTTATTGTTTATAGTAAATATGATTTTTATTTTATAGAATTTTTTTTAACTTAAAAAGAAGTATTTTAAATAATATATATTTTTATTTTTTATTTTTAATATGCAACTTTTTTTTTAATATGATTTCATTGACTTAAAAAAAGGTATTTTAAAGAATATACATACATATATTTTTATATTATATTTTGAATATGAACTAGTTCACATTATATTATACATATATTTATTATATTATAAATATTTTACTTTCATATATTATTATATTTTTACGATACATTATTATAGATTATTGTTTACTTCTACAATTTGTAAGCAAACTTCAAATGTGCTTCGATTGCACTTTAGCAACTTCTAGCTCTCAAGTCCAATGAACTAGTCAATGTGCTCACTGCTGGCTCATGGCTCATGGCTCATGGGTGAGTCACGCCGGATGCTGTGCAATGTGCGTCGAGCGCTGTGCTGCCAAGATGTTGCATGCTCAATTTGCTTTTTTCTGTTTTTGTTTTTCGTGTGTGTGTGTGTGTGAGTTTGTGTGTGTGTGTTGGTGGCCGCCAGGCGACAGCTGTTGCAACGGTTAATCAAATGCGCAACGCAATGAAATGAAAATCAACGAAATTTTGATGGGTTCGCTGCTACTTGGGCAGCAGTTGCCTGCGCTTTACGGCCAAAAATTATGCAACATGCATATGCAGCAGTGCCACACACACACACACACACACACATAATTTTTCGCTATGCCTATCAGCATTAAAGAAAAAAAAAAAAAAATCAACAGCCAAGGTAGCTGCGAGGCGGCTCAAATGTGTAGCAACACGGTGACTGGGCATGTGCGTGTGTGTGTGTGTGTGTGTGCGATGCTGTGCTCGCTCTTCGTGTGTGTGCGTGTGCGTGTCCGTGTGTGCTCATTTCATATCGCATGCTGTTCGCCTCGCACTTTTAATTTGGTTTATACACAGCCAGAGCGCTGCCTGCAGCTTCTCGAATCTTTTGGGCAAAACTCAAGCCCCGTCCGCATCTCGGCCTGGCCCGTGCCCATTGCAGAAATGGCAGTCAGTCTCAGGCTTTTGTTAATGGCCTTGTGTTAGTTTCATGTGTGTGCGTCTCTCGCTCTCTCAAAAGCATCTGCCACACAAGTGCTGCATGTGTCGTTGGATTGGTTTTTGGATTTGGTTTCACTAACAGCTACAGTTGCAGTTGCGCTTGCTGCCGCTGTGTGTTGGGAATATTGTGGCCAAGGTCTTTTGGCTGTGGCGCTTTGAATACATTCATTGAATCCATTCATTGGCCGTTGCATTAGTAAGCCAGCGCATTAATGAGGCTGCCTGCGATGCTAGTGGATGCCATAAATTCCAAGTGACTCAATAATTTACTCGAAGCCAACACAAGACAATGCACAGGGTGGCAGCAGGGGGCAGAGAGAGAAAGAGAGAGAGAGAGAGAGAGAGAGAGCTATGCAGCAATTCATTGAGTCGAGCTGAGTTTTTGGCTTTAAAGCCAGGTATTTATGTTGCGTGCCCCATTAGCGAGTCGCGTGCGTGCTGCATGCCGAGTGCAGGCCCAGTCGAGCAGCTGCTTAATGCCAACACCTAGCCATAGATAGAGAGATAGGCGGGGCAGATTGTCATTGTTGTAGGCAGGCAGGCAAGCAGGCAGGAAATGTGCCCCACGGCTGTCGCTCCTCATGCGCCTAATTATATGTGCAAATAAATGAACGACCCGAGCTGATTGTGATGAGTGTGTCAGAGGCTCTCTCTCTCTCTCTCTCCTCTCTCTCTGTGTGTGTATATGTGTCTGTGTGTGCTCTGATTGTGTATTGCTGCCGCATAGATTCAACTGCTGCCAGAGGCAGCGGCTAAGACCCGCAATGCCGCCAACTTAATTAGTTTGTTAAGTAGGAAGTCGCTGGATGTGAAATGATTGTATGCACGACTGAATGAATGGCCAAATGAATAAGGGATTGACTGAATGAGTGCGGACATGAGGACGCACGACATTAATCAGCCAGGTCCACGTAGCAGGCAGAACAATGCGAATATATGTGATAGAGACACACACACACACACACTCATACAAATTATTCAATTCTCTGGCAACATTGTGTGCGTGTGAAATGAAGTATATGAACACACGCACACATATATATACATGTATATACATAGCGAAATAGAAAGTTGATCCAACTTTAAACTGGAAAAAGAAAAATAAAGTAGTGAAATGCCAAAGACGAAATACTGAAATACTAAAATACTGCAAACTGTGCCACACTCCGCCTGCCTCATAACTTTTGAAAAGTGCTACAAAGTATGCCATGGTAAATGGCGACATTGTTGCGCACAACAGCAACAACAATAAAATGGGGCGGGCTGGTCGCTGGGCGGGGCCACACAACAACAACAGCAGCAGCAGCAGCACCAACAATAAGAGGCTAGCGTCAACTTTGTGCCAAGTTTACTTAATGACCCCGATATAAATTTTACTTAAAACATCATTTTTCTTTACGACTTTCGCTGCCAAAAGCGTCACGGCCTTCAAGGCGAACGGCAACAGGAGCCATTCCCAAGCATAAGGAATGCCAGCAGCAGCCATGGCAGCGGCTGGACGAGAAGGCCGAATGGCACAAGGACACAGCTGCGTCACACAGCGTCCAGCTATGGAGCAGCGCGCCCCCGCACGATATCTGCTTCTGCTTATGAATGTAATTTCTTTAATTATGACAACGCCCTTAGATTGATGCCGGCCTCAGATTGCGTCTGCCTCTGCCCCATCTCCACTTCCATCTCCATCTCCATCTCCATCTCTGTCTCTGTCTCTATGGCCACATCTGCTGCCGCACGACAAATAGCTGGCAATTGCATTTCATAGCGACAAATGACATTAGCGTTCCATTTCTTCTCGCTGTCGTGGCAACTCTTTGAGCAGCTAGCGACATCTATGGGCGGCTGATTAAACTAATAATTCGTATTGATCAATACATTTATTTTCGTCGCAGCTCAGGCTATGAACGGTGCGTACTTTGAAGTCCCTCATAATCAATAGTTGAGTACCTCACAAGAACTTGTTCATAAGCAGTCAGTGGAGCTAAGCGTTTACAAATAGCTGTATGAGTCAATGGAACTAGTAGCTCATGAATATCAGAACAAGTGACTGGCATTTGTTTACAAACAGTAGAACAAGTCAATGGAACTAGTTGTTCAAGCGTTGTGCATGGAACTTGTTGGCTATGAGCTGCAGGAAAAATCAAAGCAACTGATAGTTTATGAACAGCAGAACAAGGCAATGGATCTTGTAGTTCATGAGCAGTAGAATAAGTCAATGTAACAAGTTGCTCATGTACAGTAGAATAAGTCAATCGAACTAGTCGTTCATGTACAGTAGAACAAGCGAAGTGAGCTTCCTCTTTTTGAACAGCTGAACATGCCAATGGAACTAGTCGTTCATGAACAACTGGCTATGCTAGTGGAACTTGTTGCTCATGAACAGCAGAAGGCAATCAACCTTATGGCTCACAAATAGCCGAACGAGTCAGTGGAACTTGTCGTCAATGGAACTTCTTCGTTCGCTAAGCAAATTGTTCATCATACACCAAGACTAGTCCAGTTTACTGAACACTGAACTAGTTCACCTAGCATCTATTTTGTTCACATGCGGTGGTTCAAGACGCAACTGTACTTTGAGTGTAGTTCTTCCATTGCCGATGCCTTACAATTCGCAACTAGCTGGGGCTTGTCTGGCTTGGAGCTAGTGTGAAATCGAGGCTTCCTTGTTTAACAAAATGGATAACCATCCGAATTGGGGCAGAGAATATGTTGGTTATTTGAAGACGCCCACCTAGCCGGGCTTACTTAAAAAGTTGATCCTTGCCAACCGCGCGTTAACTTGATCAGTGGCACAACTTTGGCGCGACTTGAACACACGGCCTGGGGGAAATGCGGCTCTGTAGTGAAGTCAACTTTCAGCGCAAGTTCTCAATAAACTTGGCTGTATTCGGTTGCGCGGTCTACAGCGCGGCGCTGGAGCTGAGGCCAGGCTGTTTCTAATTTTTTTTCCTAGAGGGTGTGTGTGTGGGGTAGGGGTTGTTACATTTTTAGCCGAGTTGGCGCAAAAGTTTTCATAAGCAAGCGCGGCTGACGTCGACGCAGACAAAGGGCGAAAATGTCTAACGAATTGAAAAACTTTAAAAGCGCCTTGTTAGGCGCGCTTCCGTTTCCTGTAGGTCGTCCTCGTCGTCGTCGCTGTTGTCGTTGTCGTCGCCAATGCTCCCCTACCCCCAGCCCGATGGCTCACTACGCTCACCCAAGCCACACTCCACTTCTGGCTGCTGTCTTCCGTTGGCGCTGAAAAGTTCGCTGTGTCAAGTCATCACGGCCGTCTATAACAGGACTCAAGTCGTGGCCTAAAAGCGTCGACTTTCAATTATTTGGGGTCACACAGTGGGCAGCGCGTAAAGTTATTGATAATGCCTTCAATTGAATAATTGCAATAATAATCATAGTGATATTGATTCAACTCTTCGTTTTCCCCCATTTACAGCTTCGATGTAGAAAATGGCCAGGGCGCCCGATCACCACTTGAGGGCGGCTCACCCAGCGCTGGTTTGGTTCTACAGAATTTACCGCAACGTCGCGAATCCTTTTTATATCGCTCCGATTCGGACTTTGAGATGTCACCAAAGTCAATGTCCAGGAACTCAAGCATTGCTAGCGAAAGGTAAGTGCCAAACACCACCAAATGGATTCACATTATAAATATACATATATTTTAAAGTTCTGTACAACGCTTTTGGTTTTGGTTTGGATATGGTTTTTCCTTTTTGCGTAAATACACTTGTATGATTTCAATTCATCTAGATTTTCATTTACACGCTTTAAATATGATTTGAGTTCGTATACAGCATTCACGAGCATCATAAACTATTCATAATCCCATCCACATCGCAAAGTTTCCGTGACAACTACGAATACATACTATGAGCATAAATTTATGATAAGAGCATAATCAACAATTCAAACAACAGCAAACATGGCTGAAACACACCTGACATTGAAAGACAGGAGTTTAGCAGCTCTTTATTATTCCATTGTCATGTACGGCTCTAGGCTTTGCTAGCGTGTGCCACTACTAACATTTTTTTTTTTTTTTTTGGTTTTCTTTTATTTTTTTGTTTTTTGCTTTACGTTATTCAATGTTTCATGTGATTCAACTACCTGTATCTCTACCTCTTACCCTGTATCCGGTGTACTAGATTTAATTTGTACAACCCTTTGTGCCTCCCCTTTTGCCGTCACCCACTTCTGTGACTTTTATGCTACTCCCATAGTACCTTTCCCAGCAACTACTACTATTTAAGCTCTTTGCGCCCGCTCCCCATATAACTGTTAGCACTTTTACTCTATATTGGCAACACTTTCTACAACTATTACTACGACTATTTCGATTACCATTAAGGTATATAGTTTTACTTATATATTGTTAGTACGTTTTCTACTACTACTACTACTACTACAACTACAAATATTTTTCCTTACTTTTGCACATTTATAGCTATTTCTACCACTACTACACCTATTACAACCATTCGAGCTACTACGAATTGACACTTTTCGAATCTTCCCATTATACTTTTGTATACTTCTTGCCCATACAACTTTACTTAACCTTATGTTTACTACATATACTAAACGTCTTATACTGTGGTATAAAATTACATTTCTGCTCCCATTTCCTTTTCCTTTATCTTCTTATACTAAGCATCTTATACTGTATAAGAAGTGCGACAAGAATATGAAGTTAAACTTCAGTTGCATTTTAAGTTCTTTTCTTATACCAAACATCTTATACTATGATAAAAGGAGAACTTTAATTTCATCTTCTATTTTCACCTACACATTACTTCTCCACTTCTTAGGTTAAATATCTTATACTTTTACTATGGTATAAGAAAGTGTGGTTAAAACTTAAATTTCCACTCCTATTCCGCTTTACTCTGACTTCCTTATACTAATCATCTTATACTATGATCTAAGAAGTGCTAAGGGAACTTTAAGTTCTTCTACTGTTTTACTTTACATTACTTGACATTACTTTACACTTGTATCTCATTCTAAATATCTTGTACTATGGTATAGAACGCGAGACGAGCAGTTAAACGTGACTTTTTATACTCAACATCTTATTCTATGGTATAAGAAGTGCGATTAAAATTGGTATTTCTGCTCCAATTTCCCTATACACTTACTTCATACACTAAACATGTTACGCAATAATCTTAGGGTGCGGCTAGAACTGGATTTTCCACTCCTACTCAACTTTGCATGCACTTCTTATACTAATTATCTTATACTATGGTATATATGTATATGTGCGATGAAAATTTGAATTTCTAGTCCTGCTTAACTTTACTTGACATTCACTTCTTATACTTTAGTATTTTTTTTTAGTATATTCTATACTATGAGAAAAGAAGATCGACTAAACTTACATTTACTTCTTCTACTAAACATCTTATACTGGTATGAGAAGTGCGACTACATCTTGAATTTCTACTTCTATTCCAATGCACAATATCATGTTCTAAGAGAGCGACAATAGACCTTCCACCTCTACTCCTATTCGTGCTCTTCGTTTCCTCGTCGTAATAGGAGTAGAATCCGTGCAAGTTAAATTTGCCGTGAAAGTAGTAGAAACTTTGGTACTTGCTTCAGCTGCTTCCTTCTCAAACTAGTATTTTCAAACATTTGCTGGTCAACTGCAGCTTCCTCTGTCTGAGTGCTTCTGCCCTAGCTGCTCTACTTCTGCTCCGACTCCTGCTCCGACTCCTGTGTGGCGTATTGCTTTGATAACTTTTCTTCTACTACTAATTCCGAGCACCACAGTCGATGGCTTCTTCTAGTTTTTCTATTACTTTAATACCACTCTCGATGCCCATAGAGAATTTCTCCTGGGCGTTTACCTCACACCAATAGACGAGTTCTTGTTGCTGTTGTTGTTGTTGTTGTTCCCTTAACTTTTGAACATTTTCATTTAGAAGTCTTAAATTTGTGCTACCAATTTGCAGCATCTGTTGCTATTGTCTGGCTGCCTTTACGTTTTCTGTTGAAAATGCTGCCACAATTCGCAATGCCACACCTATGTGTGTTTGCATATATGAGTGTGCGTGTGCGTGCGAATGTGCAGCATCGTTTGCGGTATTTGAGGCACTTTGCCACATTTCAATGGCATTGCAGCGCACCGCCTCTGGAGCAAAGTTGGCAACATCATCATCTGCTGGCGGTCAAGAGCCGTCCCATTGATGGCATTTCTGAAATTCATAGCAAGCCTTTTGCCACATCTGGCTGCCTCTTTGGCAAAAAATTCCATTCCAGCAGTTCCGGCAACGTCACCTCACCCAAAACCGTCTATATGCTCTCTTTTACGGCTTTGCTATGTTGTCCAACGTCCGCTGTCCGCTGTCCGATGTCCATTGTCCGGCGTCAGCTGCTCTGTGCTCTGGGCCGTGAGTTGACCCGGCTTTGACCATTGTTTTGACAACGCTTGCAGGCATCTCGAATAAATAGCAATGGCAACTTTTTGGGAAAACTCTGGCAATAGATGACAAACAACATTTAGCCACAATTTTTGCTCAACTATTCGGGCTTTGATTAGTTAGTCAGCTTTACCTGGGGGATACCAAATATGCATGCCAATGTCACTCGTATGACACATGAATGCGCAAATACAGAGAGAGAGAGAGAGAGAAAGGGACACACACTCTTAGCATTACGCAACTGAAAACCGGAAATACAATTTTCTCTGTTTGACAGCCATGTTTTGTGCTCGAGGTGCGACAAGCTTTTCATTTTGTTTCTTTTCGTGCTGCTGCAGCAATGAGCAATAAGAACAGAATAATTACACTAAACAAGATGAACGATATCAAAGCATCAGGTAGCATCATGTCAAAAGTCAAAACACAACGCTGAAAACAGAAAAAAGAAAACCGAAAACCGAAAACAAAACAGGCCAGAGCACCATATGGAATTAGCTGGGCATCTGGTCAGCGGCGAAATGCAACCTTGAGTAGGCAAGAATTTTACAGCTATTTTTACACGACTCTTGGCACTCTCGTCGCCTGCCGTCTCAAAGGCCAAAGCGCTAAAATATATCGCGCAAAACGCAGATGAAAAATTGCAAAAATATTTCGACCGCAAAACACTTAGGCCCCGTCGCCCCGAGTCGCTCAAGCTGAAGCGTTTCGCCCATCAAAGGAAAAGCAACGGCATTGGTAATACACTATCAAGAGAGTCAGCTGTAGCTATCAATTAAAGAGCTCTATAGAGAGCCCAAATCAAGCTTAGATTTATTTCTGAGCTATTATTGAAAAGCATTCTCTACTCATATTGATATAATTTAACTTTGAACTATCTCTATCTCTATCTCTATCTCTATCTCTATCTCTATCTCTATCTCTATCTCTATCTCTATCTCTATCTCTATCTCTATCTCTATCTCTATCTCTATCTCTATCTCTATCTCTATCTCTATCTCTATCTCTATCTCTATCTCTATCTCTATCTCTATCTCTATCTCTATCTCTATCTCTATCTCTATCTCTATCTCTATCTCTATCTCTATCTCTATCTCTATCTCTATCTCTATCTCTATCTCTATCTCTATCTCTATCTCTATCTCTATCTCTATCTCTATCTCTATCTCTATCTCTATCTCTATCTCTATCTCTATCTCTATCTCTATCTCTATCTCTATCTCTATCTCTATCTCTATCTCTATCTCTATCTCTATCTCTATCTCTATCTCTATCTCTATCTCTATCTCTATCTCTATCTCTATCTCTATCTCTATCTCTATCTATATCTTTATCTCTGTTTCTGGCTATCTACTTACCTTTGTATATCCTCACATTCTTGTAGACCTTTTGCTACCATTGATGCTTCATACAAATGAATGCCAGCTTTGGATGTGCGTAAACTACTCTTACCCACTGTATAAATGTCTCTCTTTGTTCTTCGGTTTTGATGTTTCATGGATAGTTTCAAATGCTTATATTACATATTCTAATCCAAGCAGTTATTGTCGAACATGCTTATATGTGATTATTAGAATCGAATATTACTATAAGCTGATGTCCTGATTGACGGATGGATGAGAGATCACAATGTCAATCTAGACTTGTGTCAAATGCAGCCTAATTGATCGATGGATGATAGGTCACACAGGGTCAATCGAAATCCAGATCTAGATCTAGATCTACGACATTCAGTGTCCCCTAAATTTCAACGCTAACCTTAAAAATGAATACAATTATGTTATAAGGATAACCTAGACCTACATTGAGCTACCCCCATATTATCCAACTAGATTTCTAGGCCAGCGTAAACAATTAAAACTATAAGCTGTCCTATAACATACTCGGAATACACCTAAGCAGGAGGATGAATCATAAGGACAATCTAGTTCTATGTGATATGCAGCCTAATTGACTGTAGGATGATAGATCATAAGGAAAACCTAGACCCAAGTCTAGGCATACGTTGAGCTACCCCCATATTATCCAACGTAATTTCTACGCCAACATTAACAATTATACCCAAGTGGAATCAGAAACAAACTAGCCCCAGGTCTAAAACTATGTATATTGATTTACCCCCACATCACCCAGCTACCACCACTACTACACCCACAATGCATACACTCTAAACACCCCAGTTCGATTCAACCTCAACATTATGTAATCAAAGCTAGCACATAGAGGCCGTATTGGACTCAAAGTGAAAGTGTCTTTGTGTCATACAAAACATGGTTGGCCAAAGTTAGGGGCTGTGCCCCTCCCCTGCCTCTCTTCCCAAGTGCAGTGGTCCCAGGTTCTAGAGCATATCAACGATTTAATTATACATAGTTGAAATAAATACATTTTTTTTTCGGTATTTTCGGTATTTTTGGTATTTTCGGTTATATTGTTGGCTCCCTTTTCGGCCATTTGGCAGCGACAGCAACGCAATTTGCATTTATTTCTCTTTTGGCTTTCTTTATATACACTTTTTTCATTGCTGTTGTTGTTGTTGTTGGTGCTGCTGTTTCGGCCTGACTGGGCCAGGCCAAAAAGTTTTGGGTCTGCTTTAAAGTTTTTGGCAGGCCTCTAGTTACGCTTCGCCCCTACGCCCTCCCAGCCCCTTCGACCCCGTCCATCCCTTAGACATTTGCTGGCTGTCGGACGTCGTCTTCTAGAGCACATACATATACATATACCGGGGTCCGTTCGCTGCGTTTGCTTTCAATCAACTTGAATATTTTTGGTGAGACATATCGCAGTTCCCTCGTCTGCCAGTCTGCCACTTTCAAACAATGTTGTTGATGAGCCTGTCAATTGCAAGCAAGCACACACACACACACACACACACACGCACACGTACTTTCGGTTATATATACCTTATACTTTGGCAGTGACTGGCCCCAGCTTAGCTGTCATGACAACGACAACGAACAAGTTGAGTGAAAATTTCATAAAGATTTCAACACTAATAACAAATAATTAGCTGACTGACTGCGGCTGGCAAATATCAAGGGCAACAAAATAACAACAATAGCAGCAGCAGCAGTAGCATTAGAAATGATTCAATTAAATATGCTAGTTAAATGGATTAATAAATAGCGAAAACTTGCAAAGCTTGACCAACTTTTGACATTCAACTTGAAATTTCTATCAACTTTTATTGAGTTTAGATCGAACCAGATCGAAGCAGACTAAGATCATAAGCGGCTGATAGAAATGATTCTATATGTCAGGCATATATATGATATATTATAATAGATATATTGTTCAGGATCTTTAAGATGTAGCAAAGATGAGTTGCAAAACCTGTTTGTGCCTTGCTGAAATACAATATAAATCAGATCAAGATTTCAAGACAATCAATAAATTTTTGTATGTGAAGCTGAGTTTAATTTCCATTTCGATTAAGTGAAAGTTGCGGCATTATCATGCATTTACCATATGTGAAAAAATCATCGAAAAATGAGAAAAATCTGATCAAGAGCCCAGTGAGCTTATGCCCATCGCTAGCCATGTATGAACTGAGAAAAACACATCATAAAAGGCTTGAAGAGTACCTAAAGTTCTCGTTCCATTGATCTTTAGCCTGTTCTCTTACATTAGATCGATCTATGCGTCCGGTATTTGAGAATACATAGCTCTAAATTTTAATAGATAAATTATAAATGCTAAATTCAACTAGAGAACTGCTCCATATAAGAACAATAGCAAAATCCTCATCATATCAGAAGTAATCGATTTAAATACAAAATTAAAATCGATATTATGTTGAAAGCTAAAAATTCTACAAAGTGAAATGGAGAAATGCTGCGAATAGTGAAACGGTAAAACAAGGTTTACAGCTTGTCTCAAGTTTATATGCGATAATCGATGAATTTTATGATAAATTGAATCGATAGCAAATCTCTAGTACTATAACCAATCTGTGTAGATTCTTAGAATGCCTAGAATGTTTGAAATAGTTGCTCGGCATCCACAGGGTATTTCCCAGTCGTTCAACTACAACAGCTTCAACTCCTGTAGTCCTTTATCTCTGCGTAGGCAGCTGCAAAATCAGCTCAAAGTCGGCAACTACAAATCAGTTGGCATCACAAGCAGACGTTGTGGCTGTGGCAAGCACACGTTAATTGCAGATGGATCAAAGTGCTGGACGAGCTCAAAAGCAATTGATAGCCGGTCCCCAATGCTGAAAGCCATTCAGGCGTTAATTTGCGTTAAATGCCAAGGCGAAAAAAGCAGGTGTGTTTGCCAGCTCGATTGTGGAACATGCAGCAAACACCACAAACCAAAGAGAGAGACAAAGAGGGAGAGGGAGAGAGTGCGAGAGAGCATGCAGCACGTTTGCAATATATAAGAAAAAAATAACGCTAGCTGGGGCGTGGCCAGTGGGCGTTGTGCTGTTCTGTGTTTGTTTGTGCCGTTGGCATTTGCAAAGTGTTTAAAATGCAAGTCAGAGACACACAACTGCCATGTGTGCGTGTGTGCATATGGTGTGTGTGTGTGTTTTTTTTTTTTTTTTTTGTTAAATGTCAACACTTCAACTTCGACTTTTGTGTGCAGGCCACTGCGACTGCAGTTGTGACGTGCGCAACAGAATGACGTCATGACATGGCCCCCGCTCGGGGGCCCAGTCGCTTATCTATCAATTGCCGACGGGGTCATTGCCGTCGCATTGTCTACGTCAGTGGCGGTGACGATGACGATGACGACGACGACGGTGACTGTGACTGTAACTGTAACTGTGACTGCGACCATGTCTGTAGCTGTGGCTGCCAACGAGCCACTGCTTAGCCCGACCCTTGCCACACATTGCTAAGCCATGAGCATATCGCTTAACTGCTGCACGTGATGTCTCAATTAAGCTGCTTCAATCCCATTTGCCACTCATTGCATACCTTAGGGCGTCACGCACAGACACACGCACACACTCACACACACATACACACACAATCAGCGAGAAAGACAGACACATTCACACAGTTTATGTTAACCTTTTTTATTTGCATTTAGCTTAACATAATAAAATAAGCGTCAATTATTTATGTAAAGCAACAACTAAAATTGAAAGTCCGAAAAGAAAACAACAAACAAACAAATTTTCAAGTCTTGGAAAATAGGAGAAACTTTTAGTTGACTTTCAGTTGAATTAGTTTGTATACCCTAAACTCTGTGCAATGGTATGACGAGCCGAGTCGAGTCTAGCCATGTCTGTTCGTCTGTAAGTCTAGAAGGGCTCGAGACTGAAATTGAAATTTTAAATATGTATATATTCCTGAATACTTTAGACACTACGATTATCATTTTTCTTCTCGATAATTAATTAGTTTTCCGTATTATCGATAAATATCGATCACTTTATTTGGCATTTTAAGTGTAGCTTGAAAAGGAAAGGAAGCTCTCACAGCTCTGCACAGAGTTCTGGGTATTTGCTAGTCGAGCTCTACCGACTAGAGAACTCTTACGTGTTTATTTATAGTTCATTGTTTGCTTCTCCTTAGTTTCGTTTCGTTTTAGCTTAATTTCTATATAAGTTTTGTGCTGTCTGCTGCAAGTCGATTGCTGGCAATCGCTTACATGTGCTGCGTACTCGTACTTATTGCCTTTTCTACAACTATCTCTTAAGCCTATCGACTTATGATTGTTATTCGTACTATTATCGTTGTTTATTATTGTAACCCTTTTGCAGGTTTAAAGACCAGGAGGCCTCTATACTCATTGACAGATCGTACGTATGCCCAGTTCTTTCTATCTATCTATCTATCTATCTATCTAGCTAACTTTCTATCTTTTGTTTGTGTGCATCTAACCTATGTAATCCCTATTTAATCCTGTCTGCCTGCCTGCTTGCTTGTTCAATGTTTGTATTGTTGTTGCCGCTGTTGTTGTTGTTTTCATGTTCATTTTCATTTTCATTTGTTTTCCTTTTGTACGGTTGCATAATTGTTTTGCACGCCTGTCTGCACCGGGCGTTAATTTCTTTTTTGCCTCTGCCTTCGCCACACTGCAAATAGAACTCTTTTGCGCCCCTTTGATACAAATATATTTATATACATATATATGTACATATAAATACATATATTATATACATATATTTATATACATTTCTATTTTTGCAAATGAAAAAAGGCAATCATAATTTGACGCTGTTTTATGTGCATCTCATTTTTTATCAAATATTTTGTTCGTCTCCTTCTTCCACATTTATTTGAATTACTCAGCGCAATTAGTTAGTTAATTTATTCATTTTGGCCATGTCGGGCAGACCAATTGTGTCCAGCAGACTAGAACCTATTTATACTCTGTTGTTGAGCAGCAACCCGAGCATATTGGATTTGAATAACTAAACTGTGTTTAGTCTAAAAAAATATAAAAATATATATATATATATGTATATACAAAAAAATATATGTACATATATCTAGTAAAAACATTTTATTTGTTGTCTTATATCTTATTTATTTCAATGAAAACTTGCCATAAATATGTATAAATATATTTTAGTATATATTAGGGAATATAGATAGGATGTTAATAGCTGACTAGCTTTTTAAGCAACTCTGACTTCTATCGAGGCTTACAGAGATTTTATTTAGATTATTGTAGTGATTCAGTTCGGTTAGAAATTTTAAGTATATCTAAATATATAATTAAAAACTGTGCCTGCAAGCCTTTGTTGCTCTGGCTTTAAACTAAATTGTTATTTAGAATTAAACCTCTGTAACAATTAAATAAATAAATATATCAAATTAACTTTGTCACTTCTTGAGTGCTGCCAAAAACAGAGTATTCCAGCAATCGATAGCTATCGATTATTATAAATATTATATTATTATATACATATGTACATAAATCTAATTTGCTTTGTACACACATTTAAACATGTATAAATAAGAAAGTTATTCAAAACATCAGCTCCTCTCCATCTCAATGCGTAGCTTCATATCAACTGCGAGCTGCATTGAATATCGAATTTCGTTTGCATAATTCTCTCTGTTTACGCGTTCGATAACTCTGACAGTATTTTAAAGCGCAGCGAAAGAATGTACAAGACTTGAGCTCATACGTGAGTCAGATCACGTTGATTGTTGCATTATTATTATTATTGTGCCTCACATGACGTTCCGCGTGCCACTCGATGCGCCACATTTTGAGTGCAGTCATCATTTGTCGCTGTCGCCGTCGTTGGGGCAATTAAAGGCGCAAAGTGTGGCCGCGGGATGTTGGCTGACTGAAAGCTGCCAAAGATGTGATATAAAGAGAAGAAGCAGAAGAAGCAGAAGAGGAAGAGCAGATGTACAGCGCAGCTAATTTAAATATGAAAAACATTTCCTATTTCCTGTACGGGCAATGGGAAAATTCGGTCAGTCCGAATGCAGAAAGGCAAAAACTCGTAGGTTGTTGGGTGCTCTTTGGGAAGACGGTGCTGGCCTGTCGTTGGCAAAATTCAATCACAGGCCATAGCAACCGCAGCGATCTCGCTCCTCGCTCTCCCCTTCTCTCTCTCTCTCTCTCTCACTCTCTCTGGCAGCGTCCCTTATAGCCATATGTTGCCCAGTTGGCCACATGCAGCGACGTTGGCGTATACGTAACATACATATTATTCATACGCAGCGTGACATCGGAATGGAAATGGGATTGGGATTCGGATTGGGAGTCAGATTGGGACTGCGAGTACCAACCAAATGAAATACGTTCTTTTCGCGTATTAAATTTGCCGCCTCAATTGCCGCTGACGCTGCCAAACGAGCCAACATTTTTTGACATGCGCCCAATGCAAATCACACCCAAAAATATATGTATATGCGTGTTTGGCACTTCTGCTGTGTGTGTGTGTGTGTGTGTGTGTGTGTGTATGTGTTTCTGCATGGTTTTGAGTGGCCTCTTGTGCTTTTAATAAAAATGCATCCCACACAGATTTGTCATGCAGTCGGCAAAACCCAAAAAAACAAAAACAAAAACAAAACACCAACCAAGAAAAATTGTATCCATATTCTGTGCTTCTGCAATTCGCACATGCATCAAAAAGCTGAGCTGTGAAGTACCAAAATTGTATTTTAGTTATTTCATTAAGCAACTATCATATTTCTCTCAGCAAGGATAAGAGCTGAAAAATGGTTAAAGAGAAAGCTTATGTAGTTTATTCATTCTCTTGAGACTTTTCATATTATGAAGGCATTGAGAGAAAACCTTCAGGCAGATCAGAGCTTATTCAAATACGTATGTATATGTAATAGCCAGAGGGAGGATGCAGAGTCTATAATACATACATACATACATATATATAGACCTCAACGGGATATTTAGCTGAGTCAGTCGAGTCATGTTCGCATGTTCACCACAGAACAGACTTGAAATCTGTAACATCTATAGAATTGGTATTCAGATATCAGACGATCGATGAAAATCGATCGATTTATCGATTTTTAAGCGTGCCTTAATTACTACAAAAGATGAAAGCGTCAAAATCACTATTTGTCTTTTCTTTAATGAATACACAGATTTTGTGTATTTCCCACTTTGGATAGCTGCTTCTTTTCACCAAATATCAAATACAAGAGACTAGTAATAAAGTGTTTTCGATACTTAAAGACGTAATTGCGACTTGATACCATTATTACACTTCAAAAATGTGATAAAGAAACTCAAACTGGAAGAAAAGTTATTTAAAAGTGTATAAGAGTAAGATTCCCATAGTAAACCTCATAAGCCGCAGTAAGCAGTGAGCGTGCTGCATTTGTTGTGTGTGTGTGTGTATATATATTTGCCTATATGCGCATCTGTATATTTTAATCTTAAAATGTAGCAAATAAATTGTCAATTGAATTAACTATAATTATCGAAAGTTGTAAGAGAAACAGCTTCACCTTTGATGAATTCAAACTTTGAATATACCTAATATGAGCAATTTAATAGAAGTACTGGAAATTCTTCCTAGGGTCATATATGTCAGTCAGATGCATTACCTGCCAAGCTCTTCTTCAGCTACTTGTTGTTGAGGAATATTATTTAGTTATGGGATTTTAAAAAATATTCTAAATTATTATTTTAATGCAATATCTAAAATTGAAAGACAGCAGTTTAGCAATTTAGTAACGTTTTGGATAAATCTTGAAAGAATGCCGCTTCTATCAGAGCATATGCTATGTTGCTTTCATGTGTGTGTGTCTGTGTCTGTATCTGTGTGTTTCTTAATGTTTATGAACAATTTCATCAGGCACTTGACTCGATGCGATGGCGACTGCGCTGCGCCCACGTTGTCTGTCAGTCACGAGATTTGATGTTACGCCGCAGTTACGCTGACCCGCAGTTGGCCGCAGTTGTTTATTAGATGCAGCGCTGCTCGTGGTTAAGTGGTCTGTGGGCGTGGCGGGCGTCAAATGATTAACGTAATCGGCAAACGGGTGTGTGTGCAATCGACTAGGGGGAAATTGAAATCGAAAATCGAAAATTGAAAATCAAAATGAAAAGTGACGCTGACCCAGGCGGCGTATGAGTAATATGCCTATTGGACTCGCTATCTCTCTCTCTCACACACACACACAGAAGAAGAAGAACAAGTGGGTTAGCTAAATTAAAAATTGCTCGAAATTATTATTAGAATAACGTGTGTGCGCGCAGTTGCGACTAACCAGCTAGAGAGATTAAAAATAAACGTTAGTAGTTAGAATTATAAATATGCATATTAGCATAGCGCGCGCTTGCTCTCTCTGTCCCTCTGACTACCGCTCTATCTCTCCCTTTCGTTCTCTGGCTCTTTTATGTAATGAGCGTTCATTAAGCGCACAACAACAGCACAAAAATAATTGCAGATCGCTCAAAGGCAGCCAAATGGCAATTTGAGTTGAGAATTTATTAAACATTAGTGTAGGTAAGTGCGCGTCTAGAGTGAAAACAACAACAACAACAGCAACAGCAGCAGCACGAAGGCGCTTGACACAGCGTGCGTGCGAGCGAGACGGACAGCGAATGAAATTAATTTTGCGTGAATTGTTGGAAAACAAGAAAAGCGAGAGATAGACAATCAGGTGGAAGGCATTATAGTCAGCAAAGTCTGCTCTCTGCTGCTCATAATGAAGTGGATCATAATGATAATGACTGATGAGGATGATGATGATGATCATCATCATGATGTTGTTGCTGTTCTTGTGTTATGTCAGGCAAGGACGCGATGCCTGACTTGCCGGACATTGGATATGTCAACTGTGCGTGTATGTGCATGTATCTGTGTGTGTGTGAGTGTCCCTCTGCGTGTGTGTGTGTGTGTGTGCGTGTTTGGCATAGCCATCAAACAGGGTGCACAATTGGTTTAGCTTTGATTGAAGTCATTATAGCTTATAGCTATGCATATTAGATCTAGTTTTCCACTCAGGTATTTCTTTTCTTATCCTCTTTGGTCTGTTTCTTCTTCTGCACCATGTACCATGTACTATGTACTATGTACTATGTACTATGTACTATGTACTATGTACTATGTACTATGTACTATGTACTATGTACTATGTACTATGTACTATGTACTATGTACTATGTACTATGTACTATGTACTATGTACTATGTACTATGTACTATGTACTATGTACTATGTACTATGTACTATGTACTATGTACTATGTACTATGTACTATGTACTATGTACTATGTACTATGTACTATGTACTATGTACTATGTACTATGTACTATGTACTATGTACTATGTACTATGTACTATGTACTATGTACTATGTACTATGTACTATGTACTATGTACTATGTACTATGTACTATGTACTATGTACTATGTACTATGTACTATGTACTATGTACTATGTACTATGTACTATGTACTATGTACTATGTACTATGTACTATGTACTATGTACTATGTACTATGTACTATGTACTATGTACTATGTACTATGTACTATGTACTATGTACTATGTACTATGTACTATGTACTATGTACTATGTACTATGTACTATGTACTATGTACTATGTACTATGTACTATGTACTATGTACTATGTACTATGTACTATGTACTATGTACTATGTACTATGTACTATGTACTATGTACTATGTACTATGTACTATGTACTATGTACTATGTACTATGTACTATGTACTATGTACTATGTACTATGTACTATGTACTATGTACTATGTACTATGTACTATGTACTATGTACTATGTACTATGTACTATGTACTATGTACTATGTACTATGTACTATGTACTATGTACTATGTACTATGTACTATGTACTATGTACTATGTACTATGTACTATGTACTATGTACTATGTACTATGTACTATGTACTATGTACTATGTACTATGTACTATGTACTATGTACTATGTACTATGTACTATGTACTATGTACTATGTACTATGTACTATGTACTATGTACTATGTACTATGTACTATGTACTATGTACTATGTACTATGTACTATGTACTATGTACTATGTACTATGTACTATGTACTATGTACTATGTACTATGTACTATGTACTATGTACTATGTACTATGTACTATGTACTATGTACTATGTACTATGTACTATGTACTATGTACTATGTACTATGTACTATGTACTATGTACTATGTACTATGTACTATGTACTATGCACCATGTACTATGTGTATCTAATAGCGTATATACATGTACTAGATACACATTTCGAGCATACATCTGTATTTACCCAAATCTTAGTTTTTTTTTTCAATTCTACTCTACATACATTACTACTATCTAGATTTTTGGGTCTAGCTCTATGTTCTATGCGCGATAAATGAATGTGTGTCAAGGCGACACCCTGTATATTTCTATAATTGAGCAAATGTTGTACATGTTGTGTCAGTTCGTTCGTCTCGTTTGTTGCTGCTGTTGCTCAAGATGAAAAGCAAGCAAAAATCTGACGCGCGCGCAAAAACAACAACAACAACGAGCACAAATGATGAAAATGAAATGACACACATATATACACTCACAGTCACACTCACATGTACAAATTTAATTTTATTTATTTATATTTTTTTTACATACAAATATACATAATATATATACGATATATACATATATACAATATATTGTATATATTTATTTTTTTTTTTAAGTTGAATATAATTTGTTTCTTACGTTACGTTCAGCTCAGCTGATGGCTGCCGTTCGTTGCCAGCTGCTTGACGCCGACGTCGCTGTCACTGCCAGCGCTAGCGTCGCTTTTCTACAATAATTTGTCTTCTTTTTTCATTCCTGAGCGTGCGAGTTGTGTTTTGAGTTTTGTATTTTTGCTGGCCACGCCGCGGGACGCGCTCATTCTCGGCCAGCGCGCACTCGTGGAAAATTCGAAAAGCTTTCGCCTTGCCGTCTCGCTGTCGCTGTCGCTATTGTTGTTGTCAGCTGAAATAGTCCGCAGAATCGTTGTCGGGCAATCAAAGCAATCGGCGCACAGTTATATAGAAATTGAAATTGCAAATTGCAAACTGGAATTGAAATTGATATTTGAAATCGTAATCGTAATCGAAAAAAAGAAATCGCAATCGTCATCGGCATCGCATTAGCCAGGCGCTTCGTGGTCTAAGCCAACGCCGGCTCGAATCAAATGTGCCCATTGCCAGAATTTATTTTCGCATTCTTTTACTGTGTCTATGTGTGTGTGTATGAGTGCGCATTATCATGCTAAACAAGAACTCAGCCTCGTCGCCGTCGCTGCCGCGCGTGCACAGCTTCTTCAATATGATACCGTCGATCCTGCAGGACGATCTGGCCGTCACCATACTGGCCGATCGCGATAACATGTTCTCGATCAAATCGCAGCGCAGGTAACGCACACTATGAAAGCAGCTAGCGACGACAGCGATTCAAAATCAACTATAAATTGAGATCGCCCACGCAATATTTGCATCTTTTTAATGACAAAAAGCAAAATACAAATCAAATCGAGACAAAAAACAGCAAAAATATACGCAAACTGTCCCAGCTGCCAGTTTATTTACTTACGCATCTCGACCATACATATTTCTCTATTAATTATGAGCAGACACATACACACGAACAGGCATACGAACACACACACACACACACTTTAACTATATATCAGTCTAACTATTATTAGTACAGCAGAGATTTATATAGTAGAAGTCAATTAAGAGCGTCTATTTGCAGTGCCTGCACAGCTTTTAGCTGCATTAATAATGCCTGAACTACTCTCATTTCATATGCTCATTGATTTAATAAGACTCATAATACTTGAGTAATAACTACACAGGTCAGCAAAACTCGGGAATTATCGAATGCTGTATATTTATACAGCATAGCTGAGAATATTAAGTAGAATTCGGCGAAAGAAATGTTTTGATTATAATTTGCGATAGGCATATTAATATATCGATAGCTAATCAAACATGCTATATTTTATAAAATCTTTAGTTAAAACTGCTGTCATATATGTGATCGATAATTGTTGAAAATCTTAGTTTTATCAAATTGTTAATTGGAACAAAAATAGTTAAGGTATTTTCAAATGATATGTAGAAATTATATGATAATTAAGAAAACTCTGATTTTTTAGAAAATCTTTCATTTGAAAACTAGTTAAGCTTCGTTGAAAGAAAATATCTACGTTTATGTTATCGATAACTGTTAGAGGGTAAATAGCTTACATTCTTATACATATAGTTAGAGTTATAATTAATAAAAATATTACAGCTAGTTAAGCTACGTCATTAAACACACAACACATATGGTTACATTCAAAAATATCTAAATATATCTATCGATAAGACTTAGAGAGTGAATAGTTAATATATTCAAATTGGTTAATCTGTGCCAAGATCTATCGATCGATATGTGATAATCAACCTATAATTTTATGAAATTTTTAATTTGAACTTCGTTCAAAAACATCTACATCTACTTTATCAATATTGTTAAAGAGTGAATAGTTTATATTTTCAAATTAGTTCAGCTGTGCTCAAATGAATCGATAGCTATGCGATAGTATGGCTGGTGGTTACGTTCAAAAACATTTACTCATATGTTATCGATAACACTTAAAGAGTGAATAGTGTTTGAATGCAGCGATAACAAGTAAAAAATCAGATTTCAATCAAATTTTCAATATGAATAACATTTTTCATATATATTGATAGCAATATTATTGTTAACTATTCAAAATGTAAATATGTAATTTAAAGTAGGGTTACTTTAATAATTTGAATGATCATTGGTATGATTATCAACGGTGGCACTATAGACTGTAGTGTCACACACCAAGCACTCATTTCAAATGCAGCTTGTACGCCGAAACACTTTCTGGATGAGTTGCGGGAATTGCATGCAATGGCATTCGGGTTGCTTGTTGTTTGTTATCCGGCTAGCTAGATCCTCGACCAGAACGCACCGGATGAGTCACGAACATGTTTTCTTATTTATTCATTTGTTTGCTTTTGTTTTTGTTTTTTGATTTTTTGTTTTTTTTTTTTTTTTTTGTTTCTGCGTCGCAGTATTTATAATCGAATAACAAACTAGAATCGCACTAAAATGCTCAAAAGAAGACGAACAAACGCGAATATGCGAATGTGAACCGAGCGACGCGACATGATTTCAAATGACAAATCGCTGGCAAAAACATTTCGTCTGGCTGCATAGTCTAGCGACGCGACGGGGCCAAAAGTGAAGAGTTCAAACTGAACGTGTAATGGTGGGGGCGGGCTCAGGGGCAGGGCCGAAAGTGGTACGGGTGGGGTGGGTATGGTTTGGTTTGATGTGAATGCTGTTGCATATGGGCAGCGCTTGGCGCTTGTTGTTATTTATGTTGTTGTTTATGGCAGCCACTTTAGATGTGTGCTTGGATGGACAAACGGATGGATGGATAGATGCGCGAGCATACAATATACAATAACATATTTGTACAATTGTTGCGACACACACACACACACACACACACCAGCACAGAAAGATATAGATATATTGCAGCAGTGGGACGTGCCAAAAATCAGGCAAACATACCGCAAAGCAAGCTACCGATTGAGAGAGATTTTAGTGGATAGACAGAGAGAGAGAGAGTGAGAGATAGATACAGGGGACTGAGAGAGCCGAGGGCAACCTGGCTGTAAATTAGTTGGCATCATTAATCGTATATCGTTGTCGCTTCACCCATCTGCCTCTGCCTATATCTACTCTTATATACATAGATATATACATATTTAATATTGCTGTTTCATTTAAAAAGGCACCGCTTAGCCGCATTGAACATTGAACATTTCGTGAAACAGTCGCAAAATCTTTTATGAATATTTTAATATTTCCAACCATTTTCATTGCCAGCCAATTGGCTTTAAAGCTGAAATAGCTATGAAATACATGTGTACATACATACATATATATATATATATATATACATATATAAATTTATAAAAATAGAAAAGCTGTACAAATTTGGCATAGCTTGGATATACCTAGTAACAAGGCTTCAAATAACTTTTATGTTTTCATGTTTTTATAGTTTTTTGATAAAAAGTTCTGTGAAATATTTAGGGAAGCACATGAAATGCATATAAAATTTAATTTCTACGAATTTACATTAAATTTATAATATATACTTATCGTAATACATATATACTTATTTCACCACTTATTGGGAGTGGGAGTTATAAGCTATGTGCCCAATATATTGTCTTTATAACCGTTAGCTGTCTATTGTTTATATTATCAAAGGTTTAATAGGCGAAAATATCGATGCCATCCATTTATGAAACTATCGATACTAACGCTATACTAGCCTAAATATATCTAAATATACATATATGGATTGGACTAGGGTCTATTAATAACTTTATGTAGTGCATTACTGTCATTGAAGATTATATCATCTATCGATTATATCGCTTGTGCATACAGTTTATAGCATATCGATATATCCTGAATATTGACATACCTATAGGTTTATATATAGCCGTTATGATGAATAGTATTGCCAGCTTCACATATGGAGAATTGCATTTTGGATGGTATCAACTACTATTGCTTGGTATTGCCATGCGTGTGCATCTGTTCCCAACTCTTATGCCCATATATGTACATATATCTCTATAGGCCCTGGCCACACATGTTTAGTGGCTGCTAAGTAGCAATACCCATTTCGGTTTCCGCAGTTGTACAATCTATAAATACACGTTTTTATTGCCATTTTACGACTACAGGGTATATTTATGTATATATTATTATATATTTTTATGCATATAATAAAAATAAAAACTGAAATTTAAATTTTGGCGCCGTCAACGTCGCTTCGTGACGTCACTAATGGACCAAGAACTTTTCTTTTGTTTATTTTTAATTTTTTCCCGCATCTTTTTTTTATTGTTCTCTCTTTTTACTTTCTCTCTCTTGCTCTTCCACAATTTTTTTTAAATATTTTATTTTATTAATTTTAATTTATGCCATTTTTTGTTTGTCAACGCAAACGACAACGTCTTGGTGCTCGTCTACTTATTATGATATATTTTTTTAATATTCTTTTTTAATTTTCCGTTTTTTTTGCCCATTTAATATTTATTTTCGGCACAAATTTTTCAAGCCAAGTGGCTCGTGTGCCACCAGAAACGTTTCCACAAACTGTGTGCGTCGCTTTTCGTTCCGCATATCTATAAAATTGTCGAGCCAACCTGCATTCTTGAACGTCGTCCTTTGTGCCATGATTCACCAAGTTTCCTTTCCCTTTGCTTCTCCTTTTGTTTTAATTTTAATTTTTCCTTTTTTTTTTGCCAAATCTATTCGTGGCCATGCCGCGCTGACCTTTTGCGGCCGGCCTGGCTGGCGACCCTCATTTTGGGCACCTGAGCTTCATATCATCGAATGCTTGGGCCGTTAAGGCACTGGCGAGTATTCCAGTTGATTTGCCAGCCAATTGGGTTAAGCACATAGGCATTTCCATTTAAATCAGCTCATCATTTTCGTATATTAAAAAAAATGTTGTAAAACATTAAAAAAAAAAAACAAATAAACAAAATTAAAAATAAATTATATATGTGCAATAGATAAGAATGGGTATGGAAGCAATGAAATGAAGCTCCTAATTTATGTGCTATTCGATTTTAATTCTGTTTACGATTGGAGTTTATGGGAGAGGATTACTCGATGCCTGCAATAACATTTCTATTGAGATTAATAACTCGGGCGAAGAGCAGTAAACGGTAAACGTTAAATCAACTCTGATAGAGCCGAGCAAAGAGCGTGGCCAAGGCAATGGCACAAACACACGGACCGATAGAAGGAAACATGACTGTTGACCTTTGCTTAGTCTTTTCATATACTGCATACTCTTCACTTTCTAAGGATACACACATAAGATATATTTGCTAGCTGCTTTTAAGTTGATCATTGTTTTTGTATATCGCTAGAACTGTTATAGTTATAGTTAGCAATAGTATTCGCTGCTTCTTTTGTTCTATATTGAAGTTATCCATTGCTTACCTATATTTATTATGTAAATTCATGCATTCATTCATTCTTGGGCTCATTATTCTTTCCAATTTACATCAATTTACATTACATTTGCTTCTTTTATAAAACCCTCCTTAATGAGCCCTCGTTACTTATTTTACTCGTTACTTTTACTCGCTTCTCTTATAAAATTGTGAGCACTCGTTACTTAATTTACTCGTTACTTTTGCTATGTATCATTTCTGTTACTCGTTACTTTTGTAAGCCCTATTTTATACTTATTTAACTAATGTAAACTATTCGTTACGTCTTTCACTTGCTGCTTCTGTCACTCGCTGCCCTACTCGTTACTTTTTGCACTCACCCGTCATATTAAATATGCACTTATATTATTTATTTCTATTATTTGTTACTTCTGGTATTCGCTTCTCTCGTTGCTTCTAACTTCTTTTTTGTCATTACCCAATCACCGACTTATTGACTTGAGTATACTTCTCGTTTCCTATCTCATTCTCCATCAAAGTAACATTCATTAGTCAGATTATCATCAATGACAGCCCCCATTTAATTTCATTCGGTGTTCTCTTGACCCATATATCATTTGTTTGGTATTGATGTATTTCTATATGCTTTCGCCGATTGCCAACTGTTCATATACTTATCAAACTCACTCTCTCTCTCTTTTTCTTTTGCAGCCATGGCGAGGATCTCATTGTAACGCCGTTTGCCCAAATTTTAGCCAGCTTACGTTCAGTGCGCAACAATTTATTAAGTCTGACAAATGTACCAGCATCAAACAAGTAAGTCGATTGTGACCTTGACACGCCCAAATGCCCTATTCTATCCATCATATGTACATGAAAAAGTCATTACACGAAATGATTAAAGCTTGTGGCCCCCGCGATCCATGACAAAACAAGCAAAGAGGATTCGTTCTTTTCATTCTTCGAAAAACCTGACTCCAAATTACCCCAAATAGCAACTCTCTCCCTCCACTTTGTTACGATTGCTTCCTAATCCAGCGTACTCATTTATATATCTTACTCTCTCCCACTCCTGCGCTCTCTATCTCTCCTCTCTATCTTTGGCCTTATCTGATTCTCTTTGTCTTGCTGCCTGTCGATGTCCCTCGCTCGCTCTCTATCCTTGTGTGTGCTCTCTCAATATCTTATTGTCATCTCACACTTTAATTAATCAAGTGGCAACAACAACAACAAAAACAACAACAGCAACAGCAATCAGAATCTGAACAACAACAACAAAAACATTAGGCATTCATCTACTTTTCCGACTAACAATAATTTCGTCTGTATGCATATGTGTGTGTGTGCACACACACACCCACACGTACACAGAGACAAAAGCAAATGAATAAAGACCCACTTAAACAGAAATGACGACAATGATGTGAAGAAACAAACCACAGTGCTAGGTGGGTGGCTGGGCGGTGTAAGCGGGGCGGCAATGGGGCGTCGGGACAACGGTTTGTGAGTGTTCTATCTCTGTGTATATATATGTGTGCGTGAGTGTGTGTGTGTGTGTGTGGCATCGTGTTGACGTGCCAAAAATACCGCAAATAAAAACCGTACCATATATTTTGTTATTTATAATTTTTCCATCGAATATGACGGAACTCAAATTTAGAAAATTGTCAGTTCTATTGAACTGGACGCAGTCATTGAGCCAAGGAGGCTGCGGGGGATGGGAATGGGGGCCGATCTCTGCTTGGAATCCCAAAAATGTCTCTTTGCGTTGTTGTTGTTGTTGTTGTTGCTGTGGATGTTGATGTTGTTGCTTATTGGCACTAATATCTAAGCATCTAAATGTGTGTTTGAATGAGAACGTCAATGGGCGTTAGTAAGAACAACTCCCCAACACCACCAACCCCACCTCCGCCGACTAAGTCGGATAAGCTACACCCCTGGAGTATGCCAATTAAATCTTAAGCTAATCGATCATTTTTTTATTAAATGTTGTACAGAAAAAAAAAAAACAACCACAGATTCTGCAATTCAATTTTGTTCATGTTTTTTTTCTCTCTCTCGTTCTCTCTCTCTCTCTATTTCTCTTTTGTATATGAATATATATATACATATATATATATATACTTCTGTTTAATATATGTGTTTATATCTGTCTCGCTCGCTCGACTCTAACGACATTTAATTGTTGTTTTTATTGTTGTTGTTTTAATGGAAAAATAATTCCCAACTCTCAATGTTGTAAAACACGTGTATTTCTTGCTGTGTGTGATTGTCAACAAAAAAACAAAAATCTAAAAAAAAAAAACAATGTTTGTAATAACAATAAAAATCTATTACTTATGCATTACTTCCCTTGGTTTCCCCCTCACACCTCCGACTGTCTGTTTAATTCACAATTTCATTTATATTTTTTTTTTTCATTTTTTTTTTATTTTTTATTTTTTATTTTTTTGCATATTTCACTTTGTTTTGTCAATGTTTTTCCCATTTGCCCCCCTTTTGATCGTTTTCCAATTCAATTTTCTTGTAATTTTTACCTTGTTTGTCTTTTTCGTTTTCTTTTTCTCTTTTGCGATTTTTGTTTGTTCTCTCGTTTGTTGTTGTTATTGTACCTTGTACCCTGTTCCTTTCATAATCAAAACAATTCCTATGATATGCCCTTGCAATCCTCCTCAACATCTACCGCTCTCACATTCATAACGCCCTTCTTCCCTTATCTATCCCTACTTCCTTCCTCGCCTTCTCCCTCTCTCTCGCGCTGTTACTGTCACTGTCACTGTCTCCGTGTGTGCGTGCGTGTGTGTGTGTATGTGCGGAAATCATGTATTAATCAAACAAGATCCAGGCGGCCAGCTCAATCATCATCCGGACGGGGCGGAAATACTGGCGGTGTCCAACTAGCACAAGGAGATGAAGCCTACACACGCCTAGCCACCGATACTATTGAGGAACTAGATTGGTGTTTGGATCAACTGGAGACCATACAAACGCATCGCAGTGTCTCTGACATGGCATCGCTAAAGGTGCGTCTAAACGTCTTAAACGATCGCTATCGACCCGCTCGATAACTAATCAAATTTTCTATCATCTCTATTTATCGAACAGTTCAAACGCATGCTCAACAAGGAGCTATCGCACTTTAGCGAGTCCAGCAGATCGGGCAATCAAATATCCGAGTATATTTGTTCAACATTTTTGGGTAAGTTCAACAATCCATGAATAGAGGTCACAAAACATGGACAAATTTACTTGGGTAGTAATTTCTATCGATACATATCAATATATGCCTATCATCAGGAAGAAATAACTGCAGAAAGAGAAGGGAAAAGCATCTTTGGCAAAAATAGATAGATGATTTATACTGAGAAATAGTTTTTCCAAGGTTTAGAGGTACAGAGAAGACCACGAGAGTTGGTGCGAAATATAGTGTATATACAGAAGTATAGTAATCAATATATATATATGTATTTATATATATTGGTATATTTACTTATAGACTTCTTGAGAGAATCGCTTGCATTTCAAATATGCACACAAAGATGTTTCCAACAACCTAAGCCAGCTCGACTTGCTGCTTGTCTGTATTTGATGACATTTTTGATTGTTGTTGCTTTTGCTTTTTAGCAAGCGACGCACACACACACAAAAGTATGCAATAAAATTGCATTAACCACAGGAAAGTTCAAGTAGTGCCAACACCAGCCGCGGGCACAGCTACCTCCACACCCGCCACTGCCCGCCTCTGCCCGCCACTCATCCAATTAGAACTATGCAAAACAAAAGCGAAAAGTTTTGTGATATGCGAATAGCAACAATACCACACAGAAAAGAGCTGCACAATGCATAAATGAAAAAGCTGAAAGTAAAACACGACACAGAGAGAGAGAGAGAGAGAGGGGGAGAATGGGAGAAAAGTAGAGTAAAATTAAATATAATAAAAAATGCGGGGGAAAAAGTAGAATAACAGGACTTAAACCAAATCCGTCGAATTGAAAGTGCAAAATTAAATTATGCAGAGCAGCATAAAAACAGATGAAGTGGAAATTTCATTGTTTAACCTACGAAGCCACCGCCAACACACACCTCCAGCTCCCCCAAGCCCCTTTTAGCAGCAAAACAGAGAGAAAGAAAAACTATGACCACGTTTGACGTTGCCTCGGGTCATGCACAAACAAAGGCGCGTAGTGCAAAGCGAAAGAGTTACATACAAAACAAAACAGAGAAGAAAAAACACACACACACACACACACACACACCGAGAGACAAAAAAGTGTGTGTGGGCAGGGTCGACGCCTAAAAGTGTGGGTGTGGCCAAGCATAAGGTGGGCAACATATTTGCACATTTGTTCATATTTCTGCTTCGCTGAGCTGAGCTAAAGCCGAACTGAAACGAAACGAAACGAAATGAAAACGGTACGGAACGGAACGGAACTTAGCCTGGCTCGAACTCAACTTAAATGGCTAAAATGGGCAGGGCCAGGGCTAAACTGATTTTATTTTGCTCTTTTGTTGTTGTTGTTGTTGTTGTTGTGGTGCTGCCTACCTTTGCGGCCACTAGCGCATTTTATATTTTGGCCTAAGCCTTTGGTAGTTGCTTTTGTTGTTATTGTAGTTTATCAAGCATAAAATCGCATTTCACCCAAGCCTAGATGGCTGGCACCTATACGCACACACCCATACACACACACACACACACGCAGGCCTGCCCTAATGTCTATTTGTAACACTTCATTTGAAACAGAAGCGGCTGCCGACTGAGGCTGCCTAAAAGTCACACACACACACACACACACACACATACATACACATGGCCAGGACAACATAAATGCGTCCGCCCAGTCGATAAGTCGACTGTGCGTATACGTAATGTCCATGGCGTTAGCAGAGATTGCGAATGCGTGTGTGGCGGGCGCTTAATTGAAACGGCTTCACATTAAATTTACATATGTGTGGGAGAGCGGCAGAAAGAGATAGACAGGGAGGGAGAGAGAGAGTAAATATCTTGTGGCTGTCGCATATGTTAATCAGGCAAATCGTTAAGGACGAGCGCAAATATAAAAAAAAGCAAATGTGAAACGGATTTCAGATTCAAAACTCAAAACCAAAACCAAATCGTATGCAAAATATGTACATATGTCTGCATACACTCACATCACTGAATCTCTCTCACTCTCTCTCTCTGTGTGTGTGTGTGTGTAGAGTATATACATGTATGTGCATATAAAAAACAGCAGGCAGCTGAGACAGCTTTGCGTCGAGCTCGTAGCCGTGGGGCAGGTTAGCGATGTGTTATGGATAGGATACGTGCCAGGCCCTATATGGACATATGTGCTGGTGTGCGTGTGTGCCCATGTATGTGTGCATATTTGTTTTCTATGTGCATTTTAAAGAGTTGGCGCTAGACAACAACAACGACATGGAAATACTCTATAGACTAGCTCAAACATAGATAAATATTTACTTCGTATTTCCGAGCAGCAACTTTATTTATTTATTTTGATTTTAGTTCAGTATAGCGAAATTTGTATGTTTGTGTGTGTGTGTGTGTGTGACTGAAAAGCCTTTAAATTCAATCTGACTCGACTGGCATTTAATGTATATTAAAAACAGTTGAAGCCCTTGGGCATAAATAAACATTGCCCCTAACGCGGCTCAGCCTGGCTGAATGAATGCTGCTTGTTCTAACTGAAATATTAACTAAGCCTTTGCGCTGCGGAAACCATTTCGAATCTGTTGGTTCTTCTATGCACATATTTACTGTTAGCTGTATATTGGACTGCCTAATAAAAGGGCATACATCTAATATTTATATACACTTGATATCAATTCACAACTTTTTCTAATTAACTTTTGCTCGCAGTCTGCATTAAAGCTTTGTGCATTGAATATTTCAAAAACTATACCCTGGGAATAGGCGCCATTAGGGCATATATTAGACGAAATGGGCAGGGGCAATTCTAAGTAAACATACATACATACCAAACTAAAAGAAAATAAATTAGTTAAGTGAGTTTTGTAGCTTGCCAAACACGTAAATATATACGGAAGTTCAGCTAGTTATCCTAGTGATATATTAACGTAACGTAATCGTATATAAACGTAAAGGATAAAACCAGAAAATAGATAGTATACTATATAGTATATTACGTTAGATATGTTGCGTGAAATATATTACGTAAGATATTTATTGCGTAATTATTCATTACGTAAGCTTAAAACACGTTTGCAAATATTACGATATGTTATAGTACGCCATAATTTATTACGTAAGCATTAACTACGTATGAGTTCATAACGTAAAACTGAATTGCATATTACGTAAGGGATTATTGCGCGTGTGCTTATTACGTAAGGCCTTATAATGTACGGATATCATTCTTAAAGACTTATTACGTAAGAGCTTATTACGTACGGGCGTATTACATAGGGTCTATATATTTCGTAATTATAAAACGCATACATATGTATGTCGTAAGGAAATAATAATTGCCTGGTTAAATGAATAAGTCGATATATTGTCAAAGACAGATTAGGTACGTTATGATTATTCCATTTGGCCGAGCTTGAGTGTCAACGTGGAGCTGCACAAAGATAAACTCGAAAATCTATCAGCCAAAGCAGGGTATGTGTCCGCACGTACTGAAACGTATTTATGGCTTTCATTGTCTACAGGGTCATTTAAAATTTAAATAAATCTCATTGTATGCACAGGCAATTTGCAATTGTTGCATGGAAAAACACGTTACGCCCCAAAGTAGACAATGCATTTCGGATTGTTGAATATATGAGCAGGCATCTGCATATTTATGGAGAGTTGAGCGTTGCCGAAGGGCAACATGACGAATACGTCTATATAATCTGTATATACATATATACGTATAATATGCTCATTTGGTATTGTTTTTGGCATTGCAGACAAGCAGCAAGAGTTCGATTTGCCATCATTGCGCGTCGAAGAGAACCCGGATCACTCGAACCTACAGACCACTACTCAGCAACAGCCGTACCAGCGCAGTCGATCGCCGCGTGGTCCGCCCATGTCACAGATCAGCGGCGTGAAACGGCCCCTGTCGCACACGAACAGTTTCACCGGGGAGCGCTTGCCCACGTTTGGCGTGGAGACGCCCAGAGAGAACGAGCTGGGTACCCTGCTCGGTGAACTTGATACGTGGGGCATTGAGATATTCAAAATTGGCGAGCTGAGCTGCAATCGTCCGCTCACCTGTGTGGCATACACCATATTTCAGGTAAGTCAATTGATCATTTTCTTTATAACTAGCGATTGTCATTGTCATTGTCATTGTCATTGTCATTGTCATTGTCATTGTCATTGTCATTGTCATTGTCATTGTCATTGTCATTGTCATTGTCATTGTCATTGTCATTGTCATTGTCATTGTCATTGTCATTGTCATTGTCATTGTCATTGTCATTGTCATTGTCATTGTCATTGTCATTGTCATTGTCATTGTCATTGTCATTGTCATTGTCATTGTCATTGTCATTGTCATTGTCATTGTCATTGTCATTGTCATTGTCATTGTCATTGTCATTGTCATTGTCATTGTCATTGTCATTGTCATTGTCATTGTCATTGTCATTGTCATTGTCATTGTCATTGTCATTGTCATTGTCATTGTCATTGTCATTGTCATTGTCATTGTCATTGTCATTGTCATTGTCATTGTCATTGTCATTGTCATTGTCATTGTCATTGTCATTGTCATTGTCATTGTCATTGTCATTGTCATTGTCATTGTCATTGGATAAAAGCAAATGCTGTAATGTCTCTTTTTTTGTATTTACAGAGTAGAGAATTACTGACCAGTCTTATGATACCACCGAAAACGTTTCTTAACTTTATGACTACTCTGGAGGACCACTACGTCAAAGACAATCCGTTTCACAATTCGCTTCATGCCGCTGACGTGACACAGAGCACAAACGTGCTACTAAATACACCGGCATTGGAAGGTGTATTTACGCCCCTCGAGGTGGGCGGAGCGCTGTTCGCCGCTTGTATACACGATGTTGATCATCCTGGCTTAACCAATCAATTTTTGGTTAATTCAAGTAAGCAAAAACATGAACTCTATAGAAATCTTTATAACTAATAATCATGTTTCATCATTTCGTAGGTTCCGAACTAGCATTAATGTACAATGACGAATCTGTTTTGGAAAATCATCATTTAGCTGTTGCCTTCAAATTATTGCAAAATCAAGGATGTGATATATTCTGTAATATGCAAAAGTATGTAATTGCCTAGATAATCGAAGTATTTTGGATATACTGAGGTAAATTGTTAATTTCATGATTTTAGGAAACAACGCCAAACATTGAGGAAAATGGTTATTGATATTGTGCTCTCTACGGACATGTCCAAGCACATGAGCCTGCTGGCCGATCTGAAAACTATGGTGGAGACCAAGAAAGTGGCCGGATCTGGAGTTCTGCTCCTGGACAACTACACAGATCGCATACAGGTAAGACAATGAACAACAATTAATATCAATAGTACTCGGCTTACTCTCTTTTTCTATCCCTATCCCTATCTCTCTCTCTCTCTCTTTCATTCATTTATTATCTTTTAGGTACTTGAAAATCTGGTGCACTGTGCTGATCTGAGCAATCCCACCAAGCCATTGCCGCTGTACAAGCGTTGGGTGGCGCTGCTTATGGAGGAGTTCTTTCTACAAGGCGATAAGGAACGTGAACATGGCATGGACATCAGTCCGATGTGCGATCGCCATAATGCAACCATTGAGAAGTCGCAAGTGGGCTTCATCGATTACATTGTGCATCCACTGTGGGAGACATGGGCCGATCTGGTGCACCCAGATGCCCAAGATATACTCGATACGCTTGAAGAGAACAGAGACTACTATCAGAGCATGATACCGCCATCGCCGCCACCATCGGCTGCCGATGAAATGCCGCAGGACGAGAAGATACGCTTTCAGGTATATAGTTCAAAAGAAACAGAATGAGATAATCCCCATCGTAAGCTCATCATCAAGTAATTCGATCAATACTAACGTTTTCATAACTCACTTATAGGTAACGCTCGAAGAGTCCGATCAAGAGAATTTGGCCGAACTGGAGGAGTGTGATGAGAGCGAGAGCCGGGATGCCTGCTCCAGCACAACCACAGGGACAACAGCCCCAAGTGCGGCAGGAGGTGGCTCCGCTGGCGGTGGAAAGCCGTCTGGGAGTCAAAATCAGGCGCCACACGGTGGAATATGACGGAGAGTCGTGGGAATTTATCGCAAATTTACGGAAAAGGCGCACAGCTTCTTCCTAATACGTTAGTGACTATAATTAACAAAAAAAAAAAAAAAAACAATAGAAACAAAACAAAAAAAGAAAACTTCAACCAAAAATTTAAGAAAATTAAAAAAAAAAACTAAACTAAAAAGTAAAAAAAAAAACAAAAACAAAAAAAAAATACAAAAAAAATTAAGCAAATGTTTAAAGCATAAAACCAAATCAGCAATAGCTAAAGTACCGTTTAACTTCTAGAGAAAGAAAACAAAGAAAAAAAAAAAAACATAGGAAATTAGAAATTTACTTACTGGAAAATAAGATCTATGTGGAATGCACTGGAAACCAAACAGAAAACTAAAAGAAAGTTAAAGTAAGAGAAAGAGAAAGAGCAGCATTAACATAACATTAATAAATATCTAATCCTAAAACCTCCCAAGACATGGCAAACGCGCAAACGAAAAGCAGAGCAAAAGAAGCGAAAGAAAAAAGAGAAGCTATCAACAAAATAATCTAAAAATCGGACATAAGCACAACCATAGACGTTTTTACTAATTCGATTCAACTAAATCTTTTATGTTTTTTAATACTTTTTTAAATTCAAACTCTAGTTTTACCAAAATCTAATTTCTGTTAAATTTAAGTCAACGGCTTGTTATTTTTTTTTTTTTATATATAAATTACTTTTTATTATATTGACAAATCAAGGCCAGGAAGGCAACTCTAGAACAACAAACAATAATAATAACAAAATTAGTTTTAAGTTTTTTTTTTCGCTGGTTTTGATTTTTTTTTAAGAGAGAAAGAAAAGTTTGTTTGCATGCATAAATTTACAATTTTAATTATTACTTACGATAATTGATTGATTGATTGAAAACTATTTTATTGAGAGATGACAAAAGCAACACAAAAACAAACAATATAGAAATATCAAACACTAATTGCAATTAGATCTATAAATGATATATATATATATATACTGTCAACCTTCCCCTAACCCGCCTAGACGAAAAAAAAAACAAAATATTTGCAACCCAGTGAATTAAACAATATATGAAAACAAACACAAAAATTCAAATTGAAGCAAAAAATTAAAACTAAAATAACATAAACAATATTAAAAATAATAATAATAATAATAATAATAATAATAATAATAATGATAAAAGAAACATATGTACAGTCTGCAGCTTGGACTGCGGTTGTAAAGTACTATATACATAAACATGCTATATATACAATGATATATGTATATATACATATATACAATTATAATACTTTTTTTTTTTAATATTTGTACATAATTTAAATGTTGGACTCGAATTTAAAATAAAGCAGCAAATGATTGCAGCTAAATGAAAAAAAAAAAAAAAAAAAAAACAAGAAATGATAAAAACAAAGCCAAATAGAAAAAAACACTCTTATTTAATTTGCTTAAAAAAAAATAAATAAAAAGCAAACATATTTTTTACAAAAGTTAGTTTAAAAAAAAAAACAAAATTCTTGATTTTTTGTTGCTTCCAAGTAAAACGCTGTCTTCGCAAAATATTCTTATTTTAGTCGTAACAGTAACAGTAACGGTAACATAATGTTGACAGAGCTGCTTAACATGAACAGAGCTGCTAACGGCGCGCTGTTCAAATTTAAACAAATTCGATCTATGTATGTTAACGCAAAGAAATGCCACACGAATTTAAACACTTTGATTTGATTGACTTGAAAACTTGATCAACCTTTTGGGCCACAGTAAAAAGAAATATTAAACAATTATAAAGACTTAACAAGCACAAGCACTAGCAAATTCTAAACTAAAAAGCGTACAACCAATAAGAAAAACAAAAAAACAAAAAAAAAAGCCAAAACTAAAAAGAAGCAAAATAAATGCAATTTAAAATTAAACAAAAAAGTCATTGGCTATATACTAGCATACAAATACAACTAAACATATATATGTGTACTTCTATATAAAGCAATCTGTGCTATATATATATATACATACATATTTATATATATATATATATAGTCACATGCTCACGCTGGTGCGTGATCGATCGAGAGAGTGTGGCAGGCCAAACTAAAAAGCGCATAATTTATTACGTTTATTGTTATTAATTTATTAATTTTTTTTGTTGTAATATATATATATGTATTATATATATATATCTTAACCCACACACATACATACATACATATAAATACAATTGCGGTCACACAAATAGTACTGCGATTCAGCACGAAATGCGGAACAAAAAAAAACTTAGAATTAAACTTAATGTTTCGAAAACCGAATGAAAAGAAAACCGAAGAAAAGAAATAACACATATGTATATTGTGATTCATTGAATGTTGATATTAAGTTTATTGCGGCGCTTTTCTGTCTTGCATTTAGTGCTTCTTCGCAGTACTATTTTTATGACCGCAGCTGTATATATCTATATCTATTACAATTGTGTTTTAGCGGGCAGGATCCGTTAAATTGTGTTTTTTTTTTTAATATTTACATAATATTATACATATATATATACATATATACATAAATGAAAAAGAAAATATTTAAATGAATCAACCTTGACGGTCTAAAAATATCATTAAAATTATATACTATTATGCACTATTCAAATACAAGAAAAAATATAAAATATATACATATATATATATATATAAATATACATACATAAATACATGCATACACAGCATAAAATGTATATTGTTTCAAATAAGCAAATTGTTGTAACTGAAGTGAAGAATTCAAAAATATTGTAAAACTGTTAGCAAAACAACAACAACAACAACAACAAATACTTTACTAGCAATTTAAGCAGCATTGTAAATGTGCGCTTCAGATATTCAATGAAACCAAATAAACTATAAATATACATGCATAAACATATACATATATGTATGTATCTGAACAATAGTTGAAAGCAGGGCGCAGTCCATGGCAAAAACTAAAAGCTACTTTAACAATTGAGTGAAATGAAAAATTACAAATAAATGAAACAAACAAACAAAAATCCCAATGACTTTTTTCTCGCAACCAAAAATGATATAAATGAATGAATGAAACAAGAAACATGAAAGCAGAGCTAATGGTTATTATATATATATATATATATATATATATATATATATATATATATATATATATATATATATATATATATATGCATACATTGATATATTTGATGTATTGTTTAGTGATGTATTAAAAATCGGTTACTAATCCACACTCGATATAATATCTAGTATATATGAAATATTTCGAGGCACTTGAGTGTTAGAGCAAGTTAATTACGTATGTATATGTAAACACACACATACAGACACATACGCTGACAACACAGGTATATATATATATATATATATATATATATACATATATATATTTAGCTGTGCTTGACTGTGTATTCATCTACTAAAACAGAAATGTGTGTAGATATATATACATATACGAATTCTGTATACAGTTACTAATATATAGCCATATGTTGTACGTGTATTGTGTGTCACTGTAATTAATGAATTTAATATATACATAGAGTTAGCTCTCTTGACTATTGTATACCCTTCACTTTCATATATTCTACATTACACTACAGTTCAGGTCTATGCAGCAACTATCGACAACTTCGATATATATATATGTACATATACATATATGTACTGAGAGAGGCATGCCGTCAAGTATATCAAGTATATATGAGGTCTTATACATATGCAAGTAGTATTATATACGTCGTGTTTTTTTTTTTTTTTTTTTGCTAGTAAGCTACGTCCCATAATGTTAGATGTTAATAAAAAAAGGATTTGGCCAAGATAAAAAAGAATAGAAAAAGAAAAATACTTTTTTCTAAGAATTTTTTTGTGAATTACAAAATAAAACAAAATTAATTAAAATATATATATATATATATATATATATATATATATATATATATATATATATATATATATATATATATATATAGATGTATACATAGATTAATATAAATATACGCATATATATTATATATGTACATGATTATAAAGAAAAGTCAAGCAGAAGAAAAGAGTATCAAAAAGAATCAAAGATATATATACATATATATCTGGCTGACAAGGCAAGTAGTTTTGTACTTAAATGAAATGTAAAACACCAAAAAATGAAAATACAAAACTCAAAAGAAAAAATAAAATAAAAAATAAAACAATTAATATGTGCGCAGGCGACGGTTGTTAAGAAGAAAAACAAAAAACCAAAAAAAAAAAATAAAATAAATAAAAATAAAAATTTAAATGTGGCAAAAGTTGAAAATCTAAAGAAAGGGCAAAATAATCTTGAAGAGACATGAAATATGATATGTATAAAGTATTATATATATATATAAACATATATATATGTATATGTATATGTATCTATATATATATATACATATGTATATATATAGAGTGTAACGCTGGCGTTACATGGATGCAGTTAGAATTTTTTTTGAAATTTATACAATTATATACAAGAGAACTCAAACCACACACACATACATACATACACACACACATACACACACACACACACACACACTGACAACTGAGAAATCGAAAAACGAAGCAGAAAAGTTGGCTTCAATAGTTAAAACAAAAGGTATGTGAAGCAAACTAACTAAAAAGTACGCTTGAAGTTAGAGAAACGAATTGAAACGCTAAAATAGCCAAGTAACAAAGAAAAGAAAAGAGAAGAAAAAAAAAAAAATCAACAACAAGAAAAAACAAACGAGTTTAAATCCAACAAGAAAAAGAAAAATTCATTAAAAATATTATATGAGAAAATACATTTACGAATAAAGGAAAAACTAAAATTGAAAAATTTGAATTAATTGCAAAATGAAATGAAACGTCATTGAATTATATATCAGGCCAATGTATGTATATACATATTAAATTAAATTAAATTAATGGACTATCCCTATTAAATGCAGGATACGTTTCAAGGTTTTTTTTTTTTGGTTTTTTCTTTTTTTTGTTGTGTGTCACGTTGTCTCTGTCTCTCGTATATAATCCATAAATTGTACATATATATAGTAATATATGTATGTATATACATGTATGTATTTAAGCATATACACGCACACATATATATATCTAGCTACATATGTATGTGACATGAGCATTAACATTTATGAAATGAATTCTACCCAAATAAGAAAAGAAAAATTGGAAAGCAAAAGCAAGAAACTACATGTAAAACAAGTGAAAATTTATTCAGTTCGCAGAGATGAGTCTCCAAGGCATATATATGTATGTATATATATGTGTATGTATGTATATAAATATATATGCATTGTAAAGGTCAAGCAAAATGGCATACTAAACATGCATACAGCTATGTACATATATGGCAAGAGCGTTCCATATATATATATATATATATATATATATATATATATATATATATATATATATATATATTATGCATACATATTTATACACATACATATACATATATATATAGTAAATTTATATATATATATATATGTGCAGAAACTTTAATGATAACAAAATGAAGAGAGAAATAAATAAATCGAAATGAAATGAAATTCTCAACTCACATTTGCAGCTGGGTGGGCACGTAAGGGCATATAGCGTAAGGATAAGTAAGAGCGCAAGAGTATATTACTTAAAAATATATATAGAAAGGATATAACCGTATACACATATACGTAGAATATGTAACGTAAGAGCATGGATTGATTTGATTTAATTTTGCAGCTCGGTGGACACGTAAGGCCATTTAAATGTAAGGCTAAATACATATTACGTAAGAATACAGGTATATATTAAGAAATATCTTATCTTTTGCAGCATAAGGCAATCAACGTAAGGGTATATTACGTAAGAATAGATTCACGTATGAGTACATACGTGGGCGTATATTTTGAAAAGGCTCGTTACGCTCCTACGTTATGGACGATTCGATTTATTGTCAAAAAGAACTCTAATAATAAAGGAATCATATATGATTGTTATGTCATATATATCTATAGATCAAGGCATTTGACTATAATGGAAGCATTCACTAGAAGAGGTCTGCTCTAATAGTACTGCGATGCTGGTCTCTCATTTACTGATGAGTAGTTAACTATCTAGATCCTGCTCTCACTTAATCTATGCATATTTACCAGAAACTTGGCTATGAAGAGTGGAACTAAAACGTCTTATGACGTTGAGAGATGAGATGAGATGCTTCGAGGCGAGTTGAAGAAATGCAGAAGGAGATATATGTATACGGAAATGGAAAAAGGCAATTATTTCTCTACTCTCTATAACTGTTAAAGCCTAAACACGACTAGGTATAATAAAAAAAACTATATATATATATATTGGATTTTAATAATCATGTTTATTTTTAAATAGTTCTTGTGTTTTCTTTTATTATTATTTGTATTATTATTATAATTATGTGTATATAATTTTTCCACTATAATTTTCATTTAATTATGATGTTTGTATGCTGCTTAATTAATCATTTAAAATAAATTCATTAACAATTCGTTTTAACAAATTAGGAGTTTGTTTTTTTTTTTTTCTATTCTTCTTTTATATTTGTTTTTTTTTTCAGGTTAACACTGACCAAGAGAAAAAAGAGAAATTAAAAAAAATATCCCATATAGATATATTTATCTTTATATATATATATATGTGTCTATGTATCTATTTGTTTGCCTCTTGTTCCGGTTTGTTCTGTTAGTTCGTGTAGTTTTTCAAACTCATTTTACTTTGGTATAATACGTGCACTGCGATCTCTATTTTAAGTTGTTTATATTCATGTTTGTTTTTGTTTTTGTTGTTGTTGTTGTTTTCATTTTGTGGAATTGCTTGTGGTATCAACGTAGCTACGTTTTATGCTTAGTCTCTTCGTTTAAAAAATTCACTTGGTAATTGTAATTTGTATGCATTATTTTATCGAGTCAAATTGAGTTAAGTCTACGATCAACAATTGAAACGTTGTTTGGTTTATGCAGAAGAAAATCAGCGAAGCGCTTGCTTTTCATTTCTTATTCGTTCTTACTTTGTGCTAATTTCTAGAGAAATGCAAAAAGAGTTTGGTCAATGAGCTGAGCTGCGCGAGATGCAGCTATAAATTGTAAGCGATTTTTTATAATGTATACAAAATATGTAAGAAGAACAAATTCTAATTGATGCATTTGTTTGGGTTTCATTTTGGATTTGGTTTGAAGTTGTCTGAACAAAATTTGCTTAACTGGAAACTCTGCTGCTACCTTAAAAACGTAAATTTTTGGTGGTTGGCTGCCCACGAAGAGGCAAATGATTGTGTGTGTGTGTGTGGGTATGTGTATGTTTTTGTATAGAGGGAAAGTCTATATAAGTATTATATAAATATATCTATATATATATATATATAATCATATATATATATATATACATATATGAAAGTGCAAAATTGAACACGCGAAGTTTAGACATCGATGACGCTGTCGTTCTTCTTCATCTCCATGAGATGCGTCTGCTTGAGCTTCTCCTGCATTTGCGTGAGCATGTCCTGCATGCGTCGGATCTCCTCGTCCTTCTGCAGCAGCAGGCGATCCGTTTCCGAAATGGCCGCATCGAACCCGTTTGTGGAGCTGATCGAGTCGCGCTTCAATTTGCCGCGCTCACGCAGCGCATGCTGCGATATCTGTGAGATGCACTGCGCCCGAAAGTTCTCGTAGTGCACATCCTGCGAAGGCGACCGAAATGAATTGGCGATTGGAGTTCTCATAACTGATTGACTCACCTGTGTGGTGTCCTTGAGGTCCTGCATGTGCGTCGATATGAGGAAGGTGCGCAGCTTTATAAAGTCGCTATGCTCAGCATCCTCCACGTTGACCACGCCCCACGGATACTGACGGCCGCGCACCTTCTTGCCAGCCACCTCCAATATGGTGTTGCTGCCGACAACGGCGAACGGTATGGATGCCTTGAGCTCACGGTCCTGCTGCTTGAAGTCGTCGTCCTCGTCGGAATCGCACTCGGGAAACTGGTACAGCTGTATGTGATTTTCCTCGAGATCCTGCAGGATGCGCTCCTTCAGGTTGCGCACCTCCGTCTTGTTCAGGCAATCCGCCTTGCCAATGACCAAGACAATGTTCACCTTTCGATGCAGTCGCCTTATCAAATCCAAATCCATCTGCCGCAGGCTGAGCCCCCCAAAATTGAAAAGAATTGATTGGGATTGGAATTGAAATTTGGATTTCCTCCACTCACCTGTGCCCCCAGGGTGGCACGAAGTACAAGCAGCAATGCACGCGATTGTCCTGTATGTTGCGCCGGTTCAGGCCGCTCTCGTCGGTAAAGTACTGGCGGAACTGCTCGTCAATGTACTGGGTGCAGACGCGCCAGCTATCCTCACAGTTGATCGCGTCCCCAAAGCCGGGCGTATCCACCACGGTTAGGCGCAAGCGCACGCCCCGCTCCTCAATGTCCATGGTCTTCTTTTCGATTCGTGTCGTCTTCTCGATGCGCTCCTCCACATTGGGCACCGTGCGATTCTTGTACAGATCGCCCAGAAACAGGCTGTTGATGAGCGTGGACTTGCCCAGGCCCGATTCACCCACGACCATCAGCGTGAACTCGAAGCCGCGCTTCACCGACTTCCGATGCACCTGCTCCGGCAGCGTGGCAAAGCCAATGTAGTCCCGATCCTTATCAAATGACGGTGTCTTTGCTGCGATGAGAAGAGTAGGCGTTTCATGAATTGTGTGTTTTCATCAAGTGCAGATAGGTATGAGTATGATGTAAAGTGCTTAATCCTTGCCAGGACTCCGGACTCCGTACTCCGGGGCGCCCGTGGGGCACGTGCAGCCAGCGTGCGAGCTGAGTGCCAGCTCCATTTGCTCATTAGTGCGAAACAAATGAAATTGCTTGCCCGCTTAGCTCAAGTGCCAACACACAAGCTACTTCACAATATGCAATGCACTCGCTCCCCCTCTTACCGTCTTGCCCTCTTACCCACCCTCCCTCCATACCACCTGCCCACGCATCAATGTGTGTGTGCATGTAATTTACTTACACATGGCGCTGTGTGTGTTGATTTGTGGCTCGTTGCCTGGTTCGTGTATGTATATATCCAAATGCGCCGCCTATTTCAGTATCTAATGGGCCCTGCCTTTTTCTTGGCACTGAAGAGTTTAATTTTACGCCTAAGTTTACTTTCGTTTTGTTTATTGAAAAAAAAAAAATGAAGAAAAATCCCCGAGTTTTTGAACACTTTATTGTTGTTGTATATTGTTTTTGTTATTTGTTCTTTTCGTTTAGTTTTCCTGGTTGTATTATTATAGCTTTTTCCCGCGGCTGGAACAGCTTCAGCACGACTCAAGTCACGGAGCTGAACAGAGCGGCGCACTGGCCCAAGCAAAACATGCCCCAAAAACAAAAATAACAAAAACTTCCCAAGGCAGGACAGCAACAAAAAGCACGCGAAAAGAACAGCCCATGAAACTTTAATGAGCCCACTTTAATGCGCTCGCTCTCTCTGGCTCCCTCGCTGGCCTTTCCTGGCTAACGGTAAGCTGACCGGCTCTCTCTCGCTCTCGCTCTCGCACTCTCTGTGTGTGGCTCTCCTTGCGCCTGCGCCCAATGCGTGCTGCGTGCTGCTAGGGTGGATGGGTGGGCGTCCCGTGTCCATGCGAATCTATGCCACTTGGAAGTTGCAACTAGTTAAGATTCGGGGGTTGCAGTCCTCGCGGCGTTACCAGACAATGTAAACAATGCTCATTGCTCTGTTTACAGATTACATATATGACTCGATATAGTGAGTGAACATATTGGCGGTTATCGATCTAGCAGTTATCGATTCTCGTTATGCATATGCATACATAGTACATTAGAGTACAAAACAAGAAATATCGATCAATAATGCTGAAATTTGTGCTGATGGCAGTTAGGCATATGACTTTCAACAGTTGCTGGTGGCTATCAAAAGTTATCGATTATACAAATGGCTATACATGATAACTATCGATAGCTGGCGGATAAATGTGTGCAAGTATATGCTAAGCATTAGACCGTTTTTGTAGCTATCGATCATTATCGATTGTTAGGATAAAAGTCGATAATTACCGATAGTTCATGCTTACGTTTGTTATATCTTTTTCTAAGACTATCGATAGCTATCGATAATTGGTAAAGAGCAGATTTTAATCAAACTTTTTAGTGTGTTGAGCATAGAATATGAATCGATAAAATATCGATAGCTTATCGAAATGTATGAAATGCATAATACATCTATATACATAACATTATGCTTGCTTAGCTCTAAGCAATGTGGCAACTCTTTGCAACCAGCTCACCCCTAATGACCGATTCAGCTAAGGGTGGCCACTGCACTTTGTCATCCTTATATCCCGGCGCTTAATCGAGTTTGGACACGTCAAGTAGGCAAATTGGGCAACTCGCAACAACGTGGCCCACCCTCACTCCCACGGGCGGTCGATCAACCCTTAAACCGTGCTCAGTGCACTCACTTATCGATAGACAGCAACAACACATGCAAGTGAAACAGAAACCGGATGTCAATATGCAAAAGAAGCAAACGCAAGATGAAGCAGGAACCCCCACGTAGTCGCCCAGTTGGCAATTAGCCAAAGGAAATCGTGTTTACAACAAAGCTCTGCGCCCTTGTTTACAAATGCGAATGACGCTCAATGCTTTAAGAGCTTCTTATGCAACACTTTCGATTCAATTTGTCAATAATAATAATCTGTTAGGAGGTTCAATAAGCTTAAAACTGTAATTTGGAGAGGCATTACTATTATTATCTCTATTGAAAATGATGTGGCATATGTTAACTGGTCACTCCTAATCCAACTGCTGCTCCTTTGTGTTATCGATAGTTTCTAGCATTTTTCAATCGGCGCTAGATTTAAGCCTTGCGTCTCGATAAGTTAGTTCTGAAATATTAGATAGTATTTTTTTTTTTTCATATATATTTTAAATTCTTATTTATATTGTTCAAAATTAAGTTTTTTTTTTCAATTATATATAATTATAATAATATGATTTAGTTTTATAGGAAGTACAGTTCAGCACTGTGATTCCATGCTAACAAATAAATACCAATTATTTGCTTGAAGTTCTCCTCTTATATATTTTCCCCCGGACCTATACCTATATTACTCTGGATCTAGCCAAATCGATGAGTTAGCTGATTCAAAATGTTATGCGAGTTTACTTGGCAGTGATGCCGCCGTGACGCATTCCAGGAAGCGTATTCGTGGAGTCGTTGCTCATCTTGGAATTCGCTCAATTGTTGCGATATTTGCGCGAAAATAAACAAACCTCACATAAAACACGCTGAAGAAGATGGGGAGGAGGAGGAAGAAGACGCGAAACGAGCGCTGTTTACTAACGACTTATAAAGACTTTGGCAAGAGGCACAGATAACTTAACTTAAGCTGTATATCTCTATCTCTATCTGTATCTGTATATGTTTCTGTTTTTGTTTCTGTTCTTTTCTTGCCTCTTTTGTTTCGGCATCTGTCTGATAAATGCGCTTTATACATGTGTGTGTGTGTGTGTGTGTATGCGTGTCTACAAATGTCAGCGCGGCTTTGCAAACTGGTTTCAACTTTGCCGAATGCACATTCATTCAACCAGTCAATCAGTCAATCACTCAGTCATTGCGTTGATCAGTCTGGCATTCAACAAGTGCCATCTCGAATCTCGGTCCTAATTCGAAAATCAACTCACACTATATCAGATCTTTATCCAAAGCGTGCGGCGCCTTTGCTTTATGCGGGCGTTTTGCCGCTAACTATGCCCCTCGCACCTCGAACCCTGCTCACGCCCCACCATCAACGCCCCTGCAAGCGCCCCCACGCTTTCACTCCCCCCTCTCTTAACAGCCAGCGCGTCCACGCTCGACATGTTTATGTGGTCGTTCGTAATGTCTTGAGAGTTCATATGAAAGTCGTCTTCTTCTTCTTCTCCTGCCCTACCCCACGCCCCACGCCTCGAGCCTCGCGCCCCCCGCCCACCGTCTTTTAATGCATTCACAGTTCATTGGCTAGACTTTGTCATCGATAGAACTTGCAGCAGCAGCAGCAGCAGCAGCAGAAGAACAACTTCAGCTCAAGGGCCACAAGCGGAAAGGGGAACAGAAGGGGTAAGGGCAAGGGAAGGGGGCTTTGGGGGCAGCTGCACATTCACATTCGTTAATGGCAGCGCTACATTTGCTGTTAGACACATTTGCTGGAGTTCATGGGTGTCAACCACTTGAGCATTGTGGCCCCCAAATGGGGCTCAGCATAACTTCACAGCATTCTACATGCGAATATGTTGGCCATGGCCTAGAGATGGCAGCGTGTCACGAATGATGCGCTCGTATCTAATAACTGAACTGAGGTGAGGAATATACGGAGAGGGAGAAAGAGAGAGAGAGAGCTGACTAATCTAAAATTGAATATACATATATGAATATATATCTAGTTCATTCTGATATCTCTTTTATTTGAAATCAATTTCTTATTCCCAAGCTGAAGTATCAATAGACGAGCTAAAGCCAATAATATATTTTGTAAGAGAAACAGTTCAGATCAAATATGGATTTTAGAATATACATCATCTAAAATTTAGATATACATATGTATATACATGATTCTATCTTTTCTACACTTCATGTCAATACTACTGTTTTTGGTAACGTTATATCTATCTTTAGATGTTCTTTAATCTTACAAGAAAAGGTTCTTTGTCTTCACTTTAAGACAAACGATGATTCAAATGTGTACTAAAAACGGTAATTAATCGTAAGAAGTATAGTGTATAAGCTTATTTATACATACATGTATATATGGTGTTCAGTTGCACTACAACAGTCACAAAGAGACACACATGTATATATATGTATATGCTTAGATGGTCGTAAGTCTCAGTAGAGAGGTGTTCTCTGTATGGAGATTCGCAATCTCAAATATGATTAAGGTCTATGAGCTCAACAATTTCATTTGATGTGCTGCAACTCTTCATCAAAATAAATCCCATCTCTAGTTCTGAAAGCTCTCCGCTTTTAGCGACGATATCATCATTATGACAGCTCATTTGACGGCGCACTTAGTGCGCACAGCTCCAAATTGAAGACGACGCATGAGTTTTGAATGAATCTCAGCGATGATTCTCGCTTGCCGCTGGCATCTGCGTCTCATGTATCGAGTCTCGTGTCTCAATTTCATGCAATTAAGTTCAATTCGAGCTGGTTGTGGGCCTTGTGTGTGTGTAGGCCTTGCAGCGCGCCAACTGCGGATCGAGTGGCTCTCGTTGAACGCACGAGTGCAATTGCAGCACCACCCCCGCACACCACCGTCAGCCAGGCCAGGCCAGGCATAGTGCAATGGCATCGATGGCTCGGTTTCGTGTTGCAGCTTTTGAAGTAAACAAACAAAAGGCAAAAGCAGCAGCAGCAGCAGCAGCAGCAACAGTCGCAGTCGCTGCAGCAACCACCGCAGATCGCACCACCAAAGGGCCACTCGATGTGCTCCCAATGTTCCATAAATAGAGCTGTAGCACGTTAAGAATTTCGTATCGTTCGTCTTTCCAAACAATTGATGCACGTTTCAAGTGGCTTTACAGCTTTGCCCAGTGAATAGACCCGCCCCCTGCCCCATGTTCACCTCACCCTGGCACCTTGCTTGCCTTTCTTCTAGCCTATTGCAAAACCTCCAACTGTGCAATTCCGACTCCAATTCCTGCGATTGCTCCTGCATCCGTTGAGAATGTCATGCGAAATTCTTGATCTACATTTTCTTGACAAAGATTTCTTTGCATCCCAACTAAATTCCATTCCATATTCCATTCCACTCCAACGAATTCCAATCCATTCGTTTCTATTGTGCTTCCTCAGAGTGTTATAAATCCTTTGCACAAATATATATACATATGTCTCTATATATATCTGTGTATATTTATACATATATAAGTCTGTCTATTTAGCTTTAATTGTTTGTGTTTGTTCATATGTTCTGATAAAACAGACAGCTATTAGCACATCGTATGGTTTCAGTTCCAATGCGTGATTCAACCTATCATTATCTATTACATATAATATCTTTTTATAGTCAACAACTTAAGTCAGTCGATAAATCACCAAGGCTGTCGAATGTGGAAGAAGCGAGCATTACTAATTGATGTTACTCCATAACACAGATATGGATATACATATGTAAAAGAACATATTTATAAGGCAGGCGCGGGGGTATCTAATATCAGATATAAAGACAATGTCTTTCTTCATCATGGGAATCAAGTTTAATGTTCCTCTCTGCTATGGTATTCAGGCTACGCTTAAAAACAAATCAAATTATCTATGATGATTGATAAGGAGCAAGTAGGATGAGCTATCGAGAAGGTAGGATGAGTTATGCGTATGGTATATAGGGATATACATTAAAGATTTCAAGTCTCTGGCTGTAATTGATTAGCATTATTTATAGATAAACGAATGGCTTGAGCTCCTCAATCCATATACTTATATTATCCATCGACTATCTATTGGGAGGTCCATTTAGATGCCTTCTAATCCACTCGACATTTTCTAGTAGTTTTTAATACTCTTTCAGGCCCCTATTCAATGGGTTCAGGTTATACAAGAACCTTGCTCCTCATTTATTAATATGCATTTTTAGCTCTAATATGTATCAGTGATGAAGAATAAGATATCAAATTGTTCATATATTGTGGAAGACGTGTCATCAGATAAATAATATCTAAGCTAATAAGGATTTACTTGAAAAAGTTCTTGCTTATTAATATTAGAAGGAAGAGCAAGCTAAGAATCAAAATTAAGACAAGCTGCTTTAGAATTCCTAGAAAGAAGGGAATAATATCAAAGCTTGACAATCGACTTAGTATGAGCACAATAAAAATAATTTTCTACACCACATTTAACTAAGTATCTACTGGTATTTAGTGACATCAACCATATTGCTATACAAGCGAACAATAAAAATATATTATCTATATAAATCATACATATATGTTCTGTTTTATCATCTGGCAATTGTCATTTCTGGCGAAAAGCAGTTGACAAAGCGTTGCGTTGATTTACGCTCCAGTTGCGGCAATATTTTGATTCCCTCTATTAATGCTGCCCAGTTACGCCCCCCGCCCAGCCCCCTTAACTAATGCAGGCCGGCGGGCGGGCAGCAACGCCCCTCGCTTAGACAATGCAATGCAAACGACAATAACTAACATACATACATGCATATATAATCATTTGCCTACTGCAACAGCAGCAGCAACAACAACAACAACAACAACAAGAGCAATTAAGTATTTATAATGACTTCTCGAAGAGTAGAAGAGGGAGCAGAGGGAGCGAGCCAGCAATTGCAATTAGAAATATTAATAGGACAGAGGAGACGAGAACACCATGAAAGAGCTATACTAAAACAGTAAAAAAAAATGGAAATAAAAGTAAAAAACAAAATACAAACAATAAAAAATAACACCAATAATTTGCCATGTTTTTCTTATGTTTAGTTTTGTCGCGAATGCCAAATGAGAATATATATACAAAAAAAAAACAATAAACAATTTGTGACGTCAGCGCGTGACTAAAGTTAACAAAATACCGGGTACTATACCATATAAATTCCTTAATAGAAAAATTGAAAATATTCTGGCTAAATACGTTGTTTATCTTATCACGTATCAGGCTAAGATACCCATAGAGCTATGCACATACCCTGCATGCCACTGGGATCCTATGGAAAGTTGGCTCACAATACATGGGGGGTATATACATACATGCATACATATGTATGTATGTATGTATGCGCGTTACAAATTTAACGGTTATATATATTTATTATGCAAATTCATATATACGTATATTTAAATATATTTTATATATAGTTAAACTTCTCATTACATATTAAGTGGGTTATAAAGGGTATTTAGACTTCGACTTCTTTAAATATTGAACTGTGATTATTATTTTGTATTTTTTGTATTTTCTTACAACGGCATATCGAATAGCCCTACCCGAGCGACGCCCCCTTTAAGGCGACCCCAAAAACAAGAAGCATAAGGAGAGAGAGAGAAGAAGAAGACGACAAAATGTCAGCACGAGTGAAGCGAACGCTAACAACATGTCAACTACTGTTAGCTGCGGTCACGTTGCCTCTGCCTCTGCCTCTGCCTCTGCCTATGCCTAAGCCTAAGCCTCTGCCTGTGCCTCTGCTGCTTCTGACATTGCCATTGGCATTGGCATGGGCCGCAACTGCAGTTGGAGGTTTGTCGGCAAACTGGAAATAAACACGCCCACCAAAAATGGGCAGCGGGAGCAGCAACCGCAGCCACGATCAGCGGCTAGTTAAGGCAGCGACCACAGCCACACTCGCAGTCGCAGTCGCAGTCGCAGTTGCAGCGCAGTCGAAGCTGGAGCGAAAGCGGCTGCGGCCGCAAAATGTTGTTGTGCCAAAACTGACAAAAAACAAAGAAAAAGAAAATCAAAGAAAAGAAAGGTACGAAGGGGACACCAACAAAAGCGCAGATGAACGAACAACTATTCGGACTATGTAATTTGCGAGCTTTTATGTTCAATGAGAACAAGCAGCGAGAGGAAGAGGTAGAGACAGACTAATACTAAGACGAAGACGAAGACGGAGAGGAAAGAAAATAGCCAACTAAAGGGCGGGGAAACAATTGGAGGCAGCAAAGGGGAAGCAAAGGCAGAGATGAAGTGCCATTAAAACGGTGTAATGTGCGAGCTCTATGACCACACGGTTCAATTATTTGAATGCACTGAGAGAAACAGTGGAGCATGTAGAGGAACAAAACTAACAATTATGTAAATAATGAATAATTTATTAACGAAATCTCTAAAGCTCTAAATCAATATATTGAGAATCATAGAATTTGAATAAATTTTAGATACAGTAGGCACTCGCTGTTGGAACATAATACAAATATATGAAAAAAAAAAAAAAAATAATAATAATAATAATAATAATTAGAAAATTTTTATGAATTACAGTTTGCATAAATCATTATTGATATATGTACATATTTATCATACGATTTTAGTGAGGCTTTATTTTAAATATTCAGCGAGGTATTACTGTACATTCAGCTTGCCCTGCTTGCAAATCTTTCAATAATATATGCATGTAATTGTTTGTTTAAAAAACTTCAATAACCCAACTAAGCGACACTCTGACTCTGCGTCAGCTTCAGCTTCAGGCTCTGCCACAGAGTCTGAGTCTTAGGCCTAGAATAGAATGATTTGCTGATTCACATCCACTATTGCAAGTGAATCACAAATTGACAAATGCAATTGAAAGCTGATTTTGGCATCTGGCTTTGTTTAAGTGGTACCGCAGGCGACTCACATTACTAATTATACAAAAATTTAGCTAGTTAAATCGATTCTAAAAGTACTTTTTTTTTCTTGGCTGAAACTTTTAGGTTTAATGACTACCGTTATAGCCAGTAATTGCTGTGACAACTCCAGCAAAGCAGCTTTGATCAGTCAGTGAGTGAGTCAATCAATCAGTCATCTCATGCGATATATGTACATATGTACACTGATTTACAGCATTTTGTCAAACAACCCTCGCATGCATTTCTACTTACGTTTTGGATAGAGAGGCGGGCGACTCTTCGCTGTCTCTGCAAGGCTGATCGCATTTGCCACGGCGTTCACCTCGGCTGCCGCTGCTGCTGCGGCGCCTGTTCCTGCTGCTGTTGCTCCTCCTCCTCCTCCTCCTCCTGCTCCTCCTCCTGACAGCGACGGCGGCTGCGACTGAGGCAGCGACGGCGGCTGTTGTTGCTTCATGGCTGAGCTGCCGCTGCCCAAAACGCCGCCGCTGCTAAAAAGGCGACGCTGCTGTAGAAATGCCGTTTTGTCTGCCGTTTGCTGCTTGTTTGTGTATTGTATTTATAACCTTTATTATTATTTTTTTACTTGTATTATTTTTTATTGGCAATGAATTGTGCGCAAAAACACCGATGCTTCACAATCTACTGAAATATGTAGCTAAATGTTTATTGTTGATTTTTGGTGCTTATCAGACAGAGATCGAGATAATCGTATGTGCATACATACATACATATGGAGGTTTGTATGCGTGTGTGTCAATAGCTCCGAATGCTAAAATTTGCAATAGATGGGCCTAAGAGTTGCAAGAGCGAGCAAGAAAACATGCATATGTATTTACTTTTAGGGTTTCACACACACTAACACACCATCACACACGTACATACGGCTGCCCTATATTTACGTCCTGCTGACACCGTTAAATGTGTAATTGAAAGCGAATTGCCTTCAATGGCAGAGCAACAGCAACAACAATTACAGAAACAATAGCAAACTAACGGTGCTTTGGGCAGCTGTTCTTGTTTGCTATCCTCTCTGCGCCGCTTCACCTTGACCTACACGAATTCAATAATAAATGACCGCAGCCTGCACTATGCAGCACACTCACAAACACCAACACTTGAACAAAAACGAAATTAAAATCAAATCATTCGCACATTTGTTGTTTAACAATTTAAGACCAACAAAAAAAATAATTTAACTATGTATATCCGTTGCACTTGGCTTTCAAATACCTTCCCACTTGAGCAGCAAAAATATAACACAACCGACCCGCGGCTAGTGTAACCGACTATTGACGAATCGAAAATGTGTCGTGCTTATATCCCCCAGGCGCAGCCGGGCACACTGCCTTTGCTAAACTCATTATGGCACTGTTGTTTAACAGTGGGCTTAACATTTCTGTTAAGTTAACCTAGTGCAATCATAAGTGCACCAATAGTATCGTATAAATAATCGCTGCATTTTTAATCGATTACGCACAGCTGTTACCTTGTTTATCGTGGAGAGTTGGCGATTATAACAGAGCAGCAACAAATTCATCGTAAGTGATATCGAGATATCAAGTACGTTGTCGGCAACTTTGAATTGCTTGAATATACATAATAAAAGTACTGATCTGTTTTCATGATATAGTCGCACATAATATAATTAAACTACAGCATGAGTTTTTCTCGATTACAATTGCAGTTTGTTAAGCTAAGTCGCTTGTCAATTGCAGCAACGAAAAGCCGGTTTCATGCCAATTCGGCATTCATCGCTAAATCCAAACAGATAACAGAACAAATACAACAAACACAACAAAACAGACTTTGTCATTGCAGAAGCCGGAGCAAAGTGAGCAAGAACATCGACAACAAGATGCTGAAATACCTGAATCAAAGCGAGGCCATCAATGTGGACTTGGAGCTTTTTAATGAGTACAAGTTCAGTGTGGATCAGCTAATGGAGCTGGCGGGTCTCAGCTGTGCGCACGCCATAGCCAAATGCTTTCCGGCGGAGCGCTTTGGACGTGTGCTCGTCTGCTGTGGCCCGGGCAACAACGGCGGCGACGGGCTGGTGTGCGCCCGCCACCTGGCATTGATGGGCTACTTGCCCGTCCTCTACTACCCGAAGCCAACGCCAAAGCCGCTGTACGAGAATCTCGCCCACCAATGCAAGCTCATGGAGATTGAGTCAATTTCTGATTGTCCTGGCGTAGCGCTAGCGGCTGAGTGCTACGACCTGATTGTGGATGCCCTGTTCGGCTTCAGCTTTAAGCCTCCCGTGCGCGCCGACTTTGTGCCAGTCGTGGAGCTGCTGCAGCAGACGAAGCTGCCCATTGCCAGGTCTTTGAGCCGACTAAAACATAGTTGAACCCTGCCTAATCTCTCTTTTCCCCTAATGTTGCTTTGCACAGCGTGGACATACCCAGCGGCTGGGATGTGGAGGCGGGCAAGCTAAACGAGTGCGACATGGAGCCGACGCTGCTCATCTCCTTGACGGCGCCCAAGCTCTGTGCCAAGCACTTCAAGGGCAAGCATCACTTCCTGGGCGGACGCTTCGTGCCGCCCGCCCTGCAGCGCAAGTACGAGCTGAATCTGCCCACGTATCCGGGCAATGAGATGTGCCTGGAGCTGTGAAGAATTAAGGACATACCCGAACCATAGATTGTTAAACTGCTTTGTAACTGATCTGATCTGGAACTAAAGTCTGAGAATGTCGGATTCTTTTAAATGTGTATATTTGATTAATATTATTTTACATACGCATGAGAACATATATACATATATGTGGTTAAAAGGATGGGAAACTTATCCTATCCGCTATTTGTACAAGCGATTGTAGTTCTTGCGTCGACGGTCCTCCTCGAAGTTGTTGTTGCGCGCCCACTCCTTCAGGTTGCCCTTGGAGCGCAGCATGGCCGACTTGGAGTCCACGTCGCGCATGACAAAGGGCGAGAAGCCCGCAATGTAATCGTCATCCAGGGCATTCGTCTTGGTTTTCGCCACACGCGACGGCATCTGGCGCGGCATGGGCTGATCCTCGAACAGAATGGGATTGCGCGAATGCTTGCCGCCTTGGAAACGTGGCAGACTCTGGTTCTTGTACTTGGCGGTCAGCGGGCGTCGCGTATTGATGTGGATCACCTGCTTGCCATTCTCGTCCAGGCTGATGGCGACGCGCTTCAGCGTCTTGTTGCCACAGTTCGGGCAGAAGACCTTGGTCATGATGCTGGTCGTCTTGTAGCAGGCGTAGCAGCGCAGTATGTAGGTGCGCAGCTGCTTGATGATGCGTCCATTAAGCGCAGCCAGCTGCAGATTCAGCTGCTTCAGCACATTCTGCAGCGCATAATCTGTGGTCATGCACGCCACTGGCGGCACAATGTCCGTTTCGACCTTGCCCTCGAGCGCCTTTTTGGCCTTCTTAATGTTCGAGTGCGTGATCCAGCCATCGTCGCCAACGTCATCATCGTCGTTGCCGATGCTCGAGGCATTGTTATTGCTGCTGGGCTGGTCTTCTTCTTCTTCGTCTTCCTCTTGGGGCTCTGCCACCAGAAGATCACAGGTTGCCTTCTCCTCGTCTGCCGATGGAGCGCATTTCAGCTTTTCGAACAGCTTGTCTAGCTCCTCCTGCGTCAAATCGTCCCCATCGCCCTCCTCCTCTTCGCCATCCTCGTTGTCTTCATTTGCTGCCTGTTTGCTCTGTGGAGTGGTTATCTGTTCGCCTTGCAGCTGCGCTTCGATAGCTTCTTTAATGTGATCCACCTTATCACTGCTTTTATCCAACTGTTCCCCATTGTCAGCCTCGTTGGCATCTTCACCCTCTTCTTCGGCGTCGTCCTCCTCCTCTTCCTCCTCGTCATCTTCGTTTCCCTCGGGCATGTACCAGCCCACCAGCCGTTTGTTGTTACCGTCCTGCATCTCTTCGGGCTTGTCCTTGGAGGCAATCACCTGTGAGACGACTGGCTCGGTGCGCAGATGATCGGTGCCCAGCGTATCAGCCTCCAGCTCGTATGTGAGTGAAATCACCTTTAAGTCAATGCCAGACAAACTGGCATAGTCGCCGGTCTTCTTCGCGAATTCGACGCAGTGTTTGACGCTTTCCGGGCGCGGCTCGCGCACCTGCAGATCAAATGGCAGCACGCAAAGGCGGCGGATCTGTCGCTTATTGCGCACCTCGGCCACCACCTCTGGCACGGTGAGCACATTTTCGGCGTATTCCTTAATAACACAACAACAAAAAACACATAAGATAATTACTTGCATATTATAATGTGGCACTTACATTCAGTGGCACTGCATTGATAAATGCTGTCGTATCCGCTACGAGATATTTGATTTTTGTGCTAGTTTCACTCATTTTAGGTCGTTCATAAATAGCTCGTTCAGCCAACACTGCGAGGAAAAACAAATTTTACAATTGCACGTGTTATTCCCATGTATACAACAGATTAAAAGGTTAATCGTTAGTATACCATGTACTGTTATGATTTGGAAAGATACGTCACAAAGCTAATTACTTGCAGCAAACTGTTCGTTTTTAGGACCAAAACTATTTGTATATCTAATTAAGGTTTCATTTATGGAGTATATATAACTGGAATTATATTTTATATTAGTTTTTCCTAAGTAAATAATAATAAATTACTCCATACTGTTTAGTGACGTCACATAATTTCTGTAACTGTTACCTGCTATGTAACCTATACAAAACTACCATACTCTGATTCAGAACCATGCACAAAGCTATCGAGCTCGATTGCTCTAACATATCGATACAATATCAACATACACGGCAGCGTTCATCTCTAGTTTTCAAGCCAAAAATGGCGAAGTGCGTGCTCTTTTCTGTTTTTCGGTTTTGATTTTTTTGTCAGTTTTGAAGACCGCACAAAATTATATAAAACCGATCTAAAGCAATCAAAAAAGTAGGTAAAACAATAATCAGCACACCAAAATTAGTGTAGTTTTTTACCTAAAATCTTTTGTGCGTGAGTTGCAGAGAATTATAATTTGAAGTAACTCTAATGTGGAATCAGTGGCCAGTCGCTGCGGTGCCTGCTGCGCCAGCGGCTGCACCGCCGCCTCAACCTGCCATACCGCCTCCACTGCCAGACGCGCCGCCGCCGCCCCCACCATCAGACTCCGCGACTTCTGCCCCCGGTGCCGCAGCTGCTGCCGGATCTTACATGCCCGCGAGCGGAGCTCAAGCTGCTACCAATCCGTATGAACAGTATACGTCTGCGCAATATGCGGCAATGACGCCGGAACAGCAGTACGCTCTGCAGCAGCACTGGCAGCAGTGGCAGACCTACCAACAGGAGTACGCCAAGTGGCATGCCCAGTATGGAGAGCAGGTAAATTGTGTTTATTTTATATGTATTCTAACGCTCAAACACGAATCTATTTGTTAAACAGTACAAACGCGAAATGGCTGCTGCCGCAGCAGCTGCCAGCACAGTGCCTACGCCTGCACCGGTTGCAGCGCCCATTGGGCCAGTCGCTGCACCAGCAGCTGTGCCAGTTTATCCGCCAACTCCCATCGGTCCACAGATGCCCATACAGCCATACTATGCACAGCCGCAAATACAGCCAGTGGCGCCACAAATGCCACCGCCGTCCCATTCGCAGACGCAGATGCCTGGCAAGATAATGGCCCAGCCTCAGATGTATAATCAGCCGCCACCGCCGCCGCCGCAGGCCTATCAGCAGCAGCAGCATCCGCCGATGCACCAACAACAACAACCACCGCCAAATCATTGGCAACAACAACCGCCGCCGCCGGCTCGATTCAATCAAGTGCCGCCCGTAGGCTACAATCAGCCGCCCACTTCTGGGGAATCCAACATGTTTCCCAATCTACAGCAGCCACCACCTTCGTTCATGCAGCCTCCTCCGCCTGCGGCGCCGTCGTCGGCCAGTCAAATGGATGCCAATTGGTCAAAGGGACCACCAGGCAAGGGCAGTGGCAACATGAGTGAAGCGGAGCCACGACCTCGATGGGATGGTCCACCACCAGATGTGGGATCGCAACAACAGCAACAGCAGGGCGCAGCGCGCAATAATCGCTGGCAAGGCAAGGAGCCCAGCAACAACAACAATAATAATAACAACAACACTAACCAAGGCCCTAATAAGCCAGGTCAATTCGGCAACCGACGCAACTGGCAGCAAACTTCTGGCAACAACAACAACAATAATATGAATCGGAACAATCCGTTCAGCGGTGCTCCACCAGGCCATTTTGGGCCAGACGATGGGGGCAACGATTCTACTGGATCTGGGCCCTCGAACTCGGGCAACTTTGGTGTATCCAACAGCAACTACGGCGGAAACTTTGGCAATAATGGCGCAGGCCAAGGACCAGGTGGTCCGCCTAACTTTGGCAACAACAATAATAATAATAATCGTCGCAGCGGTCGATGGGAGCCAAATCGATCACATCAAGGCGGCGGTAACTTTGGTCATCCGCCCAATAGCAACAATAGCTTCAATGACGACGGCTTCAATCGCAACTTCAATCAGCAGCAGGGCAAGCAGCAACAGCAGCAGATGCGCGCACCGGACTTGGACGAGGCTAGCTTCGATCGGCTATTCAATCAGTGGGAGAAGCAGTTCGAGGACTGGAAGCGTGCGAATGCCAATCATCCGGATCGCGATGAGTATCGACGCTATGAGGAGGAGTTTGAGAAGCAGCGACGTCGGATCGCCGAGCGCCGCGAGCAGATGCGACGCCGGCGTCAGGCGCAGAATCCAAACCAACAAGGCCCACCACCTGGGCCCCCATTTCATCAGGAGCAACAGCAGGAGGCCAATGACCACAACGATAGGGAGAATTTCGAGAGAATGCAGCAGACAAATGCGAATCCGCAACCGGGCCTGAAGCGGGAGAACGAAGTGCAGCCGCAGAAAGAGACGGCCAATGGTACAAATCCAGATGAGTCGCATTACTATTCACCGCAATCCGAAGCGGATGGAAAAGCGGTGCCGCTGGGGTCGCGCGCTAGCAAGGAGCCGCCAAGGTCGACGGCTACTCAAAAGACCCCGCAGGACGCGGATGCAGCGTCGACAACAACAACACAACCAAATAAAGCGCATCCACTGGGCAAGCGTAAGAATAACGCTGGGGGCGGCAACACCTCGACACCAGCCAAGCAGACCAAACAGGGCAAACAGGAGAATATTTTGATCATTTCACTGGACGACGATGACGACGAGGCTGAGGCACAGAAGTCGACGGGCAAGGGGGCAGACACAGGTGACGATACGCCCATGAAGAACATATTCAAGAAGAACGATGGCATACCGGGACTGGATTTCATTGCCGACGGGACTGCTGCGCCGCCGCCGCCGCCCACTGAATCAGGGAATTCAAAGGGCACGGATAACAATAAGAAGATACCATCGCTGTTCGATGTGGTCATCGATAAGCCGCGCATATCGCCTACCGCGCGCACTGCCAACGATGCGGAGAAGAACGAACAACCAGAGCCTGTCGGCGACCCTCTGCCGGATAATGTTAGCCATGTGCTCAAGGATCCCGAGTTTATGAACAATTTGTCGCAGGCCCTTGCCCAGGCGCAGGGGCGTGAGCGTGACCAGCAGCAGGATCAGGAGCAGGGACAGCAGAAATCAGGCGAGAGCAACGAAAATGTCTGCAACAACAAAGCCAACGACAACAACCACAACAATGCCGACAGTGACGGACGATCCCTGAGCTTTGCCGAGTGGCAGCGGAAGAAGAATAACCAGAAAGCTGGCTCGCAGGACGGACAGTCGTACGGCATGTCAGATAATGGCGATCGTGATAGTTTTGGACCTGGTTCAGGTCCAGGTCCGTGTCCAGGTCAGGGTCCGGGTCCGGGTGCGGGTCCTGATCAAAGAGCACCCCATGGATTCGGACCTAATAATGGGCCGCCATTTGGGCCTGCCGGTACGCAGGTCATGGGACCGAATTTCATTGACTTTAATGGACCCAATGGACCCAACTTTGGAGGACCTAACTTTGGTGGCCGTCAGGGACCTGGACCCGGACCCGGCCCAGGGCCAGGACCAGGACCCGGACCATTCGGTGGCTGCCCTGGACCCAATGGGCCATTTGGACGTAATTTCGGACCGAATGGACCAAACAATCCAAATTTCAATGGACCTGGCCCGAATTTCGGTCCCAATTTCCGTGGCAATGGACCCGGCAACGGTCCCGGCCCGGGTCCATTTCGACCAAATTTCTGCGGCCCGAACGGACCCGGTCCAAACTTTGGTGGTCCTGGACCATTCGGCGGACCAAACTCACCCGCAAACTTCGACCGAAGCTTTGGCCCACCAGGGCCCAATCATCCGAATTTCAATGGACCTCACAACAACAAAAACAACTTCAACGAAAATCCATTCAGACGCAATAGTGGAGGGCCAGCGCCCAACTTTGACGATGGACCCGGCTTCGGACCACGTGGCAAGCCACATCAAAAGAACTTTGGACAGCAGCGCAACTTTGGCAACGGAGGAAACAACAACAACGACAACAAGCCTTGGAATGACGGGTATGTGTCATTAATTCGTACTTAACTATATATGTCTCTCTCTCTCTCTCTCACACTCTTTCACTGACCACCCAGACTCTCAATCTCGCTCTCTATCGCGTGTCTTTCTTATTTGTATGTGTAGAGTAAAGCTTGGGGGATTAAGCAGCATTTCTGTAAACATTCCGTCTGAGTATGAAGATCATTATAATAGCAGAACAATTGTCCTCATTTTGTCTGTCTTACTAAGTCCGAACTGATTAAGAATTTACTTTCGATACAGTTAACTCTATGAATCCGAGGGAATTGGGAGGAATTCAGGAAAACTTTATCTGCTTTATAAGACAATTTCCGATAGACCTTAGCCTTCATACATTATATACCACATATATCTCCAAGTCAGCCATATGATATTATGTCTTAGGACTTAAGATTGGTGTAGTTTCACTATGATTGCTGAATACTTTTATACTTGCTTACATAGATCCGATCAGCCTTACCAGGCGGCTTTACTATAGTAGCAATATTTTCCGATCGATATTAAATTTATTTTCATAGATCTTTATATATTTATTTTTGTAATTGAGAGGGTTGGGGCTCTACATACAACTCAATTCATCAAATATTGTAATTACTCTTCTGTTGAAATGAAACCACAAACAAATTAACATTGAATGAATGAAACCCAACTATATACTATTTGACTCCAACTCCAATTCAAACGTTTCGCTAGAATTAAGAAAACTCCATCCAAATTATCAAAATCGAATATAAAACTTATTATCTTACAAATCTATAACAAAGTCTCCCTATTAACTGAGAGCTCTAGACTTGAATCCAGTTTGCAAACAACTCATAAATCTGATTGCCTAATTGAACTTGAATGATTTGGGAAAGCTTTTGAATGCCATGAGAACCTTGCGAATACTTTTGTTCAACTTATGATTTTATAAATGTTTTTCCAATGCCCCAATGCCGTTAGTTAACCAACCATAAGTCTCAGTGACAATGTCTCAATTACAGGCTGTATTATTTGAGTGATTTGAACGAATGATAGGAATATCTCTCGTAAGACAGAACCACCCGATAGTAGGCGAAACTGACCCGCCGTCCATTATAAATCTGTTCTCTTATACGTTTTCTATGTTTGTAGCTTAAATGTGCAGGCATTTTGTTGATCTCGTCGTTAATGCTGGAATTTCGATTCCTTACCCGTTTTCTCTTTTTCTCTTCTACTTTTATGCACCCAAATATATATTGCATATATATATAAAAAAAAAAAAAAAAAAAAACAACAACAACATATAAACTTAAATTTAAATTACAATCAATCAAACTTAACTCACACAATAAATGTATATCTATATTTGATATTGCTATGAACTTCACTTGATCCATGCTCAATGTATATATGTATATATATAAATCCATTTATATATGTATATATATATATTATAGCAATCGGTCGTTTCGTGGTAGGGGTAACAACTCCAACAGGAGCAATAGAAGCATGCAGCAGCAGCAACGCGGACCCAGGTCAAGCTAGATACGTGCCCTTCTTCTCGATTCTCCAAGCGCATATCTAAAATACAATAACACAACTGTCTAAAACAATGTTAACAAAAAGTCAATATCTCTCTATCTCTGTCTATCTCTCTGTCTGCCAGTTATTTTATATACACTACTATTTATGTACATCATTAACTGCTAAAATCTCTTAACTAATTTTTAAGACCTCCAAAAGTTGATTATTTGGTTTATTGTCAAGAGAAATTATGAAATTGAATTGAATATTTTTGGGAATATAAATTGAAGTGTTTACTTCATCGAGGTGTATTATTCATCCTCAGTTATCTGAAGCCACGACTCGCAGTTTGATTTCTAGAAATTTCCCATATATTTAGCATAATTAATAGTTATTTACATACACGTAATAAACTTATATAAATATGATTCAGAAATACCTAAAAGTGCGCAGATATATATATGTATATATATATATATATATTTAAAAATAATAATAATAAAGAATAAATTGAATTAATAAATTGATTTTAAATATTATATAAAATGCTGGCCTGCATTTTCATATGTCAAGAGGGGCTCATCTAATGGATAGAACTTTAGTATTATTCATTTAAAATTTACTTTTAGAATACGTCCGAATGTTTCAAATTGAATTTCCCAGAAATTGCTGGATAGATAGTCTTGATATTAACCACAGAAATACGATAAACTTGGACTGACAAGGGATATGAATGTAAATTTTACCCATATATTATTGAACCACTTGTGCCAAGATTCCTTCCAATTCGCTTCAAATCTTGATCAGCTTCTCATTTGCCGTTGCCGTCCTGATCTATTTATCTATCTGAATGCTTATATGAGTATCCTCAGTTCCGGTAACTAGAGATAGCTTAAGGGCTATAGGTCTGGGGAGTGTGGTGTCCGATTATTGAGGGAAATTAGTTTCCAAAGCAATGACAATCATCATGTACTTAAGAACTTATACTTAATACAAATAGCTCGTAAATCGTTTAAGGCTTTTTGATCATACCTCATACATATGGCACGCCCTATTATATTAGTTAAATCCCTGCCCTCACTGAAAGGCTTGCCCCAGCTAAATGCTTTTTGAACTTCCCAAGCTGTAAGCTGCCTCTCACCCCTATGTAATATCTATCTATTGACCAGAGCCGATGCTATCTTAGTTATGTAAGCACTATTAAACACTGAATACTTGAAGAGCTACCCGAATCTATGCAAATTTTGTGCTGATCCCAGTAAACCAACAACTACTGTTATTTAACACTAATTGAACTAATCCGAACTTCGGCAACAGTCGAAGATTGCGGGTCCCTTAAAGTATTTTGATCTGATTGTGATAATACGATATTGGTCCTTCCGTTGCCCGATGTTAGATGGGTGGGCGAGTGTGAACGAAATATTTATGATGGATTCCCGTTTTAAAGTCTGGCATATCTCTTTATATTATTGCTAGTCTGGTCTGTTTGCCAAATCCCGTGTGGTGTCCTCCGTCTGTGCTTAAGATATATATATATATTATATATTATATATAACCTGAAAAGTCTGATTTTTCTGTTATTCTATCAACTCGTCTCTAAGAACCTTTTGATTATTACGTAAGTTTGGATAACTGTCAACCGAATATGATGCTTACCTAAACTATATTTTCATCATCAGGATGAATATATGCATATATTATATATATATTATATATTGATATAGATGGTATACGTTCTATGAACTGTCTTAGAGTGCATTTATCATGTTCTCTGGACACGCAACAGGAACTACCCCTGCCCCTTGCTCTGCCCCTGCCCCTTGCTCTGCCTCTGCCTCTGCCTTGTCTCTTGATCTGTTATGTAAATATCTTGAAGCTACAATTGCTTGCCCCATGACAATAGCAATATATTTGTAAAAGTTTAAGTGTTTCTTTCTGGTTTAAAATTATATATATATACATATGTATATCAAAAACAAAACAAAACAAAAAACACAAAAAAACCTAAACCGATTAAAAACCAACAAATATAAACAAATGTATAATGGAACAAAAACTGAAAAAAAAAAAACACAAACAAACATAACCAATAAACAAATAATTGATCAAAAAACTGTTAAACAAACCAAACCTCGACCCTGCGTCACGCAACGTTGCAGCGCGGAGCGAACCGAAGACGAGATGCGAGCCGGCAGCAGCGAGCCCGTCTATCGTCCGATGCAGGTGTTTGACTATCAGAACAGCAGCAACACCGCCGCCAAGGTCATCGACTATGGCCACAAGTCGGCCGATGGGGCTGCCAGTCGGATGGCTGCTGTTGACCCAGGAGCAGGATCAAGACCGGGACCGGGATCGGGATTAGGACCAGGACCGGGTCCGGGCCAAGCTTTGCCAGACTTTAGGCCGGGCGTTACCTTTGACTATGGACATGCCTCGGTAGCTGGACCACACAATGCTAGGCCCCTCAATAGGAATGTCAACCAGAAGACTGGCAACAACCACATCAACAACAACAACAACAATAACAGCAGCAACAGCAAGAAGAAAAACAAAAGGAAAAATAAGAATCGCCAGCGTGCAATGCAGCAGCAGCAGCAACAGCAACAGCAACAGCAGCAGCAACAACAACAACAAGTTGCGGACTCGTTCTTGATGCCCGACCCCGAGGTAGGTATCAAAGGTGGCTAATCCCGCTGCAAGCTATCCACAATGGACGAATATAATGTCATGTCGTTCTGTATATATCCATTAGTTGAATGGCCAGCAGCTGGCCGTTGGCAAGCTCGATGACCTCGAGGACATATCCGATGGCGAGGAGTAAGTTTCAACTTGATATATGTACGTAAGCCGGTTCATTTTGCTAATGCTAATGCCCCACATTTCTTGCAGTAATCTAACGGATATAATGCACGCGGAATCGCCACCACCGCCACCGCCGCCAATGTTCATCAGGCCGCCAATTGAGGAGCTAATGCAACCGAAAGCTTTTCCAGCTAATCCACAGCGTCGCATGCTGAGCGAACCACCCACCGCTCTGTTCCCATCGACAGCTGAAGCCAATCAGCATATACCGGAGCCAACGGCAGATGCCAGTTTGCTGCAAATGAGTGTACCAAGGAATGAGCATCGCAATACCATATCCATTGAGGAGGTGCTGCTGCCACCGGGTCGTCTGATGCGTCCGAAGCGCATTTGCATCATATTGCGTGGACCGCCGGGCTGTGGCAAGTCGTATGTGGCACGTCTGATCAAGGAGAAGGAGGTGGAAATGGGCGGCGCTAGTCCTCGCATACTCAGCATCGATGATTACTTTATAATCGAGAATGACTACGAGGTGAAGTGCCCCAAGTCTGGCAAAAAGGTGAGCGTGGATGGCTGGACAATGTCTCGCTGAAAATTGTATTCATTCCTGTTCCATTTCCAGATACCGAAGAAGGAGCTACTCTACGAGTATGATGCGGCCATGGAGGAGACCTATATGCAATATTTGATCAAATCGTTCAAGAAGACGCTCAGCGACAATCTCTATGACTTTGTTATTGTTGATTGCAACAACAATTCGTTGCGTTCACTTACCGAGTTCTATTGCAGCGCTAAAGACTCGAACTTCGTGGTACGCAGCTCAAACACTGTCTCCCTCCCTCTCCCACACTGTCTCTGTCTGTGTCTCTGTATCTGTCTCTGTCTCCGTATCCGTCTCTGTCTTGCCTTTTTCTACTCTCACTCTACCTGTCTCGCTCAAATCTATGCTGATGGCTTTCCTTCTCCCAACAGCCCTACATTGTGGACATGTACTGCGATGTGGAGACGTGCCTGGAACGTAACAGCCATCAGCGTAGCGAGCACGATATACGTGCTGTGCTGGACAATTGGTGCGCTACGCCATTGCAGTACCTTAAGCTGGATGTCTCGTCGCTGCTGGAGAACGTTGTTGAGATGGAAGATGTCGAGAACATGGCAACGGTAACTATGATGCTGTAGTGCAATCTGCGGCCCACCACAGCTCACGGCCACAGCCGCCAGCCTGCCCATTTGGCCAACATCAAATTCGGGTGTGCGTGTGCGTCTGTGTGTGTGTGAGTGAGTGTGTCGGTGTATGACACTGGCAGTCTACAATAGTAAATAGTACATAATACTTGTATTCACATTTATATATCTATCTATGTCGACATCTACATCTACATTTATATCTATATCTATATCTATGCCTATATTTATATAGTTGAATTATATTATATATACGAGCAGTCTGTAGTGTAAGCAGGAGTATAACGTAGTTGGCAATGCCAATGGCCACGACAGCTCTTTAGGCTAAGATTCTCTTGAACTCGTCTCTACGATATTTATACCTAACTGTGTATGGCATATGTATATATTGCATACATGCGTACATAAATGCTGTAGCTGTATATTGTTAATATATACATACATATGCACGACCATACAAATGCAAAACTGTAAATCTGATCAATACAAATAGAGAACTGCGTTGTTGTACCAAATAATCAATTAATTTATCTGAATGCCCGCCTCACGAATTATTTTGAAATTAAGTAACTCAGTAAACGGTTTTTGGTGCGCTGGTCAAGCAAACATGTTGTTGATTTATTGTGGCTTGTTCTTTGCAGGATGATAACGCCAATAGTGCGGAGCCAGCAACCGAGGAAGGTGCCAGCGATTCCCAAGCCGCCGCCGTTGCCGCTGCCCCCGATGAGGACAGCAATAGCGCTGATGCGGCCAACGATGTAAGTGTCTAAAGCATCGACCATGATATCATGGTTAATTGCTCCCACTGTGGGCATAAGCTCTCTGGCTCTCTCTCTCTCTCTCTGTCTCTCTGTCTCTGTCTCTGTATCTTTGTTTGTGTGGCTGTAGCTAATCCAAAAATATATCTATATATGTTCTTTTATTGTACGATTTTCTTGGCATGTGTGTTGGTTGTGTAAAGTGCGGCTTTCTGAAAAGCAAGTGGGAAAATGATACCACGGAGGAAAACCTGGGTAAGTGCTGTCAAGCTCGAAGCCATTCTCCTTTCTTTTATGCCTAATGTCCCTCAACTTCAGCCCGTCTCGATGGTACGAAGCGCCTCATGCACAAGCGCAAAGCCGCTAGCATGGCCGATTATTTGCAGCTGGATGAGTGGGAGCCGCCCACAGGCAGCTCGAATGGCAAGAAACGCGTAAGTGCCAGATGTCATCTATTTATGCAGTAGTTGCCTAAAGCTCGCATATCAATGCTCTAGGTACGCTGGGCGGACATTGAGGAGAGGCGAGCCCAGGAAAAAATGCGTGCGATTGGCTTTGTGGTGGGGCAAACCGATTGGAAGCGCATGATGGATCCCAATGCGGGAAATCGTGCACTCAACAAAACCAAGTACATTGAACGCGTGCACAAAAGGCGCTAATCAGGATGGATCCATTTCGATCCGATATGGCAACGGGTACCAACTGAGGAATGTCACAAATGCAATCGGAGATGCCATGCGACCTCATCAAATTTGTTGTTGTTTTTTATTTTTTATTTGTATACTTATTGTTAATAGCTGATCGTATGCTAGTTAGTTAGCTGGCTTTCATTTGTTAACACAATGCTCGCATGCATCTAAATGTCCGGCCGGGCACTCGCGTGTCCCAGCGAACAAAAAGCAAACCAACAATGCAATCAATCATCTATCATTTCCAATACGAATTGTGCTCAATTTCCAAAACATCATGCATGCATGACAACTATGTATTCTATTATTATTACATACTCAATATTAAAATATGCTGTAGGCAATTATGAATAATGTCGAGCTCTTTAACTTTAACTTTAACTTTTTAACTTGTATGCATTTACAGTCCCCACATAACTCAACTTATTTATATAATATTATCTACTGTGTGTTTTTTTTTTTTTTGTGTTTTAAGAAATATTTTTTTATTTTTTTTTATTTTCCTTGTTGAGCTATGCTCTTTAAAAAACATGCATTCAAACAGTTCAAAAAGTAACTTATTTCTAATAATAAAGTAAATTTAGTATAAATATATAATCTAGCATAAATATTAAATGTAGTCTAAATATATATTATTGTGTACAGCGAGAGACAAGCGGAATCGATGTGTATATTAGCAAAGTTTTAACATTAGATTTTAAGCAATGCGAATTCTTATGTAATTACTGAAACTATCTATATATATTTAATTCTATATATAAATATTAATTATTAGCATATAACTAGATGAATTACTCTGAATTACTGACACATTGAAATTAAAGTGCAACTTAAAAACAAAAAATTGTAATGTTATATTTAAGATGGTTTTTGTTTGTCATTACAAAAAATTCATTTTAAATTGAAAGTGCTGCAATGCTATCGATATCGATATTATATTGTATTTTACGATCTTAAGAGTAAGTTCTTGAGGTACACAAAGTAAAAATTATATATGAACGGTATGCGTTATCACAATTTATATAGAAATATTTACATATGTTAACATATACCAAGCCATTAATATTATCATGAAGTGACTTGGATGGCAACTGTGCTTTGAGTGTAGGGTATCTGTTGGCCGTTAACTTTTGCTTGCACACGACTAGCTTACGTCTGGGCATTTCTATTTAGTTGATTGAACTTGCCAAATACGTCAGGAATTGGCAATTTGAACTATTACTCGCGAGTCAAGGCTAAGAAGTTGCGCAACTTTCTAGCATGGATCGAGCACGCGATGTTCGCAAATTTCGAAACGATAACAGCAACAAGAACAACAACAGGAGCAAGAAGAGCAACAACAATAACAGCAGTAGTAGCAGCAGCAGCAGAAACACAAACAACTGTTGTAGCTATCGCCACCCTTCAACACCCATACACACACACGCACACACACGCACACACACACACATGCAAGCGTTGCGTCGCTAGCGGCATGCGCGTGAGTGTCAAAAAAGGAGTACGGGCCAAAAGGACAAACGCACACTAGCACTAACACTAACACCAGCACACAAATCACATTTCGGATTCGCATTCGCATTCGCACTTTGGCGATGTGTCTGTGTCTTCGGCGAAGCTGAAGTCGTGAGTCAGCCGAGGGCAGGCAGAGGCAGCCGTTCAGTCGAGGAACGTAACTCGAACGCAACGGACGCTCGGGCCGCGCAGCCCCACAGAAAACACGAGCAACGGAGCAAAATAGCAACAACTGAAACAGCATTAATAATAATAAAAAAAAAAAAACAACAATAAATAGTGTGTGCAGCAAGTTGAAAGAGAGTGCGAAAGAGAGCGAGAGAGAGATAGAAAGGGCATATTGAAAGGCCAAAAAGAAACAATCTAGTTCTTCTTCTTGTTTTGCTATTTTTTTGTTGTTTGTGTTTTTTTTTTTATTATTGTTAGCTTGTCATTTGTTTAATAAATTGAGTGAACGTGTGTGTGTGAGTGTGTTTGTTTGTGTTGGTTGCTGAATTTTGAATTCGCCCAGAGGCGAAGTGAAAGTTACGTCAAAAGGAGCCAACGGCCAACAACAGCCTAGAGCCAACAGCAACAACTACAGCTGTAGCAACTTGTACAACAGCAACAGCAACAGCAATAGCAATAGCAACAATAACAATAGCAAGCGACGCGCCAAACTGTTTTTGGCCGCCTCTGGCGCGTCGTCGTCCTTTGCCCATTGTTGTCACGAGTTACCATTTGTTTTCCTTATTTTTGTTGCTATTTAGTTGTAGTTGTTGCTGTTGTTGTTTGCTTACATTTGATATTACCTATTTGCTGAATTTTTTTTTTAGCCGGCATCGGCAACGTCAGCGGCTACGTGGCTCGTGCTTATATAAAGTGTAATATGGAAGCATGTCTTCCACATCCAGCTCCGTGCTAGCGCTGTCATCGTTCAATTTATTATTTTTCACCCAAGGTAAGGCAAATGGAATACAATACGCATAACTTGCCTGCCAGCTTTATATAATCTGCAAAAAATACAAAAAAAAAAAAAATTGTTTTCGGGCATACCGAAGTCTATATACACTAACCGAGGCTCATGACTCGTGACTCATGAACTGAAATGATCGAGCAATGATTCTTTAATTTATATAACATCTCTGATATCTAAAATGTATTATAACAGTAATTTAGTTTAGATAAGATTTTTTGAAATTCTTTTACTCTTACTTTCTATCTATTCCTCATCTTTAATAATCAAGAAACTAGATCGTATTTAGATCTCCAGTGGAAAGGAGATTATCAACGTCGGATTGGTTGCTGATCTATAATATATTGTGGTTATAGAATATATTTACTTTATCTATTGTTCATCTTTATATGATCAAAGAACTAGGTCGCAATTAGCTAGAGATCTTGCCTATGATAGTGATATCTGATGCGTATATGTATGAGTTTGGTCAGCCCAGCCAATTTTAATAATTTGTGGTCCCTGATCTATAATATAAATAGCATACATATATATTTCTTATTTTCTTGTACACTTTATTATTCTATTACTCTTTCTACACATTCTTCATATGATCAAAGGGCTAGATCGCAATTCGATATCGTTTGATCGGTCGATGATAAAAATTGTCTTGCCAGCGATCGTGCCTATGATAGTGATACGTATAAGTATGAACAGCCTAGCGACGCATTCAGCTGTGGCTGCTGATCTATAATATAGATTATAACAGATATATGTATTCATATAGCCACCTAAATATACCCACCCATCGATAACACCCCCCTGGGTAAGTGTATTGTCGAGCAATAATAGCTCACAATAGCCCCTGTTTGCGAATCGATCAAATATTCTATCTAAATATAAACGTCGCAATTGTTGCTCATACGCCGTGTGGTACGTCACGGTGCCTGCGCCCGCAACTAGCTATCAAGCGTTTCCATAATTAATAAATCAGCTTTAAGTTTCGGCCACAAAAGCCCAGCAACGCAACGTGACCCAGTTTGGCTTCGCATTGGCCGGGGCAATTAGCTTGGCCCCTGTGCATCAATCCCCAACAATCTGCCTTTGCGCTGGGGGAGTTGCTAAGCTGGGACAGAGCTAACGGCTCTCTGCATGCTGTATCATTAATTTTAGGGTTGCATCTGCCTGAGCTCCGCTAATGATGTGCATTAAGCTCGGTGATCAAGTATACGACGTGTAATACCAGGGTCGACTGAAAGCACACGAAATGGGCTAAGGACAAAGCTTAGCAGGCATATCAAAGCCCTGTAGAAATAATTGAATTGTATTTATATTTTTATATACTTTAATATATGTATATAGAAATTATCTGATTGAACACTTGAGCATGAATATGTAATTTAGTTAATGACAAATGAGCTTCATCTTATCTAGTCATACTTTTGAGTGGCATAGGGTATTCTTGTAGTCGAGCAGCACATTTATCTGTCAATATTAACTATTTCGGCCAGGCAGATGAATCAATTCTGTTTGCTCATTTGATTTATTGCATTTTCGTATTAAGGATCGAGTGTCCAGTAGTTGAGCAGCTCTCGAATCGAGCTCAAAGTAACTGAAAATTATAAAAATAGAGCTGAAGGCCAGTGCTCAGGCTTAAGTTTATTTTAGCTCTAACGTCAAATAAATAAGTACAAAAAGTTAACAAATATATATAATTATAATTCAGTAAATCTAAGATTCTTCTTAGGGCTAAAGATTAATTTCAGGCTTCTTCGCCCCATTCAGTCATACAGTTCAGTTGGGTGAGGTATCTTGTAGTCGAGCAATGTTTTGACTTCTGCATAATATTTCTGTTTGGCACATTTGATTTATTGCATTTCATTCCTTTTTTATTATTTATTCTTGTTTTTTTTTTGTATAAAGGCTGGGTATCTGGCTGTCGGGCAGCTCTCGTCTCGTGGCGAATGCAATCTGTAGCAATTGAAGCAACTGAAAGTTATAAAATATATATTGATTTTTTGTTGTCGCTCCTTGAGTTGCGTCAACGAACTAGTCGCTTGTTTTTGCAGAAGCTTAGTTTATGGGGCGGCTTTGGCTTTGGCGTTTTATGATGGGGAGTTCAGAGAGAGTTCGACCATGTGCGTATTATCGTATTATTTTTACAGTTAGTTGCTTTCAGTTTGCCATTTAGCTTGTCGTTTAACGGCAATTTAATGGCCTTATTGTTCTGTTGTTGCGCAATAAATCTCGGTTGACTAAGTCGAAGTCCAGCTAAATAAACCGAGCAACGTGCAAAGGTTGCCCCTCCCTGGCCCCCCGTCACGAGCCCCCCTTGCCCATTTGTTTTACTCCCGGCCAACTCGATTTGCATGCAAATTGCGTATAAATCCTTGAGTCGTTGCTCTTCCTGTGCTGCTTAGGTCCTAGCTTAGGTCCTGGCGTGGCCGTTGCATGCACTCACGAGGCCAGACTCACGATGCACGACTCACGAGAGCACGACAAATCATTGGCAACAGCTGCCACAAAGCACGGCACGAACTTGCATTTCTTTCTACTCGATTTTCTTTTATCGCTTCTCTTTTTGTTTTTGGTTATCGTCCGGTTCGCGGTCATCTAATGGCCGAAGCGTTTACTTTTAATTAAAAAGTTCCTTTCGGCCAGCCAAGAGTGAATTAATGAGAAATGGCATCGCGCACACGCTGAGTGCTAACAATTCAATTTCGCCAGCGCTTTCAATGTTGATATTTGTCCTGAAACTTTTGGCAGATGCTGCCACCATCCGCACTTAATTAGTGCGCGCACACGACCTGGCCAACATTCCTCAGCCCGGCCAGAATGATAGCAGGCCCTGCCCGGCTCGACGCGGCACCGCACCGCAGCTCATATTGTACGAGTGGGCCAGCCGAGTGAAAGGAAAATAGCAAATTTTTAATGATATTGAGATTGCCTTTCCTGCCCTTATCATCTCTGGGAATCTCTGTGCAGCCGGTGCAGGCAAGCGCCTCCAGGCAGAAACTCTCGAGCTTGCCTTGGCATCTTGTAGCCCAGGCTCATGGGCTTGAGTAAGCCATACGAACTGCTTACTCCTCCAAGGTCTTTTGATGTACCCAGTGCACAGCTAGAAGCTGGTTTAGAGATATTCCTTGCTCTTTTTAGAGTGGAATTCGTGCAACAATTGAATTCTGGAAATGCGGATACTTTTCTTTTGTTTATTCTAGTCCGTGCAGTACTATTTCTACTACTATTTCTGCTCGTACTTTAACTTATATTAATCCACTTACTACTATTTCTGCAGCTAATCTTTCTTCTTCTACTTCATTTCCTGCTATTTCTGATACCACTTTTACTTATACTTCTCTGTCTATTGTTATTTCTGCTACCACTTTTCTTTCTACTACTCCGTCCGCTACTATTTCTGCTACCAATTTCACTTATATTCCTTCCCCTACTTCTATCATCTACTACCACATCTACTGCCACATCTACTACCACATCTATCACCACATCTACTACCACATCTACTGCCACATCTACTGCCACATCTACTACCACATCTACTACCACATCTACTGCCACATCTACTACCACATCTACTACCACATCTACTACCACATCTACTGCCACATCTACTACCACATCTACTGCCACATCTACTACAACATCTACTACCACATCTACTACCACATCTACTACCACATCTACTACCACATCTACTAACACATCTACTACCACATCTACTACCACATCTACTACCACATCTACTACCACATCTACTGCCACATCTATTACCACATCTACTACTACTACTACTCCATCTACTACTATTTGAGCTACTTCCTTTACTTCTACTACTCCATATACTATTACACTTCTTTAGCTTCTACTATTCCATCTAATACCACATCTTCTATTCCATATACTACTATCAATGCTTCTACTTTGACTTCCGCTTCTATTACTTCGTCTACTGCTACAACTAGTTCTACTTCTCCTCCTATCACTACCTCTTCGTCTCCTACTTGTGTCACAACTTCGACTACCCCTTCTACTACTATTACTTGCACTACGACTTCTACTACTACTTATAGTTCCCCTTTTATCACTACCTGTATTATTGCTACGTTAGCAGCTTTTACTCAGACCTCTACTCCCACATATATTTTTTGTACTTCTTCCTCTTTCTTTCGATAGTGCTTCTGGGTCTGCTTCTTTTTGGCACGGCATACGTTTCGGACTCAAGTTCATAACGTATTGTCGGTGGGACCACCTTAAGGCGTTTGCATATTTAACCAGGCTTCGTTTCAATGGGAATTTGTGATTCGCCGCTTCGTGTGTCACGTGTTGCTTGCGACAGGCGTTGGCTCTTCTGCTCCACCGATGCATGTGCTCGCCATGCATTGTGCATGCAAGGACATCGCCATTTCAATGGCAGCCGACAGCAGTCAAAATATAAAACAATAAGTAGACAAACAGAGCGAGCGACCTGGGTCTCAGATCCTGCATTAAGGTGCAGCCAAAAGCCATTGTGTGGCTGACTAATTGTTCGGTTGCCACGCCTACGAGTGGTTGTGGTGGCTGTGGTGGTTGTGGTGGTTGCAAGTGGTTGCACGCCTGTCGCTTCTGCTTAGTTAGCTGCCGATGGCTTTCGGTGGCTGTACACGGTGTTCTGACGTGTTTGTTGATGTTTGCCACGAACAGGGGGCTATTTTTAGTTGCAAAGTGCAATTAGGGCTTAAAGCTGCAAGCTGCTGCGACAATGGCCAACAGCAACTAGCTGCGACTGGCAACAAATATGCTTTGGTTATTTCCCCAACTCAATGCCAAGCGCTAAAGGTTAGGTGTCAAATATCATTCATTCTTTGTTCTATACATAAACACAAGCCAAAGACGCCTACACACACATACAGAGAGAGCTGGCATGTGTGTGAATTTGATTTTGCATTGATTTTCCTATCAATGGCATTGAGTGGACGCAAGGCTAAGAACTCGACAGCTGTTGTCGCTGATGCTTCATATGTGCAAAAGCCTGCCCGGAATTTATTTAATCAAATATATCTGTCTCTATCCGTGGCATGAAATGCACATTACGCATTTACAGGGTAGACATAGTTTAAGCCAAGCGTCTGCTGAAGCTGAAGAATGGATAAAATGCTGAATTATATGCATTAATATGCAGAATGCCCTGTAAATATATATTGCTAGTTAAAGACGTACTTTGAAATACTCTCAAAGTTTTCTGCGTTTGAATTATATGCCATAAAAATATGCGTACACCCCTCCGGGTAATATACTTGAATTACAGGGTATACATACGATAGTTCTAGCCAGCTGACAGAAGCTTCTTTGCATGCTTCACCTATGACACGGTATGCCACTTAATGTGTGCATGAATTGCAGGGTATACTTATCTTTAGCTCAAGAAATAATCTGCTTCGGCAAACGCGCATAGCCCACAATCGAGCTACATACATATATGCTTCATAAGTGAGTGCATGAATTATAGGGTATATATAGTTTTAACCTCAAGAAAATACTTTGGAGTGACAGACATACATATATAACCCACAGAAGAAAAGAAGAAAACATTTCGCACCAACAACTAGCTCGTATTACACTCTGTTTGCTTCCATTGAAGTAAATGTTATATTATTACGCATACGCCCCATGCGCAATTCCCATAATCATGTGGCCACATTTATTTGTATGGCGATTAGTGTGTGTTATATTTGCAGAGTATTCACATGCTTTTAATCAAAAAATACACGCATTGCCTATTATGTGAAGTGTACAGCAAATGGTGTAGCTAGGAAATTACACATACGCCCCATGTGCGACGGCCCGAATCATTTGGCTAGTTAACTTTGCGGCGACAGCAGAGTTAAGTATTTAATTACAATTGACATTTGTTCTCGCTCTTTCTCTCTCTCTCTATCTCTATCTCTCTCTCTCTCGCTTGGTTTCCTTCCAACTGCAGACAGGAGCTGCCAACGCTGTTTTAGTATTTTTGGGATTTTGTGTCGTATTCACGTTGCCGCCAGCGACCTGCGACTGCATCTAATTATGAATTTTAATTAATTCTGGCAGACTGCTACTTAGTTGACTTGCAAGAGAGAGAGAGAGAGAGAGAGAGAGAGAGAGAGAGAGAGAGAGAGAGAGGGGAGAGAGAGATGAGAGGCAAAGCGAGCGCTCAGCACTTTTTCGCTGATTGCTTGTGTTGTGCTCTGAGTGGGCGTCATTGTGTGCCAACAGCAACAAATCTCTGCCATCGGCCATCTGCCAAATTGCCTCATTGACCTCCACTCGGTTGATTTCTCGAGTCCAGGCGGTTACATTTGCAAATGGCCCCAGCTGCTGGCAGCTGGAAAACAATTCTAAATATTCTTTCAAATGCAAGAGAGTTCCGCTTTGCTCCCTCCCCTCGCATCTACTCACTCCCTTTTGGCTTGTTTGCTCAGCGCATTTTGCACAAGATTAAAAGCTCCTTTTCTACTACAATAATAATAATAATAATAATATTAATAACAATATTTACTTATTGTATTTTGCTGCTGCTGAGGGAAAATGTTAGTTGTGTGCATTTGTATACCCTGCAGTGCGATGGTGAACTATTGGGGTATATTATTATTAGCTATTCGCATTAGATGTGAGATATCTATGCACAGATTAAGTTTGATGCTGGAGCTGAAGTGCAACTTGATTCTAGAAATCAGAGAGCTCTGCTAGCTGGAAGACGGATCTCATCTGATCTTATTTGATCTCTCTTCATCACTCTCTTTAACTTAATCTTTAATTCTCTCTCTCACTCTCTCTCCCTGTCTTCAACGCTCTATCTTTCTTCGACGCTCTATCTTCTTCTACCTTCTCTTATCTCTCTTTCTTTCACTCTCTGTATATTTTCCCACCTCCATCTATTCTATCTCCAGAGAGCGAAAGAGAGAGAGAGAAACAGAAAAATATTTATATATGTATGTAGACAGGGATAATCGTATATCAGCATTTCCCATTGCTTAACAGCCTCTACAGGGTATCTGGCTACCTTTGTTCAGCTAAAACTTTCGCAAATACAGCGGGAGCCGAGATGGAATGCAATTGAAAACGAGTCGAAGCCAAGCTACGAAAAATGTTTGTCAATTGGTTAACAACATTGTGGCCACCAACTGCAACTGGACTCTGAGCTCAAAAGCCGTTGAAAAGGAAAGGAAGCAGAAAAAGAAAAAAGAAAATTGCATTTGAATCGACCGGAACGTGGCTGTGCGGCATTTCCACTGAAGCCCAAAAGAGCCGAAATGAAAATCGCCAACAGAAGCAAAAAGCAAGGGGGAAATATATACATACAATACATATATAGCAAGTGCAAGTGCAGTGGGGCGTATTCGGTTGCGTAACACTGGCTTGGGCTGCATTAGGGGTGTTCCTTATTCCTTTGATACGTGAATAAATCCACTTGATTTATTAAAATTCATTTATTATTATTTCATATTAAATTTTAAGAGCAAACGCATGCCCATGTAACAAATATGCTCCTTTTAGCGCTGTGAATGGGTAAGCAGAAACTGTTTCGTTTGTGCTTTCACTCGATGGGCTACGCGCAGAGCAGAAAGCTAGCAGCTGAAGAGTTATATACCCTAGCCATATTGTTGAGGGGATATAGCTAGTGTGCGAGATTATATGTAGGCTAGTGTATGGATAGTGTTATGTGTAGTCTAGTGTATTAAGGATATTGTAATATGTAGTCTAGTGGGTTGCTTTGGGATATTGTATACATGTAGTCTAGTGTTGCTTTTCAGTATAAATTAGACAGCATTAACATCTCAAATATAAGCTTCTTTATTCCTAATTCTAGTCTAAAGTATCCCAAATTCATCCGACTCCCCAGTAGAAATCTTTTCTATTGTTATTGATAGTCAGATCAGATGGGAAATATGTATATTGAATGGATTCACGCTAGAGCGAATGGCTAGATCCCATTGTAGCACCGAGCTTCTCATGAGCTTCAGTCCATTTGCCTAGGTTGTGTTGTGCACAGTTTGAGCTTGTTTAACTGAAGGACGCTGCACAGAGATCCATAGAGGTATTCCTTAGCAGAAAGCTGCAAAGACTAGACCCTTGCAATTGTTGACAATGCTGCTAAACAATAGTTTCCTGCTGGGTCTTCCTACAATTTGACAATCTAAGATATCCATTTACCAATAGTTTCCTTGCAATGCTCTACAAATTTACAGGGTGTGCTGTGAGCAGATCACTTTAACAGAACTTTTCGGTCATACGTAAATATGCTGACTGCTAAATTGCAACATTTTCATCCACTTGGTATCCTTGCCTGCCTCATAATCTATCCGACTGAATGCTGATGCATTTCCTTTCAATTTGTGCTCCAATTTTGTTTCATACTAGCTTAAAGTCTGACTTAATTAGCAGCGTCTACAATGTATGCAAATTCCTGTAGAATATCGTGCTGGACATGCAACGGCATATATTAAGCTGAATCGATGGACTATATATAGCATTCAGGTGGATGGAGAGAGGGTCGCACCTGTTTGAAAAGAGAAAAAAGAAAACATAAACTCTATTAAATTTCATTGCATATTTTCAAGCACTGCAACATAATGCCTTATACAATGTGTGTGCGTGGGCGTGACTGTATGTGTGTGCGTGTGTGTGTGTGCGTGTTGTAGTCTTTTGTTTTTACCAACTGCAGTGTGGCACTACTTGCCCTTATCTGGCGTTAAGCTCGATATTCCCACACTCTGACCCCATGCCACGAGGCTCCCTCTGTGTGCATGTGTGTATGTGTGTGTGTGCGTGAGTGCATATGTGCTTTTGGTATGACTGTCTGTTTTCCGTTTGCCCCATTTCAGCAGAGAGCATATCAAACATTTCAAAAGTTGTTATTACTGTTCGGGTGGGCCAGTTCGCATTTGCTGGCGCTTCATCAACATGATGAGCGCATGCAGAGCTGACTGCATGACGGACGGCATGACAGACAGCATGACGGACTGTGTGACAGGCGGACACAAGCTTCAATCACATTCATACCATTTCATTGCCACAAGCAAAACTAGATTGAAAACTTAAACAAAATTTGAGTTGAACCACAAATTATACATTGAAGAAAGACGTTGAAAGCTTTTGAATCAAACAACAAATTAATACAAAAATAGAGAGAAAAGAAAGTGTTCAATGCCAAAATGAAATTTTATAGATGGCAGAACGACTCGAGTGCTGCAAGTGCATAGTTATTTCTCTAAGTGTAGTCACCTTGCTGATATAGCATTAAATGTTGAAGCATTGAGAGCATGTTCAGTGCTTGGTTAAATGACGCATGCTGATGCCCCTTCTGCTGCTGCTGCTGCTGCTGCTGCTCCTCCTCCTCCTGTTCCTGCTGCTGTGCTCCTTTGTGGACGTCGCGTTTTTGTCTGTTTGCTTTTGGTTCTTTTACCTCTGCTTTGGCAACGATAAAGCTACGCTCACACACACACATACCTGCATATATGTACGTATCGACACACACACAGCTACATTTGTCAATTGCTTTCAATGCCCAGGGACACAAAACTGGGAACGTGACTGAAATGTACTCGAAATGATGAGCACAAACTTGGCTGACAATTGAAGCCGGCTCAGCCCGAGCGCATTAAAGTCATTTTCTGGCTCAGCCAAATGTAAATGCCGACATTCACATAATTACTGTAGCTTGAACGTGTTTCAAGCGAAGTACTAAGAGTTAAGTGTTAAGACTCTTCCAACTTCACGATCAAATCAGTTGATCGGGCTGGCCAAACAGGAGAGATAAAGCGAGCTTCCTTTCTCTATTCAACTTTCATTCACTATGCCCCTTTCCTCGAGTAAACCGACTCACCGTTAGTCGGTTTTTAATTTGTATTCTGCGTCTTATTACTTTACAAGTATCACAAGCCGAAGCGACATTTGCCGCCACCTGCAAAAGTTAAGGCGCTTTCCAATAGCGTGGGTTACCTTCGCCCCACCCAGTCTTACCTCCAGGTGCATTAAATTTAGAGATTTGAACACTTGGAATCTTGTGTATAGCAGCAGCAGGCTCAGCCAACACATTTAGACGCATTTGAGTACGTGACAAAGCAGGATATGACTTTAAATATGGAGCCAACAGAGCTGGCGTGGACTAGGAGCAATCTCGAGCAGCATGCTCCCATTCATCACAATCACGAGCATTCAAGATTGTATGCACCAATGGTAACGCCAGTCCATCCAGTAACTTCCTGTGCTTGTAATGGTATTTCGACAAAAGCTTGTGGATCATCCCCACTCAAAATGTGACAAATCTGATTATTTAATAGCGCACATTCATGCAAACGTGTGTTGCATCAGTTTGATTGCCATCTGATGGATGAAGTGAACATTGAGAAAGATCTTAGTAGATCCCTAAGATTTGAGTTCTATTTCTACAAGAAAATTTAAGATATCTTTAGTAGGTGAGTGTGAACGATGATAGGTAAGAGGAATAATCACATAAATATTGTGACTGATTCCTAAATATTACTCTGTTATATCATTGCTCACACTCACTCCTTTAATATCATTGTCAATTTTACTCTGCTGCCTAGAGAGAGATCAATAGCCATGCCTCTCTCCCACTCTTACCCTCCTAGATATATACGTCTCTTGCAACGGTAGCATATATCTCACATATTCACCCGGAGATCTCTTGGTATCCCACACCCAATCCAAACATCTATGCTTGCTTAAATGTTATTCTCAGCGAGTATTGGGCAGTCACTAGCAACCAACTTCATATAGACCATGTTACATGCAGCAGCGTAGTAAATCGAGAAAAAAACTGCACCTCACAGACACATAGACAGGTCTCTCGCCATCATCGCCTTTTGCAATTCAAATAGGCTTCTCATGAAGTTCTCACTGTCTCACTCTGAGCGAGTATTAGGCAGTCGCTAGCGTCCGCTTCAAGCTTCAATCATCGCTCGTCTGTGCACTTTCAGCCGGATTACCATTTCAAGCATGGCTCGCACCATAATCGGCTTACATCGGGCTATTAAGCGCATCAAATGGTTGGGAAGTCCCCAAATGGCAGCGCCGCGCAGTAGGCAACAGTTTTTGCCGCTGCTGCTGTTGTTGCTTTTACTTATTCATGTTCTTGCCTCAATATGTCATATGAGCTGTCAGTTTTTGGGGTACATATCTCCATATATGTATATATGTATATGCAGCTGGCCTTTATCAATTTCAGAACTGACAGCTGTCATGCAAAATTCATGTGATATGCCTTTTGAATAGCATGGCTAGCTATGCGACATGTATGTCAACTGGGGACAGCATTTACTCGGTTCGCTATTGATATATGCACGAACAAAATAATGTTATTTTTATGGATTGTTGTGTGTTCTATTCCATTGAAAATTGGAAGCTATGGGCTATGCGCTCTTATGCGAAAGCAGGAATACAATAGTCCGCCCATCCGATGGTCCGTGCGTCCGCCTCTCTGACTGTTCACATAACTGCTTGAGATCCGTTACGAATCATACTTGATCAACTTTTTTATAGTTAGACCCATTTTGCTGTTATCGATAATAATCGATAGACGTTTTCATTAGAAGTAGATGCATCTATAGCATATAGATACATATGTTTGTTAGTACTACGACTTGAAATTCTTATTGAGAAAGCCCATCTAGTATGGTAGTTATTCAGCCATAAGGTTTCCAAGCGCCGTCAGTGCGCAGTAAGCAGCGCGTGTGCTTATGTGTGTGTGAGAGAGTCTGTAAGTGTGTGTATGAATGTGTTTTTGCTCTGACTGTATAATTGGAGCAGCAGCTCCGCAGGGTATTTCACACTTCAAAGTATTTTCTAATCGTATACTCCTGTCTAGAGCCCCTTGGCTGAATGATTGGAGCAACAGTCTAGCATGGCAAATAAGCTCCCCAAACTAAACTCCTCTGCAGGCAAAATCAGCTCTTCAGGGTAGTTCCTAGTCGAATATTCCCTTAATGGGAAGAGTAGCTTTGCAGGGAACATCAGCTTAGTTTTTCCTAAGGCCCCCTGACTGACTGAATGCTTAGAGCAAGAAGCTCTTTCAGCTCTTTAGGGTATTTCCTTGTCGAACACTGCCGTCCAAGCACTCTGACCTGTGCCTTTAATTTTTTCGGGCGCAGTTCCCAAAGGAAAAATGATATATTGACTTGGTGCCTTTCATTTGCATTTACATTTTCATTTTCGTTTTCATTTTCATTTTTATTTTCATTTTTATTTCCTTCTTCACTTTCATTTTCACGTTAAAGTTGTTTGCTCACCTTTTTGGCTAATTCCCGTGTGCACAAAGCCATAAGCTTTAAGGCTCTTTTGCATATGAAATGAATTTTCGGCTTTGTATCTCAAGTCGACTCAATTTTGAGAGAAGAGCTTTGCTTCTTGGATCTGATTGATGCTCTGAGAATTTGTTAGATATTTTTTAATGATGAATGAACCTGTCATACATAACAAATTAATGAATATTCATAATGTGGCAAAAGTAATTTGAGTTGCTCTCTGCCTAACTCAAGTCAGCTCCGCTCAGTTCCTCTGCTATTGGGTAAGGCCAATGAATTGCAGAAAAATGACCAGCGAATCGATGATAAAGAACAACATCTGTAAAAGAAAATGCAAAGTAAATAAACTAAACTACCAGCACATTGATTGCGCCTTAGCCTACCCCGCTCAGAGTCTTAAGATTCAGGTGGTAAATACCACAGACTTCGAATTGCACCGAGTTTTGCATGATCTGCAGCGCAAAGTCCTCCGTTTGCTTGCGTGCGATTAAGGTGCGTGCTCCAATCCCATTTCCGGCTCCGCTTCCGTCTGATGGCTGCCGCCGCCAGGCGCCATTAATCAGCACCAGCAGCTGCTGCGACTGCGAAACGAATTACTTGGAATTATTTTTAGCCACAGGCTGGCTGGGTCGATGGACGATGGACAGACACACTTACGCGCTTTGCACAGCTGTCGCAGACGGCGCACAGTGTCCAGATTTTGATGATGGTGGGCAGAACCACGTAGACGGTCTGCCAGAGCAGCAGCCAGCTAATGTCAATGGTGGTCAGGCGCCAAAGGATGATGTAGGCGTAGCAGACGACAATAAAGTCACCCATGCAGAGCACGTTCATCAGCAGCACCGACAGCCCGTAGATGCGGGAGAGCTGGCGCATCAGGCGTAAAATGTGAGCGTAGCTGGTGCGTAGCTCGAGGCTGCAGCGGTGTCCGTGGAGCAGCTTCTGCTGCAGTGAGAGCAGCTTGCTGTCCAGCCGCACCACCATCAGCGACATCTGCAGGTAGCGCGCTCGCACCGCCTGCGTCGTGTACAATTCGCGCAGGTTGGGCAGCAGCTTCTGGCCCTTGATCGCCTGGAAGAGAGCCCTGGTCGTCGCGCAGGCGACGAGGAAGCACTCGAGAGCCACATGCAGGCGTAGATTGAAGCCCGTGGACACCGACCCACCAACAACAGACGGTAGCTGAGCCAGGAGTCGGCGCTCGCGATTGCGCAGCAGCAACGCCTGCAGCACCATCAGCATGTGGGCCAGCAGATAGGCGAGGCTCATGGCATCGATGATCTTGGCGTAGGTGCCGAAGTGGTTCTGGCGCTGATTGTGCACCTCACTCAGCTCCCATCTGTGGGTAAAGTAGCGCCACACCTGCCGCAACATATCGCCCAGCACCAGGGCCAGGTAGCTGCTCAGCAGCCGCTGCACCGCCGGCTTCTGGGCGCTGCAGGTGAGCGCCAGCAGTCGGAAGTAGCCGGACAGAAAGAGCTCCGTACGTCTGCCCATAACCCACTCAACTGAACTGTGCATGTACACGCGCCCCGACGCGAAAATGAAACATAATCAATGAGCATTACGCCAATCGTGCCAATTAATCGTAGTGGCTAATGCAGACTATGGAATGATAGATGTGTACGACAATTTTCTACTTTACTCTGTGAATCTTGTTAATAATTGAAGGAGTTGGGTTAATTTTAATCGAGCTTTATCTGCAACTACCTCTACCTCTACCTCTACCTCTACCTCTACCTCTACCTCTACCTCTACCTCTACCTCTACCTCTACCTCTACCTCTACCTCTACCTCTACGTCTACCTCTACCTCTACCTCTACCTCTACCTCTACCTCTACGTCTACCTCTACCTCTACCTCTACCTCTAACTCTACCTCTACCTCTACCACTACCTCTATCTATCTAAGTCTTAGTCTTAGTTAATATTAATGTTTTCTATATCTATCTATCTCTCTTTTTCTTGCAGTGCTAACGGTGCTCAGTATCACCATCAAGTACAACGAATATGCGACAGACAAGGGCGGCAATATTAGCATACCCTGCATAGCACAGGGCAACATTATGTGGGTCAAGGAGCACGGCAGCAACAGCACCATTATACAGGTGATAATAGATCTAAGTGATTCGAGCTTTATCTGATTATGAACCAATACACATTATTTGAGTTGTTTCCGTATGTGAATGTCCTTTCCCTTCTATAGACGGGCCGAATACTGGTGTTGCGCAATGTGAGCACCTCGGACAGTGGCATTTATGTCTGCTTTGCAACGGTGCCCCTCACAACAACAACAGCGAGACCAACAACGGCAAGGGAGTTAACCATGCCAGCGACAGCAGCAGAAGCAACTACCTCAGCGCCGCAGCAGGAGCAAGAGCTGGATCAGGAGCGGGAACAGGAGCCGGAGCCGGTGCAGAAGCTGGAGCCAACGCAGCCTGTCCAGGTAGAGGAGGAGCAGGAGTACCGGGCTTACCAACGCAGCAAACTAACCGTGCGCACCACGCCCGGCCCGGTGACCCAGCTGTACTTCAAGGCCTCCACCATATTGGGCTTTCTCATTTGGCGCTTCAACAAGACCCAGTCCGGTGGCTATCCCGTGCGCAGCTTCACGGCTGAGTATCGCAACATCTCGTACCGTCAGCCGCCCTACAATGCCAGCTTCGAGCACGCGTGGAGTCGCATGGATCCCATCAACATAGCGCCCAATGTGGTGAGTAGAGAGGCCCGTCGGACGCCCGTTTCACAAGACTCATTTCCGCTACATAATCACTTCCTTCGAGTGACAGCGCCAAATGGAAGTCTATCGGCTGGCGCCCAACACCACCTACGAGTTTCGGATATGGGCCAACAATGAGCTGGGCAGCGGCACGGTGGTCACCACCAATGTGACAACATTGCCCGAGACCAAGGAGGAGGGTAAGCGGCCACATAGACTAGCTGTCTGCCTGTCCCACAGCCAACACCAAATAAGAATACTAGCTAACTAGCTAACTAAACTACTGACTAACTAACTATAAATGCTAATCATAAGAATCGATTCTTAAACAAATTCTTAGTTCTAGCTAGATAAACATTCGATAGTTATCTTGCTGTCGTGCCTATCTAGTATCTATCTGTAGAAATTGCTGTTATTTGGTGTCAACTGTACGCGGCGCAGGATCTACATACATACATGCATACATATATGTATATGTATATGTATATGTATATATCCTGTGCGGCGTTATTCTTGTAGTAATTAACTATTGTCTTTAGAACTTGATTTCTCTATAATTTCCCACACTCACACACATACATACATGTGTATATCTACAGAGATATAGAGATGGTTTTATTTAACGTATTTTAAGTAATTCGTAATTCTGGTAATTTTGTCGTTTGTCATCATCTCTCTTTTTTCTTATCTATCTCAATTATATATACACGTACGTGCTCGAGGACCGTGCAGATCTCATACGCCTTATTAAACCCGACTTAGATAATTTCGATCCGCGCATTTGGATAGTCGCCGTCAGCATAGTGCTCGGAACACTTGTGATATTAGCCATCGGACTCTGTATTGTGCTCTCTAAGGAGTGCTATCAGGCAACGCAAATGGGTACAGCCAATTCGCCAACAACAATAGCAAATAACTGAAACTAATTCAGATATATATATCTGTATATATACATATATATATATGCCACGATATATATGTATATATATATGTACATACATATATATGTACATGCTGTACATACACGATTTATGATTTGGCTAATGTTGTTGTTATTGTTGCTCGTAATTTAACAAACAAACAAAGCAAACAAAATGCAAACAGCTATTGCTGCTGATTCGAAAACGCAACTCGTTGCTTGTCATTGTCATTGTCATTAGCATTGCCATTGCCATTGCCATTGCCATTGCCATTGCCATTGCCAGTGTTGTAAACTAACCTGAATCCCAAATGCTTTTTAATGGACTTCATGCACTAGATAAAATATATTACAAATATATAAATTCCGAAATCATATACATATAGTGCCTGGACTCCATTAGCGTGCTTCTTCTTCTTCCGTTTTTGTTTTTTTTGCTGTTGTTTTGTTTTGTGTTTCATCTGCCTTTTTTTTCCTCACATAAGCTTTGGTTTCATACATACATACATAAGCTGTGCATATTTGTATTTGTTGTCGTTGTTGTTGTTGTTGGTGTTCGATTTCGCATTGTTTATGGTGTTTGATTTATGCTTATTAAATATTAAATATACGTATATGTATATGCATATACATACATATATGTATATATGTCTAGTTGTTGTAGCTACTCTTAGTAACTATCATTAGCTGCAAAGCCAATATATAGAATGTATATATACATATATACATATGTATATGTATATGTATATATTTATAGAAATTGCAGTCTAGCTTTATGCATATAATACCTATATTTTAAGTGAATAATTATATTTAGCTGCAAATGACAAAAAGTATTACAAACAAAATCTAAATTCAATTAAACTAAATTTAAATTGATATTCAATTCAATTAAATTTCCAACGAGATTTCAAGAAAAATGTTGCAGTCGAGCACCATCGACTGCATAATACTCGTTCGCAGTTCAATCATATTCCAATTTTGTAGCTTGGGCTTAAAAGAGGCTTCAGATATAGCATTATTTTTCGATTTTCCGATTTGATAAAGCAATGCCGAGTGCTGAAAGTCACTTAGATAATTTTAAGATCTTGACTGTAGAAGCGACAGCTCTGCGTTTATATATGTATATATACTATATATTGTATTTTTAGCATTCAGAGTCCCATAAGAGTATATATTCCTCATTTCAGTCCCAAAAATGTTTAAAGTATAGCAAAACTGTCAAAACTTGATTTATCTGCCGAGAATATGAACTGCAAATCATGGGCCAAATTGTAATATTCTAGCTCATTTTAAAACTTTTGAAAATTTAAAGTGTCTAACACCTTCCCTAATAGTGTTTCCCTTAGACCAACTACAGTATTATCATATTTGCTATTATTGGACAAGATTAGAGTATGGAGGAGTGTATTATTCAAATTTCAAGCCTCTGCTGTTGGTTTGCCTTTATATGGACGGATGGACAGGCAAACGGATGAGCAGACGGACGGAAGATGGACGGATTAGTGGATAGTAGAGCGATGGATGACTGATAGAGAGACGGATAGGCAAGTAGATAGACGGCAAGGACAGACAGACGAACTGATAGACAGCCGGACGGGCAGATAGACGAGCGGAAGTGGGACGGACGAGTGGATAGTAAGTAAAACGAACGGATGAACCACTAACAGACGGGCAGATGGACAGGCGGATGGGCAGACAGATAGGGTAGACAGGATACGGATAAGTAGATATGCAGACGGAGGGACAGACGACGGAACAGTGGCGAACGAGTGGAGAGTTAATAGAACAATGAACGACTGGCAGACAAATGGAATGACAGACAAGCAAGGCACAAAGCTAATAGACTCTTCTCTGCTCGTGAACGAGTATAAATGCCAAAAATGACTAGCAGCCATTAGCTGAATAAATAATATAGTTAGTTCTCAATCAAAATAACCTATTTTAAAAGTATTGAAAACTAAATGCCGTCTCTACGCAAGACCTCAATATATTAGCGACCAAAGTTTTTTAGCCACATCTGTGATAGACAACGAGCACAATCTCAATTCGCACATAAGAACCACAAGTAGAGCTCTAGAAATATGCACTGAACAAGTAGGAACATAGATGCAAATATTTCAGATAATAATACTAAAACTATTGAACATTAAAAGCAAAACGAAGCTTTAAGCCGTGACCAAGAGTGAAATGAAAATAAGAAGAGAAAATGAAACAAAGTACCTATATATGTATATGATATGATATGTAATATGGGCAACTTGGCAGCGTGTGATACGTTCGGTGATATATGATTTATGCTTTCCTGCCTTCCTCTGCTGTCACTTTGCTATTGAATTTCCATTTCGATTTTCAATTTCCATTTTCAATTTAAAAACCGATTTATATGTGTAATAAACAAATTAAGCAAATGTTAGTTTAACTATATATTGATGTTGTAAACTATATACACACACTTATATATATATATATATATGTATCTGTTTATATATGTATATATATTCACATATACATAAGTAGCAATTAATATTTCATTTATGTGCTTTGTGTTGTGGCACGCCAATTAAATGTTTGAATCCTTATATAAAGAAAGTCAAATACATTTATCGGAACATTCTCTAGAGTCTTGTGTTGTTACCTCTTTTAATTTCAGTTAATGTGCTTATTGTTAGACATACATATATGTCACATATATAGACACACACACACACATATACAGACACACACGTACGCTTGGCTTGAGTTGAATTTACATTAAAAATGTGCAGGCACATATTGCGTATACGCAGTGCTAGTCGCTTTTTAGCTTAACAGCTGAACTCATATATTAATATAGAATACACACATACATATACTCAAACTCATATATGATGTTTGCTTCAATTTGAAAATATTATCAAAATTGTGTTAAATACAAATATTACGTATACGCCGTGCTGCTCGCTTTGCCAGTGTGTGAGTGCGTTTAGCAGCATATGTATAAACACTTGCACATATATACAGACGAACACACGCACACATATACGCATACACTCATGCACACACATGTTTGCCTTAATTTGAAAATGTGAACAAAATTATATTACGTATACGCCGCATTGGTCTCGCTTTTGCCAGTTTATAAGCGCGCTTTACCGCCACCCACATACACATAAACTTACATACACACACATATATATATGTATATTTCTATATGCGCACATTAACACAATTATTGAACAAAAAAAAAAAAAAAAAGAATTTAAAGCAACTAGCAAAAGGTAATGTAATCAATGTCAAATGATGTTTAATGCTATTTTTTCGTTCTACTCTTTCTCTATTTATCTCGATTCTCGTTCCATCTCTATCTGTTTTCCTCTCTCTCTGTCTCGCACTTTCCGTCTATTTCATTTCCCAATGCACACACTCTCTTTTTCTCTCTCTTCCCCTATCTATCTTTCATTTCACTATCTCTCTCTCTCTCTCTCTCTCTCTCTCTCTTTCTCTTTCATATTGCATTGACTCTATGTTTCTATATCATACTATGCGGCCTTGTAGAACTCAAAGATGGTTGGGACAGCATTGAGCTTATACCGAATATAATACTTAATCCCGGTTTCAGTGAATCCGACGGACCCAAGAGCGTGCCGCCATTCACGCGCACCGTCATCTTTGGCCACAATGGACAGCCCTATAACGATGATGACGATGACGACGACGAGGAGGAGGAGGATCCGGAGCCGACCATGGAAAAGTTTAAGCGTAAAGTTTCGGTATTCTTTACAGGTCCCACCATCAAACGTATTTGAGAGTACAAAGTGCAATTTACTGGCTACGCCCGTTCAGATCTATCTAGGTTGTTTTTGATTGTGCTACGGTTAAACCCACATTATACACACATATATACACATACATACATACATCGGTACATCAGTGCATACATCTGATGTACGTAGAGCTTATCGTTTGTGCTGCAGGCGCGATAATTTGATTTTCGGTTTCATTCGCTTCGACTATGCTATGTTACCTATCTACTGTTAATTGTTGAACTACATTTTTGTAACACGAACTGAACACCCCTATGAGAGTGCTAAAAATAGCTCGGCTCCATTCCAAAAACTTTCCACATTTTCGCCCAAGCTGAGGTAGAGCTCACTCTGTAGATAAACGTGAAAGATGTTAACAAAAAGTTACAAAAATCGAAATGCGAAATGTTCAACATTTCGTGCTCATAGAATGTATTTTGGACAGGTTAACACACACAAACACACACACACACACACTGGTGTATTTTACATAATGAAATGACAACAAAAATATTGCTGTGATATAAATTCAATTGAAGGACATTATAAAGATTTATTAATACTCGTATATAGCAAAATCAAATTTCGATCATGAACACACGCACACGCCCATACATACACTGAGAAAAATTCTTAGCCATTTTTGTTGATGTAGTGAATTACAGTTACAGGCATAAATAACGTAATTGCTGAAAATAATTATTTCATGTAAATAATATATATTTATATATATGTATATACATATATATATTTATATTTTTTCTTTTAGAAAAATGTAGAAACTTTATAGAGTTTTAAAGTATATATAGATAAATTTGTTTTTCTTTTTTCTAAGAAAATAATTAAACAGGATTTATAAAACTTTTGAATATATTTTAAAGCTCTAAAAAGCTTTCAATATTAAAAAAGAAAAATATATATATATATGTATATATATACATACATATATACATATGTATTTCATCTTTTTTTTTTGAAAATGAATTTTAATAAAATAACAAAGAATCTGCTCGCAGTTTCTATATAACTATGATTTGTTCAAGTCAGATAATCAAAAAAAAAAAAAAAAAAAAAAAAACACTTAAAAACTGTGAATGAATTTTATAATTGAGCAAATATTTTGCACTGTAGCGCGCACCAAGATGAAGAAGAAGAAAAAACAAATATTAAATTATATATACATGTGTACAGTGTACATGTAGTGTATGGAGAGTTATATAAATCTCAGCATGTTAGGAAAGAGTTTGTTTTCTTTTTTTAAATATTCAAAACAAAATAAAATAAATAAAAAAATTGCCTGCGCGACATAATTTACAGGAAAAAAACATATATACAATTAATATAGCTAAATTGCTTCCAAAACTTTAGTAGATACATGCGAAAGCAAACAATGAAATTGTTATTGATTTTACCTTTAGAAGAAACACGTTCTGTTTTCAATGAGAGGCACATTGTATAAATATACTACATACATATATATATACATTATATATATGTACTATATGTAAATTAAGAAAGACTGTAGCTAACTGTTAACAGACATTTAGCCTGATTGCTATGCTTTATAACTTAACTGTATTTCAGTTTTACATTGCTATCGCCTTAAAGCTAACAAAGTTATCAGCAATAGTTAAGAAATATCTTCAGCTGCACTTTCTGTTCTTTAACAAAAGGGAGATGGAGAGGGGGGAGGAGGATGAGGGAGTGGGATAGAGGTATCTAAAATACTTCTGGATTATATAGAGAAGCGCGCTTAAGCCTTAAACGACGCTTTAAGATGTTTACCGTTCCATAAAAACAAATGAAAAAAAAATCTATGCTGCTCCTTAATCATAATTAAATCTGTGGATATAGTACGTAATCATGTACATATAGCCGCACTCAAGAGTTTCCAATTCCAATTAACTTCGAAGCTCTTATGCTTTTTGTAAATGACCATTAAACTATATATAGAGAACAACAACAAAAATGGATTGCAATAACAGAGCAAATAAAAAATTGAGAAAAGCAAATATAAACACACTTACACATATACATACATACACACACACACACACGTGAACAAATATTGAAATAAAGTGAAGTTTACACAAAAAGTAAGCAAATGGCTTAAAGCGTTTGAAATTTCATTGTTTTTTTTTTTTTTTTTTTTTTTATTTGATTGTTTGTTCAACTTTATTTAAGTAATTTATACTCTGGGAGGTCATCATTGACTTATTTTCTCTTTTATCTGGGACAAAAAATGCATACATATACATATATGATGGGGGGACAACCATGTGGCAGGGCTCCATGGGATGCCCAGTTCGCGTTAGCATTGATTAATCGTAATATGTAAAAAGCTTAGCTTAAACTTAAACGCACTTAACGAAAATGAGTGTAGCCGAGCCTAGAGCGCTACACTCGCCAAAGTATTTGCTGTTGAATCCGTAGCTAAACTTAACTTAAACCGTACACATATCATATCATATATTGCGAAGTGGGAATGCATTCCAAATCAAAACAAATCCAAACTGAACGAAATTCGTACGTCTGCCAGATGCAAGTGCAACGTGTTTGGTAATTACATTTTGCTTATTTCATATACATATGCACATATATACATATATGTATATATATAAGTATATTCCATATTTATATTTTATAGAATTTGTTTAGCTGTAGCTGTTTTTTGGTGTCAACATCTCAATTATGGGGTCCGTGTACGCTTACTCGCCCACTATTAAACACTAATACATCATCATCATTATCGTCATCAATTTTCATAAAATATTCTAGTCACATTTGCCTTGAGCCCCACCCTAGTGTCATATACATGTTTGGGTTGTTGTTGTCCGTCTCACATGGACATTTCGGGCATTCTGTTGTGCTTCAAATTGATCTGCACACTTTGGGAGAACATCTTGATGATGCCATAGTTATCGTTGGTGTACACTCTTAGAAAACTGGGCACATTCTTGTTCAGAAGCTCGTGACAAAATTGCGGATACTTTCGAAACGCTGGCTGCTTATCATCCCACATGGACAAGATGTCGCAGTCATCGCTGTAAACATTGCAACAGACATATTAGCACAAGTACTCGAGTCAATGGAATGGACAGACTTACTGCACTTCGTTGGTGCACTCGTTTAGCGATATGATCAAGTATTGGATTTTCAACTGTGTATACTGATTGTAGATATCAGACGACTGCTGGCGACTATACACCGAGTAGACGTGCTCCGTCCGCTCCCTGTGAAGTAGTTGATAGTAGGCATAAGAGCACTCGAAGCAGGTCAACAATAAGATACTTACGCCATTTGACGCATTTCGAGGTGTGCATGATTGACGATCGGGCGCCTGGTTGTCAAGTGCACGGTGCCAATTATCTCGATGGGGCCGGCGAAGACGGCATCACGTTCCGTATTCAATTTGATCCACTCGAGCATGCCCTCCAGGTCATCAGTCCGCTGGTTGTAGCGCGTGGGAAAGTACTCCTCGCGTATATTCTACAAATGAACTCACTAAAGTCAATAATTATGTAAATGAGAGAGAGAGAGAGATTGTCAGCTAACCACCATGCCGGGATCGAACATGCTGAGCAGGAAGACGGCCAACGAGACGGACCAGAAGACGTTGCGCTGGCGATGATACCAGATCTTGGAACAGACCGTCGGCGCTATCACACAGCCCTGCGTGAAGCTGAGAAAGAAGAGCTTGCGCACAGCTAGGCCGACCAGCGTGAAGATCAGCATCTGGATGAAGCTGTACAAGTAATGCAAGTTCAATATCTGAGAGTTGATTGTGGGCACGACAGAGTCGCGACGCGCTGCCGGACGGCGTCTGCCGTTGGCTGGCTCTTTGGGCTCCTTGGCTTTGGACGGCAATGTTTCCTCAGGTTCAGTTGTTGTCGCTGTCGGCGGCACTTCAGTTTCAGTTTCCGGTTTAGTTTCAGTTTCAGGTTCTATTTGTGTCTTCGTTTCTGTATCCGTTTCCGCTTGGGTCTTTGCTTGGGCTAGAGTTTCAGCGGTCGTCGGCTCTTTGGCATTCGATTCGCTGGCCTGCTCACGCTCCTTGCGTTGCTTGTCACTGTTGCGATGTATCTGCGCCTTGAGCCGCTTGATGTCCTGCATGAAGTCATCACGCTCCGGTGGCTGCTCTTGCTGCATTTTGGCCTTTTCACGCTTGTAGCGCTCGTAGTCGTGGTCGCAGCTCTCGAGCATGGCGAAGCATTGCTGGAGCTGCTGTTCGGTTTGCTTGTTGGACATATCACTCATGGATACGTGGTGCTCCTCCAGGAAGTCCTCCAGCACATAGTTGCGAGCGCGCTCCCGTTGCTCCTGATTGGCCTTTGTGATGATGTTGCTCTTGCGCCACTTGCGGAAGAATGTGGCCAGCATGACGACGCCGTACATGCAGTAGGGCTTCACGATCAGCGTCTTGACCAACTGCCACAGCTCCGACCAGGCGACGCGCTCATAGAGCGGATTGCAGGCAGACAGATTGGTCACAAAGCTCACCTTCGTCTGCAGCACCCAGTATGCCCACATGTCGCAGTAGTGTACGTAGGTGTTCTCCTGCCAGTTGAGCAGGCCCGACCTGTTCAGCATGTCCACAAGTTTGCCCTGCATGCTGTTCGCGAACAGCGGCGCCAGCAGCAGAAACTTCAACGAAAAGTAATCGCCTTGCTGCACATTGCTAGATGGACGGCGATTACGAAATTGCCGGAAGAGCGTAATCATGAACATGCTGAGGGCCAGGCTCAGTTGCCAGGTGAAGAGCAGCTGGGTGTTGCCGTGTGAGATCAGAAAGGCCAGGGCGTTGCCCAGCAGATGTGAGAGCGAATAGTCCAGGGCGAAGGCCAGCCCCACGGGTATCGAGCAAATATTCCACGAGGACATCACTATTAATATTTGTGTGGTGAATATATAGTTGGAGAACGGCCACGAGAGCAGGGCACAGGCCGTAAACACAGACATCGAGCCGACCTAGGCGAAGTGCAGTCACATAGCATTATTTTCGATCGATCACAGAATAGTCTGGATATTTACCATAAAGACGCGTGAGGTGTGCTTCTGCCGGTGCAGCAGTCGGCTGATGCAAATGCACAAATAAAACATTTGCAGGAATATAAAGGGAAATGCAAAATTTTCACGTGCCAGTGGACGTTCATAGATTTTGCCAGCAAAGCTGTGGAACATCAAATAAGAGATGACGCCATAGATGCCGCCAAAGACATTCTCGCTGAGCAGCGTCCCGTACAAGTAGAGGACCAGCAGCGTGAGGCCGCCCATTAGCCAAACGAACTCCAGGTAGAACTCCATGGGCTGCACGCTGGGATTGAAGCCGGCGCGCACAATATGGAAGATGTAGCTGTAATCAAAATACCAAAGGGAGATCGAAAATTTCATCAGTCAAGCCTCTTGTGGCTAACCCCAACAAATCATGGTATAGGTTGCCCTCTTAATCTCTGTCACTTTGCTTGTTAATGTAAGTGTAGGAGAGGTTTTTGGTATTCAATTTCACATTTGTTTAACTCTTGTATCAATTGCCTAACTAGAAAACGAAACTCCTATTGAAACATGGATTCATATTCCCAGAAATAAATAATAATAAAATTGTGCATGCTATAAGGGCGTGGACCTCGACCAGGTGCGAGTGCATTTGTTATATTAAGTTACTTACGCTGTAACCAACTCGGGAAGCACATAGAAACGCTGGAGCACATTGACGCTGTGCGGATACTCAATGTCTGTGACATTCTTCAGCTGGTCGTAGCCATGCCAGAAGTCTGGCCCATCGGCTAGCTTCTTGTAGAATGTGTAATAGAGGGCATCTTCGCGGCGCAGCAGCGATTCGCGCTCCAATTGATTGAGGTGCCGTATGTTGGTGCGCGCCTCAAAAATAACGCGCACATGATGCACATACAGAAAAAAGAAACCCGAGCCTAATGGCTGCGTATTATCGCTGAAGCGGCCGGCGATTTTCAACAAAATCTACTTACCAATTAACGCGTGTGATAAAATTACGTACAAATTGGGCTCGCGCATATTTCTGTCGTTTATGTTGCGTCTCTCTGGTTAGTTCGATTGCTTATTCATAATTTGTGCTTGCGTCTATTTGATGAAATTAGCAGAATTCCTCTTGATATGGCTGCAGCTTTTACCCGTAAACAAAAAAGTATTTACCACAGCTGATATCTTCGTTGTCATAAAGATGAATCAGCTGACTCCAGCGAATTTCACCAGCTGTGCTATCGATGCGATGAAATGTCGTATTTGTATATCGAATATAATGGATTTATAATTCTATACGATTTGCAAATTATTAAAATAGTTACCAATTACTTCAACTAATCAAGTTGGGTCTTAATATAAATTGTCTACCTTTATTTGATAATACTGCTCAAATTTAAGGCACATACTATCGATATAGTTGTTATCGATTATAGGTTAACGATGATTGTGGATGTTTGGTATTTTGCGTGTTTTGTTTTGTTTTTGAATTGCAGTCACACTGCGGCTTCTTTACATTTCTGCATTTGAAGGAGCATTTTAATTTTTTAAATAGTTTTAATACAAAGTGAGTTGTTTCCGTTGTCCGCTGACCATGGAGCGTTACTTGGTGAGCTCTTTGGTGGGCCAGGGCTCATTTGGCTGTGTGTACAAGGCCCAGCGGCGAGCCGACGACAAAGTGGTGGCCATCAAAGTCATATCCAAGGTGGGTTCTTCTCATAACATTCCGTCAAAGACGAGGCGAGTGCTGCAGCTGAATACTAATTAGCATTATCTTTGCAGCGAGGTCGCTCCAATCGTGAGCTGAAGAATCTGCGCCGCGAATGCGACATACAGGCGCGCCTCAAGCATCCGCATGTTATAGAAATGGTTGAGTCGTTCGAGTCCAAATTCGACTTGTTTGTGGTCACCGAGTTCGCACTCATGGATTTGCATCGATATTTGTCATTCAATGGTGCCATGCCCGAGGATCATGCCCAGCGTGTTGTCTGTCATCTGGTGTCGGCGCTCTATTATCTGCACTCGAATCGCATACTGCATCGGGACTTGAAACCGCAAAATGTGCTTCTGGACAAGAATATGCACGCCAAGCTCTGTGACTTTGGCCTGGCACGCAACATGACGATGGGCACCCATGTCCTCACCTCCATAAAAGGCACACCACTCTACATGGCACCGGAGCTGCTTGCCGAGCAGCCATATGACCATCAGGCCGATATTTGGTCGTTGGGCTGCATCGCATACGAGAGTATGTCAGGACAGCCGCCGTTCTGTGCAACCTCCATACTGCATCTTGTTAAGCTTATCAAGCACGAGGATGTCAAATGGCCCAGTACGCTTAGCAGCGAATGCCGCTCTTTCCTCCAAGGCTTGCTGGAGAAGGATCCGGGCCTGCGCATCTCGTGGACGCAGTTGCTCTGCCATCCTTTTGTCGAGGGCAAGCTGTACATACCCGAGGTGCAAGCAGCGCAGACTTCGCCCTTTATAAACCCCCAACTGGCCAAAGACACCAAGCTCTTGCAGCAGTCTCGGTGCGTACTCAATTTCAACTGAGGTAAACCCAGCTAATCCTTCACTTTTATATAGTCACAATGGCGTGGATTTGGGTGAGGTATTGGCAGCTCTTAAGTTGAGCGACGTGGCCAATGAAAACTTGAGCACCTCCCGCGACAGCATCAATGCCATTGCGCCGAGCGACATTGAGCAATTGGAAACGGATGTTGAGGACAATGCGCACCGTGTAATTGTGCCATTCGCGGACGTTTCCTATCGAGCCTTGCCCAGCAACACAGCAGCCGTTGTGGCTGGTGCCATGCCAGTGGTCAATTCGCAGACCTGCTTCGTCAGTGGCAACTCGAACATGATACTCAATCATATGAATGACAACTTTGCCATCGAAACGCCGGCCGCCAGCGCAACGAAATCGATGAAGTCCAAGCTGAAGATGGCGGTCAATATTAAGCAGTCGCGCAGCAAGGACTTGGAAAAACGCAAGCTCAGTCAAAATTTAGACAACTTTTCGCTGCGGCTGGGACAGAGCATCGATACAGAGGCGCAGCGTAAAACAACCGAGATGCTCACGCAGCAGACGCAAGCGCAAGTGCAAGCGCAGCAGCTGAACGAGAAGAAGGCGCAACAGCTAAAGCAATCGATGCAGTCGAACAATGACGAGAAATTGAGCAGCGAGTTAGTAAATCAATGCGGATCTGAGGTTCATTCATTTTAAAGAAACCTCTTCTTGTTTCAGCAATTCACCTCCTTGCCTATTGCCCGGCTGGGACAGCTGCGACGAATCTCAGAGCCCGCCCATTGAGAACGACGAATGGCTGGCGTTTTTGAATCGCTCGATACAGGAGCTGCTCGACGGGGAATTTGACTCGCTGAAGCAGCATAATCTAGTCAGCATCATTGTGGCACCGCTGCGCAACTCAAAGGCCATACCCAAGGTGCTGCTGAGCGTTGCTCAGTTGCTTTCGCTGCCCTTTGTGCTGGCCGACCAGCATCTGGTGGCGGAGGCCATCAAGGGCGTCTACATTGATGTGAAGCTCGTGCCCAATTTGATGTACGCTTGCAAGCTGCTCCTTTCGCAGCGCCAGCTGACCGACTCGGCTGCCTCGCTGCCCGGCGCCACGGGCGTCTCCCTAAGCCGCACGCTACGCAGTGTCTCCGACCTTACAGCCGAGGAGATGAATACCGCCTGCAGCTTGTACGAGCTGGTCTGCCATCTGGTCCATCAGCAGCAGCAATTTCTCAGCCAGTTCTGCGACGCAGTGGCCATACTCGCTGTCAACGACATGTTCATTAGCTTTCTAACTCACGGTAAGCAAGTGGCAGGAGTCGATGACAGCAATTCATTTCTAACGATTCCTTTGTGGTTGCAGATTTCAAAGACAGCAGCGCGGTACGTTTGGCCAGCTGCATGCTGGCCTTGTTCTGTTGCGTTCTGCGCGAGCTGCCCGAGAACGCCGAGCTGGTCGAGAAGATTGTATTCGACACGCGTCTGCAGCTGGTGCCGCTCTTGCAGAGTCAGCATCAGTTGTTGCGTCAGCGCGCCTGCCAGATGCTGTTGCTCTTGGCACGCTTCAGTCTGCGCGGCGTGCAGTGCATTTGGAGTGGCGAGCTGAAGAGCGCCCTGCAGGCGCTGGCCGAGCAGCAAACCTGTCAATCCCTGCGACTGGAGGCCGCCCAAACGCTAGAGGAGCTCAGCCAGTTCAGCTTCTTTGTTGCGCAGGCAACTGCTTAGTTTTTATTACTCAAATTACTTGTATTCGCTCAATAAAGCGTAATCCATGTCTAGCCAAACAGACCCTGCAGATTGCCTTGAAAATAGTCGAGCAGCTCGTCCAGGTAGCTCCCAAAGACATCGAAGCCCAGCAGATCGCTACTGTTGCAGTCCTGTTCATACATTTCGTTCAGCTTGGAGATGTCCTTCTCGGACAGGCCGCGCCGTTGGCCCAGCGAGGCGTACGGATCCTAGTTAAAATAAATACTAATTATTATTAGAGTTATATATTATTTAATTTAAGTTTATTTCCTCAAATTTTACAAGTTTATTTCATTTTTTGATTAGGCTTTTGCTTTGTACTCTTATATACATATATATATATATATCTCTTTAAGTTGGATATATTAGCTTTATGTGTAAGACATCCATTTACATACATATCTGATACCAATAATAAAATTGAAACTATCTTTAATTTTCTCTCACTCTCTCTTTGTCTCTCCTCTCTCGCTCTCTTTCTAATTCCAGTTGCTAATGAAATGTATTTTATCCTAATTATATAATTATTGAGATTTGTTCTTGTTATTCGAAGAACTTAAAAGGCTCCTTAGAATGCGTGAGAGCTGCAGAGGAGAGCATTGGGTAGAGACACCTATTTAACATTCCTTTTTCGGAGGTTTAGAAATTTCGACTATGTATACTAAGAATTTGCTTCTTTAAGTAAGAATCTTTCGTATTTTCTTTCCATTTATCTCTATGCCACCTTTTCCTACATACTTGAAGCTATCTCTCACTGATTCTCTCTCTCCCTCTCTCTCTCTCTGTGTGTGTTGTTTACTCCTCTCACCCATATTCTCTCTCTCTCTCTCTCTCCCTCTTACTGTTTTTGCCTCCCTTAATCTCTATCTCTATCTCAATTATTCCCTCTATCTCTCTCTCTCTTCTCTACTCCTCTCCCTTAGGTAAATTATTGAAAACTTGTATGTATATTCTAATTTATTTATCTTCTTCTTCAGTATAACACTATATACCAGGTATGTGCAATTGAGCTTTGGTAAAGCTAAAGCATCTCTAATCCAAGACTTGAACTAGAAATCACTTACCAGCGGCTCAATCGTTGGCTTTCCGTTCTTGCTGAACGCCAGGGAGCTGTAGTGCATGACGCTCTGATAGTCGTACTCGACGCCAAAGTTGGTGATGTGGGTGCGGGCGTACTTATTGAAGTTGTGGGCGTGGCCATCCAAGATATTCTCCCAGTTGATCTTCACATACTCGTCGCGCTCGGTGGCGCTCTGCTGGTGATAGAAGCCCAAAGCGTGCAGCAGCTCGTGAACGATCACGCCGTGAGTGACGCATTTGGGCGTATTGAGATTGAGTATTTGGCCGCCCTGGCGCCGGCCGACGCTCGACCAGCAGCCGGAGTAGTTGCCCTTGATGAGCAGCCAGTGCTTGTCGCCCTTCTCGTATGGCCGAAAGCGTATGCAGGTGCGATCGTGATACTCCTTGAACGCCTTCAGTATGACCATTGTCTGGTTGGCCGCTGTCCCAAAGCACCTTTCAAACTTCAATTATCGCATTGGGTGTGCATTTCTTTGGCTACTCACTGAAGTCCTCGGAGTCAATGTAGAACGGCACCCCGGCATCCGGCCACGTCTGTCGCTCGTTCAGCAGTCCGTTGCGCAAGAGCTCGCGATGCAACATGATGTCGCCCTCGAAGAGGCCGCTGTGCTCCCAGATGTTCGTCTCGCTGTTCTCCGACCAGAAGTCAAAGGCGGCACCTGCAACAACAAACCAATCACTGCCATATAGACCACATCGACGGCCTGGCCACCATGCGTACATACTGTTGTGCCGGCGCAGCATCTGCATGTTGGCGCCCCAGCGAGGCGGCGGCGGCACAGCCGGCTTGAAGCGTCCCATGGCCGTGGCCAGGCCGAGGCCCACGGCCAGCCAGTGAATGATAAGCGCGCGTCTCGGCATTGTTTGGCCAAAAGAAACACCTTCCCGATCGTCTCAACGCTTTTATATATTTGCCCAAAGCGCCCAGACGGCCGTGCGGCTCTGGGCTGGCGACAAAGCGACAATTGAAAGTAATTGAGCTCGTGCAATTGGTCGGGCCCAACGTCGCTAACACCATCGCCCACGCTGCTCGAATCATGCATAACGGATTTATGCTGCCCTTCGCATGGCCGGGCATCCACACATTCACATTCAGTTTGCTACACTGAAATTGTATAGGAAATCGATGATCATGAGATGAATATGAGCTGAACATGATTATAAAAGGAGCTGAGCCTAGATAAATCTAATTGAAGCTGTATATGAGCTGTATTTGAGCAGAATATCAGCTACATATCAGATGCTGACTATGAGCTGAACATAATATGAGCCTGAGCTCAACATAGCTTAGAATGAGTTGAATATGCGCCTCATAGGAACTGAATCTGAATTGAGTCTGAGCTTAATCTAATTTGAATATGAGCTTTATTAGAGCTGCATATGAGCTAAATATGAGTTATATTTATTTTTATTAAATAGCTAAAAGTTAGTTGCAACGGGAAAAATTAAATTATTTTGCTCTTTAGGTAGGCATCTATCTCTATCTATAAGAGTATTTGGTATATAGAAAATAATAGATATAAATAATGAATACATACATGGATAATATCTTCTTTATCAGGTTTACTAGTACTGCTCTATCATCAGCCTAGCTCCTTGTTCATGCTCTGACTGCTCTTCAATTTTCGATTTCGATAGGGCATTCAAATGGCTATGCAAAGCATTAAGTTATTTCTTCAGTTTCTTTTGACTTTGTCTTTGTCTTTGCTTGTAATTGGCGTTGTGCTCTCTCTTTCAGCGCGTATTTAAATTCCCTTGTCTTTTACGGCTTTTGATTTCATATTTAACTGGGATATTGGGTTATCAGCGGCAACAGGGCGCGCATATGAAAATAGCACAGTCCCCGAGCGCCGGCGATGCTAGTGATGGGCGAATGTCGTGACACACAGCAAAGTCGTAAATCTATGCCTACCTGATATCTATGGTGTATGTGATATCAAATCATATATGATATGATTATATATTGGTGAAGACGTGCATGCCCATCATCGTATGCAGCGCTACTTATGCCGTCACAGTCACGAGCCCATCTCTTTGCCGCCAGAACATGCATGCAGCCATCATACGAGTTGTATGTCATTTGGAAAGTTGCATGCAACATATATGTATGCATGTGTGTGTATCCAAACTGCATGCCTTCATATGTTTGTCAGGAAATTATTATTAATTATTTTATTAAATTCACAATACTTTCACGTCATTTAGGGACTTTACAAAGTGAAGTTGGCCGCGCTAAAGAAATTCATTTGGATTAACATTGCTTTACTGTAATGCTACATCGTTTTTAACAGCGCTAGTGAATATGAATAATGAGTATAATAGTTTAATAAGGACACATTGTCATAAGACTTTACTTATGGTGCCTATCTTACGCTCTAGCTTTTACAGGGTATCCAATAAAGTGAACAGCCTTAGCAGATATTTAGTCGGTGCATGGAACAATTGGAAGTCTTCACAGATAGTCGCAGTGGCGGCTTTAAATTTAAAACCGCTCACGTCTAGAGGTGACGTCGTGAAAGCCTAATCAACGATCGCGCAGCGACAGTGAATGGGCGATCAAAAAGTTCTTTGAACCTGTATCTGTATCTGTATCTGTATCTGTATCTGTATCTGTATCTGTATCTGTATCTGTATCTGTATCTGTATCTGTATCTGTATCTGTATCTGTATCTGTATCTGTATCTGTATCTGTATCTGTATCTGTATCTGTATCTGTATCTGTATCTGTATCTGTATCTGTATCTGTATCTGTATCTGTATCTGTATCTGTATCTGTATCTGTATCTGTATCTGTATCTGTATCTGTATCTGTATCTGTATCTGTATCTGTATCTGTATCTGTATCTGTATCTGTATCTGTATCTGTATCTGTATCTGTATCTGTATCTGTATCTGTATCTGTATCTGTATCTGTATCTGTATCTGTATCTGTATCTGTATCTGTATCTGTATCTGTATCTGTATCTGTATCTGTATCTGTATCTGTATCTGTATCTGTATCTGTATCTGTATCTGTATCTGTATCTGTATCTGTATCTGTATCTGTATCTGTATCTGTATCTGTATCTGTATCTGTATCTGTATCTGTATCTGTATCTGTATCTGTATCTGTATCTGTATCTGTATCTGTATCTGTATATGTATCTGTATCTGTATCTGTATCTGTATCTGTATCTGTATCTGTATCTGTGTCTGTATCTGTATTTGCTAGATGACGATTGATTGCCGCTCGACTGATTGCTGCAGGTGTCAGTAAGAGGCAAAGCTGAACTTGATTGCCGCCGGAATGATTTGGTCTTGGTCTTGGTAGCGGTCTCGGCTGCGGTTGGCTACCTTCTTCGATTGAGCAATCACTGCAAGTGGCCGTCCAAGCGATTGTGGCAAAAGTGAGCACTTACCACAAACAAGTTCTCCCTTTCTCTGACCCAGACCCGCACGGCACTCTCTCAGCAGTAGGTCAGTGTAGACGAAACCAAAATATGTAGGTCGCCAAAGTACGGCCATGCGGCCATAGCTGGGACCGATGACCGTACCTATTGCCGTTGGCCACTCAACGCCCACCAGTTGGCGCACTGACCCCAACCGCAACGGTACATTGACCCCAACAGCCGGCATCGAACCTGCAGTTACAAGTGTTACAGGCCGCAGCTATCGCACATTTTCCTCAATTGACTCGCAACTCTCCGATCGCCGATCGCAGCTGTTAGCTCTCTTCTCTCTGCTCTTCAGATCAAATAATTACAAATTTCTATTCAATGAAAATATTTTTGATATTCAATTTCTGATAGAGTTTCTTCTTACTTGAGGTAATGCCCCTTTTAGATTGAAGTAAAAGCTTCTTTTATTCACTTGTTATTATAGTCTGGGCTGAATTGAAAATGCCTCTTTTGTGTGTATAGCACAGAGGATGGGGTGGCCAAGATCATTAGAGTACTTAGAAATATATTTATGATTAAATCAATGGGACTGCTTCAATCTAGCCATGTCAGTCTGTCCATCTGTCGGTCTGTCGTCCTTATCATCGCGCTCATAAATTATCTAAGCTAGTGACTTGATGTTTTGAATGGAAATTCTGGTATACGGAATGCACTAGAAGTTTCTCCATTTCTTTTTTCTATATATCAAATGATTTTCCAGGGTTTGGTTTTGGATTGGTCAACTTCTCGTCTCTCTTTCTTCATAATAAGACTGTTATATTTTCATTTAATCAGCTATAAACAAAGGTTCTCCCGTGCCGTTTTTTTTTCATTCTAGTTTTGAGTGTTTATAAGCATAAACATCATAATGACGCTCATTTACTTTTTCGTACTTTAATGATGCCAGATGGTATCTGGTAGTCGGCCTTCCCCGTTTACAGGAATCCAGTACTAAAGCACTTAAATGATCCTAAGCTAGGCTTCACTCATTCACTCATTCAGCCCTTCTCTGCAATTCTCATTGCTTCAATTAGCACTCGATATGCTGCCTTCGAAATGAGCACTTTTCCTCATGGGCTACGGTTCATGCACATACTACTGCGGTGACTGACAATTTTCATTCTAAAATTCGAACGCTTTGTTCACTTGATTGGCGAATAATTGACTTTCGTGCTGGCATTGCGAGTGCTTGCCACACATTTCTGCATGGCATTTGGCGTGTGGCTGCACTTTCACTGGAGCAGCGTTGGCACCGCTAGAAAAATCAAATTGCACCAAAATCTAAGCCAAAACACTGCGAGATATTGAGAACATTTTGGTCATGGCAACTGGAATGGCACGAGCAGCGGATGCAGCCATAGACCTGCTGCTGCAACACCGCCAACAGCAGCACCAAATACATTTGACGTACTATCTGAGATGTACTTGATCTTTGTCGAAAACTTGACACACTTTTTTCGGTCAACAGCTGGCGGCAACGACTTCCAGCTACAATACTAACAACAACAACAGGTAGCAGTGGCAGCAGCAGCAGCAGCAGCAGCCACAGCTCCAGCTCCAGCTTTTAGTCTTACCTCCAGTCAAGCGGCTCGGAAAATTCGAGGGAAATCGCTGCTGCTGCCGTTGCCGTTGCCTTTGCTTTTTCCCCTCCCTTGCCGGCAACAGCGCTCAAATGCAATTTTCAATTGAGAAAGTTTCACAGCCAAAGATTGCAAATTTAAGACAAGCCGCCGTCCCAGTCTTGGCAAGAGAATGCCCAACCTGAGGCAAAAGATCTCTACCAAAGAGATCTGCATTGCATTGCCAAGAGGCGCTAAGAACCAAACCAGGCGCAAATATTTGGCTTGAGCTGTTTGTGAGGGAAATGCTTGGGGAATGTATATATCCATACCTATATTATATATATATGTATATACAAAATATATGAATTATAAATCATGAACAGTTACAATTCATATATTCTTATGAAATTTCGAACCTGAAAATCTATTCGAAATTTCTTAGCATGCATTTTAAGCGGAAATATTGATATCTGTAATTGATATATGGGCACAAGCTATTGACTGTTCATATTTATATCTATAGCTGTACTTAATATTCGATTTAATACTTTATGTAATACTGCCTAATATTTTTATATACTGCCAAAGCAAGTCGACTATAAAATATCCCTGCGAATCTTAGAATTTTGAGAATAAAAAATAAATAGATTGGCATCATATCTGTCCATATCCATGTTTATATCATTATATCATATCACAATCTGATTCAGATTGAAGTGGATAAAATGAAGCACATCATCATTCATCATTCAATCATTTCATTCAATTCCATTTCATCCTTATTGTTTGCCTTAAGCCCCAGACGACGGGCAGGAAGCAGTCTTCTTCCGCGCAGACTCCGATGTCTCAATAATCTTATTTATTAGTTCCTCGATTGCGTGCAGATTCAGGTCCCACTTATTTTCATCATAAAAGATATTCTCTAGCTGACATTTGATATATCCCAAAATTATATCTATAGCTGATATCGACAATTCAATTGAAAATGAAGAGTGAAAAGCAACAAAACATTTTCAGGCAATGCGTAAATCAATTCAGTTTGGATAATTCGCACTGTTTTTTATTTTTATTTATTTTTTTACTTATTTTTTTTAGCAAAGATGAGACCAGAAATAATGCAATGAACCAAAAGTTGGCGGCTTATTAACGTTTTTGTATGGTTACTGGCTTAGATTTCTCCACTTCCTTTTAGCGGCGACAGCAGCAGTAGCAGCAGCAACAACAACAACGTTAATAACAACAACAATAATGCGCATCGCTGGCTGACACAAAACTGTCATCAACATATCAGCGACTGCTGAAGCCTTACAGCGAATGTCAAGTGCAACAACAACAGCAGCAGCAGCAGCAACAACAACAACTGCAGCAGCAACAGCAGCAATGGCAAATTTAATCACTGCAACAGCAACAACAACAATAAAATAAATATAAAAAAATATAAAAAAATAATATAATAATGTTGCTGTTGCCAGTTTTTGTCAACAACATGTTGCCGCTGCTGCTGTTGCTGCTGCTGCATCTTTATAATTGACCAGAAATGTGTGCGACAGCAATTTAACATGAATTTCACCCGGGCGGAAAGTCAATTGTTGAAAGGCGCCACATTTCACTGTTACGACACCAAATGCAAAGCGCATCAGCAGCAGCAGCAGCAGCAGCAACGCGAGCAACACGAGCAACACGAGCAACATTTTGCTTAAATGAAATCAACAGCAAAGCCACAAATCCTAAAGCGAAAACCAGTTGAGGCAGTTTCCTTCCGGAATCAATTATTTTTCACTTTGCAGTTTGTGTTTTTGTTGTTTCACGTTCATGGTCACAAATTGTTCGCAAAAATGAGCAAGTGCAACAAAGCACATGCAACAGTTGCCACACCAGCAAAACAGCAGTCAGTGTGTCAGTAGTGGATGTTGCAGCAGCAGCAGCAACGTCGTCATCGTCGTCGTCGTCGTTGTCCATGACTGACTGACTCAACAATTTGCAATCATCTTGTTGTTATTATTGTTGTTGTTTGTTTGTTGCTAGTTGTGCCACTAGCAACTGTTGTTGTTGCTCATGCTTGCCTATTTTTGTTGTTGTTGTTTCACTTTGTTTTTGTTTTTTCGTGCATTTTTCGGATACACAGTTGCAGTTTTTGTTGTTTCTGCTGCTGCTGCTGTTGTTGTTGCTGCTGTTGCTGCTGCTGCAAGTTGCTTCCCATTTTGTTGCTTTAGCGACATTTGGCCGTTCGCTGCTCGTCTCGGCAGGTAGACTTTTTCCAAGAAATTTCTATCGTCATTTGAACATTATTTTAATTGGGGAAATTCATTTATTTAGTTTTTATTTTAGTTTTATTTTCGCAGCTGTTGCCGCTGCTGCTGCTGCTGCTGATGCTGCTCTACGCATTTGGCGAAAGTATGCTGTAGACTGGCTGCCCCTTTGTGGCACAGCAACTGGCCGTGTGTGTGCCACGAAATGCGTTCAACAAAATTCGAGAAAATTCAACTACCCCAGTGGCATATATTTAAATATATATATAGACATATAGACTAGATATATACACATAGATATTCACATAAATGCAGCATCCATTAAGTCTGTTCGAATAAAGTTATCATTGCTTTCTTCACTTTTGAATGCGTTTCTCATAAAAGGAAAAATAGAACTGTATTCTTAGTATATTCTATAAAACTTTATAAGCTTAACATAAAATCGATTTAAGCTTCACTCAGAAGGAAAGTTTGTTAAAAATTAAAATAAAAATTCTTAAAAAAAAAAAATTATAACAATATATTAGAAAATAATAAATATATTGTATTTAACTATTTTTTTATTGTTCTCCAAATTTATGCCATTAAAAAAATTAATAAAAATACAATACAAATTTTTAGTTTTGTACCAAAAATGATAAATTTTTTTTTTTTTTAGTAGAACCATGATCAAATAACCAAATGTTCTCTTAAAAGAAAAAAAAACATGAAAAATGTTTTATTTCAATTTTAAAAGTAAAAATACTTTTCTCAGAAAAAACTATAAAAATCTGTAAAAATGTGTTATAAATATTGTAAATATTTGATTAATTTGTAAATAAAAACTTTGTAAGCAAAATACAAAAATGTTTGAAGGAAATATAATAAATAAAATTAAATCTATAAATTATAGTTAAACTGAATTACATTGAATCATTTGCCGAGCATAATTCTAATTCAATTCAAACATTTTTTCTGAATAGTTTTACATTTTCTCTCAGGCAATGCCGCAAATGTGGTAATTATGATAGGAAAATTCTGATAAATTTGCGGAATTTTCACTGTCATGGGCAGCAAATACGAAAGACTTAGGCAACGAACTTGCTAGAAAACTTGCAACAATTTGCAAGCAGAGCGAAAGTTATCTTACACTTGATTGATTACCAACTTTCTACTCCTACGGATATTATAATATCTGCAATTTCGAATGATTCTGAGCGACAACACAGTCAAAGCCAAATAGCGCCAGAGCCGACGGGAGTGGGGCGGCAGGCAGGGGGAAATGAGAGGCAAAGAGTGGCTGGGGTGGCTAGAGCTAGGCATGGACATGGCTATTAAAGCTGCTGATATATTGCAGAGCGAAAGCAGAACATTTGAATTTCTATGTTAAATGAAGTCAGCGACAGCACAGCAGCAACAACAGCAATAGTAGCAGCAGCAGCAGCCGCAGCGACAGCAAAAACTTGATGCCTTCCCCTCTTGTCCGTTTACGAAATGTTAATGAACTTTGCATGCATAAATTACAACAACAACTTAACTGCAACATCCGCCTTGAGCTGCTGCTGCTGTTGCCGCTGCTGCCGCCGTTGCTGCTGTTGCACTCTCCATTAGTTTTGCATATGGCAGTTTTCTTTTTTGTTTTCTTTATTGCTGCTGTGCCAAATCTGCGAATGTAGGACACGAGGGGCGCTCGTTGACATTGAAGCGGATATGGCTTTGCCTGCTGCTTCCTCTTGCCTCTTACTTAACCAGCATGCTGCTGCTGGCGCTGCTGTTGTTGCTGCCGCTGTCCCACTTTTGTGCCCATCATCTTTGTGGCATTTTGGCGATTTGGCTAGCGTCGCGCATACGACGCGTGGGCCTCGCGACCTGCGATCAGCTGTTCATGCCTTGGCAAGCGCACACTCTTCGCCTGCTCTTTAACAGCAGTCCCAACTGTTTCCTCTCGCTCTCTCACTCTTTGGTCTCTCTCTCTCTCCCACACGCTCTCTGCTTCTCTTTCTCTCCGTGGCTCTCTGGAGCCGCGCTGAGCACTTTTCGTCTGTTTTGTCTCAAACATGTTCGAACTGGTTGCAGCTGCTGCTCTTATCACTTGCGATTAGCTGCCACATCAGACGTTGGCCATTCGCCAGCGCGCCGTCACGTCGTGGAGACGTGTGCGCCGCAATCGCAGCGATTGCAGTTGCGGCCAGCTCTCAAAATGTATGCCAAATGCCAATGCAGGGCAGCAACAACATTTGGCCAGGACACGAGCCTCTGCCAGTTGCTGTTGTCGCCGCAGCAACAACAATTAACAAAATTCATTGAGCTGCAGCTGCTGCTGCTGCGCCGTCTAGTCGCTCGCCGTTGCTGTTGCTGCTGCTGCTGCTGCTGCTGCGGTTGCGGTTGCGGTTGCGAGTTCAATGACATTTCACCTACTTGTATTCAAATTTGAATGAAAAATGTAATAAAACAACAAAATGCTGCCGCTGCTCTGCTACTGCTGCTGCTGCTGCTGCTGCTGTGTGGCACGTGTTGCCAGCATTTAGATTCTATTTAGTACTTTTACTTTCTGGACTTCTTTTCTGTTTCCCCCCGCCACAAAAATCCTGCACTTACATGTCTTAAATATACAATGATATATGTATATAATAATAAGAAAAAAAGAATTGAAAAACTTTCTAAAGTATGAAAAAAGATGTTAAAATTAAACAAAAAGTCCGACTGCTTGTAAATTGTTGTTGCTGTTTGTGAGCAGAATCTGCAGCAGCAAAAAGAAATTTTACGGCCTATTTGAGCCGTTGCTGCTGTTGCTGTTGCTGTTGCCTTTGAGGGCCCGTCTACGATTCTGGGCTGGCATTTAAAGTCAAATTATGATGATGATGACAATGGCGATGGCAATACCCCTTACCAGAGTGCCAGAGTGCCAGAGAGTGCTGCTTCTTAGGTTTTTTGGAGTTGCTTTTGAGGGCAATTAAAAAGTTGTCGAGCCGCGTCGCTGGCTGTTGCTCTGTCCGTTTGTCCATTTGTCTGTTTGCTGTCGGTTGTCGATTGTCGGTTGTCCGTTGTCCGTTGTCTGTTTGCTTGTTGTATTACAGTTGTTTGGCCAAATTTACCGTTGGCCTCTCGGCCAGCGCCAACTTTTGACTCATTTGTAATTTGTAAAGGCCTATGGCGCGGGCTTTCTTCAACAACGATCTCTACATAACAATTGTTGCCGATCTATGTACACTGCCCCACAGCAACACAGCTGGGCGTGTCATTTCATCAGCAAACATTTGTATGGACGTATTTAGTTTTAATTTTTAGCATGTGCTCGAATAGAAATTGAATTTGAGGCCTGGCACACACTTTACACAAGATTTGAATTTCATTTGAATGTTGAGGAAATTTTGTGTGTTTTTTTTTTTTTTTTTTTTTTTTGTCTGAAGAGGAAGTTGTGTATGGCTAAAAGCTTGACCATTCGTGGAAACATCAACTTTTGCACAATCTATAGCGGCTTGAGATCAAAATTTGACACACAAATGTTTCCCTTATCACATTCACCCATACAAGATCGGGTTCATGGAAAAAGCTATTGACATCAATCTGAGCCTATCACAGCGGAAAATTTCTATAGCTCGCAGTTGTTTCATGGCAAGATATCATCATTATTGGGCAACTCCAAAGCTAAATTCAAATTCTTTTTATCTGATTGCAATTAGAGCCAGTTGCCAAACTCATTTTAGAAGAGCTGAAGAGCTTTCATTATAAAGATGTAATGGAAGCTGCATTGAGGAATGCATACACCTGGAATGGAATACTAGAATAAAGTTCAGCATATCATTCGGAGTAAAGTTTGAAGTAAAAGAATGGAATTGAGTCTTATAAAGTATATTTTAAGTAACGTCAGAGAATGAGAGAGATGAGGGAGGACGACGGAGATAAACATATGTAGAGAGCCTGAGAGATAGCGAGACGAGGGAGAGAGCGAGAAAGATTGAGGAGAACAGAGAGTGAAAGGGAGAAATAAAGAAAAATTGAGAGACAGAAAGAGATAACCAGAGAAAGAATGAATGATTAATAGAGAGAGAGAGAGAGAGAGAGAGAGAGAGACATATAGAGAGTGCGAGAGAAAGATAGGATGATATATAAAAAGTACGAGAGAAAGAGAGATAGATAGAGAGGGAGGATATATGTATATATAAAGAGAGGACGAGAGAGAGAGAGATAAATAGAGAGGGAGGATATATGTATATATATATATATATGTATATATAGAGAGAGTACGAGAGAGAGAGAGAGAGAGAGAGAGAGAGAGAGAGAGAGAGAGAGAGAGAAAGAGGAGATATATAGAGAGAGTACGAGAGAGATAGAGAGAGAGAGAGAGAGAAAGATAGAGAGAGTACGAGAGAGAGAGAGAGAGAGAGAGAGAGAGAGAAAGAGGAGATATATAGAGAGAGTACGAGAGAGATAGAGAGAGAGAGAGAGAGAGAAAGATGAGATATATATAGAGAGAGTACGAGAGAGAGAGAGAGAGAGAGAGAGAGAGAGAGAGAAAGATGAGATATATATAGAGAGAGTACGAGAGAGAGAGAGAGAGAGAGAGAGAGAGAGAGAAAGGTGAGATATATATAGAGAGAGTACGAGAGAGAGAGAGAGAGAGAGAGAGAGAGAGAGAGAGAGAGAGAAAAACAAGAAGAAGATAATGACCACGAGTTAGATAGATAGATATATTGAGCGAAAGACAGGTACACAGGCAGAAATGGATATACTATATCTTAGAGATTAGAATTGCATTGAAATGAGGACTCAGTTAAGAATTAAGCAGTGGCAATTGGGGCCTTTGGCTTATAGATAAATGTAAGTAAAGTATTAGTATTAGTGCTGGTCTACACAAACAACTTTATAGATAAGATATTACTTGATAATCTTTTACTCAGCTGTTTTTCAGTTAGTCTTCTATCTAGGTCTTTAATATTATGATTCGATATTGGCATTGGGATTTGTTTTACTTCTCATGTAGCGCATCAGAGTTCGGCTATGGCGCAGCATCAAGACAACGAGCGCCGACTTCTGTCGCTCTTGCTGCTGCTGCTCCCAAGCACATTCATATTTTACAACTTTCGGAGATGCTTTCACTTCCATATACCAGCAATTTGCTGCTGTTGCTGTTGTTGCTGTTGTTGCTGCTGCTGCTGCTGCTTCTGTGGCTCGCGAGCAACTTCCGTATGCAGCAGCAGCATCAAGAATCAATTGCAATTGATTCGTCTATTGAGCGAAGTAGAGTCGCCTAGCCGAAAGAGCTAATTTGTTGGCTAATTGTATCAATTAAAAGGCCCAAACAAAATGCTACAAATTGTACATGAATATCTATGACTCTTCGCGGCTGTGTGGCAATAAAAAACACACACACACACACACACAGACACACAGAAATCAAAGACACAATATAATACAACACAAGAAAACAGAGGCAAAGCCGAAGCAAAAGCAAAAGCAACAACGTGAATATTATCATTAGCATAAATAATGGTGAAAAATGAAACATGCACACAGCGACAAAGCACTTGAGCGCGGCTGTGTGTGTGTGTGTGTGTGCTGTTTGCTCACTGTGTGTGCGTGTGTGTATGTGTGTGTGTTTGTGTGTGTTTACAACACACATTTCAAAAGTCGGTGACTGTGGCACTGAGTTAGTAGTGCGTTAAGTCAACGAACGCTGCCGCGCAGACGCTGACTGCGGCCGCGATGGCAGCGGCAACAACAACAACCAAAGCAGCAACAACAGCGTCTACATTAGCGCCGGCAGCATTGCCTGTCTCTCTCTGTTTGTTGGCCTCTGCCGGGGCTGGCGCTGCTGGCACTGCTGGCGCTGCCGGCGCTGCTGCGGCCACGTTTGCATGGCATCGGCTTCGGCATCGATGGACGCTGATGATGACGGCGTCGATGTCATCGTAATGCAAACGTAAACGCACTTACAATTTGGCGTTTTTTGGTTGCTTTCACAAACGTTGCACGTTGCTGGTTGCTGGTTGCTGCTGCTGTCGACGCGGCTGTTGCTGCCGGCATCGCCGCTAAAGTTTGCTTTTGGTTTTATTTACTTTTTTTCTGTTTGTATGTGTTTTGTTGTTGTTTCTTTTTTTTTTTTTTTTTTTTTTTTTTTGGCAAACTTACAAGTTTATTGAACTTTTCACAGTTCTGGGGCCAGAGCGCTCAGCTGGTCGGCCGCTGGGTCCGTCATCAGCAGCCGTTGTCGTCCATAGAGCGACGCAGTCGCTGCGACGCTGGAGGGGCACGCATCGCTTGCCGCGAGACTTTCTCCGCAATCGTCATCAATTTATCAATTTCGTTTGTCTTTGCCCACTTGCTGCCCATCATCATTATCAGTCTCACATGCTCATAGTTTTATTTCAATTTCAAATCAATTTTTTTGTTGCTCTTTTTGTTTTTTTTTTCTTGGTTTTTTTCGATTTTGATATGAAGTCAAATTAAAATTCAAATTTGGTTTCAGTATTTTTGGTGATTTTTTGTTAATGCTGTCTTACTTTATAATTAATTGATAAATTCATTTAATTTTCATTTGGATTTTTATTCATTTATTATTTATTTATTTTGGTTTCATTAAATAAGATAAGTTTTTTTTAACATTATTTTATTATTTTTTATTATTATGTAACAGTAACAAATAATTTTTTAAGCCCTTCTTATTTGTTCAATTTCTTAAAAAAATTTTATTTTACCTAACACATTTTTCAATGAGAATTTTTTTTTATAATGTGGTTTCGAATTTTTAAAAATATTTAAAGTAAAGCATATTTCAAATTTTTTTTTAATTTTTTAAAAATATAATTTTTTTAAAATTTGATATTAAATTTGTTATTTATTATTTAAAGGGGAACCTTTTGAATATTACGAACTTAAATCCGTTTTAAGTTTAAGTTGGCGTTAAATTAACATTTTTCAATTTAAAGTAAAATATTTAAATAAAACTAGAGGGTATACATAATTTAAAAAATTATTTTCAGCTTCAATAGGGGCTTGCATTACTACGGATAGAAGGGCGGACAGCAAGATTAACAAAGTCAATATACTCATCTAACTATCGTGAATAAGTATGAAAAGTAGGTCTCTCTATATACATATATATGTCTATATCTAAGTTCCGAGGATTTCACTAAGTACATATACTAAAATTTTGAAATCTCTCAAAAAAGTAAGGGTATTCAGACTACAACAGGGTCCACATCATATCCTTACGTATTCGCACGAGACCAGCAAATCCAAAAAGAAAAAAAATCAGATATATATATATATATATATATATATATATATATATATATATATATATATATATATATATATATATATATATATATATATAAAAGAAAATTAGTGGAGTGAATGCGAATGGGAAGGCGAATACAAAACGAAAGTCGCCCGACCGATTTGCAACACGTTCGATAATGATCAAAATTGAAGCACGCAATAAATAAACAAATTTTTATAATTTCACTGACTGTTCTTCTTCTCCGTCGTCTTCTGCTTCTTCGTTTCCTTTTCGAATGTTTCCACATCATTATTAATTTTGTATTTTATGTAGTTTTCATTTTATTTTGATTTTTTTCATCTGTTGCGCTGTTGTTGTTGGCGCCCGTTCTGCCTGGCGATGCTTATCAGCAGCATGAATGCGATTTCAAGTGCGAACAGCACGATATATATGGGCTCCACTGCGCGTACGATCACTCATGCTCACTCGTCTTTCAAAAGTTGGTCAAAAAGAGCTTGGCTTGTTTGCCCGGCCAACGACAAATATTGAAACTGCGCATCAAGCGCGCTCGTAATTTGAGTGATAAGTGGCCAACGGGCAGGCGTGGGGAAGGGGGACGTGGAAGTGGTGGGGAGAGCCGGGGCCTTTTACAGGTCCAGTGGGTGTCCCACGTGATTTCTGGTGGGAAACCAGGGCCCTGTGGGATTTCACAGAATACGAGAACTTCAAAAAAAAAAAAAAAAAAACAAAAAAAAAAAAAGAAAAGAAAAAATTGCAATTCACATTTGCACAAACAATAACAAACTCAAACACACACTCACACACATGTATGGAGAGATTGTATGTGTGTCTGTTTGTCTTCTCAGCTTACAGTAGCTGCACGTTGCCATGCACGCTACTCATAGAGGACCTTTCGATTGAGCTGACAAGGCGATAAGCAGAGCCAACAACAAGTTGAGGTACACTTGTTGACATCGTGTCCAGGGCATTCATTCACATTCACATTCACTTGTTTTGTCTTGTCTTGCATTTGTCTTTGTGAAGCATTCAATTGGCCCACAATCGGGAAAGGCTGCAGGTATGTTTGTCTTATGCACCCTAGGCTAAGCATTTATGGCTGCTAGATTATCTAAGATTGCGTTCAGTTATAACTCAAAAGTATGCTATACAATTGCGGCCATGGGAAAATCCAAATCTAGTTGAAATATATAGTGAAATTGTGAAAAATACAGTGGAAATGGTATACAGTTGAAATGCATATATAGATATACATATATATAAAATATGGCCTTTGATAGTGAAAATATAATTAAAGATGGGGGTTTGATTTGTAATACTTTATAGAACTTACAAAATTACTTTAATAAAATGAGAAACAAGCAAAGTGCAACATTTTGATTTATAGGATCTCCTAGCTTAAAACTAGGTGTATTTGTAACTCGAACACAATGAAAAATGGAAATCAGGGCATATTGGTTGTTAATTTTCTGTTTGCTTTGGGTCTTATATAAATTATATGAGCCCCACGCATCCCCCTTGCTGCGCCCCTGGATGGTGCTGATGAGTTATGTCAATAGATTAAACGATAATTAGCGTGCTAGTAGAGCTGAGATTTGATATATGAATTGGGGATCAAATTAGATGAATGAGAGCCTATCTCTATGACAATGACTATCAAATAGCTTAATTAAACTTTGGTTCGTAAACCAAATTGGAAATCGTGTCATATACAAGTTCTTCAACGTGCTTAAGTTCATTTTTGACTCTCTTATTTTCTACATAAAAACATATGATATGTATATTATATAAAATTCTCTAAAATATTAGGAATATATTATTATATATTATATTAAGCATTATTATGGAACTCGGTTTTGTATTGCAGCATAAGCTAACTGGGAATTAATTTAAAAAAATATATATATATGTATATATTGCAAAAGCAAAGAGAACTAGAGTAAGGTAGAGCAATTGTATATATTGTATATACATATATATGGAATAGAGAACAAACTGCTTAAGACTTGATATTTGATCAAATCCCAAAGGGGAGACACTCGATAAGTTTTCATAACACATCACATGCTCGAGTTGTGTGAGTTATTCAACAGATAGCTGGCCAAAGTAAAATATATGTATATGCATATAAGTATATATACAAATTGAGCTTGACCGATTCGGTTTAGTATTGAACAAGTGCAAAAGATTACATAAGACGCGCTCTCGGATTCGGCCTGGTAGTCGGGATTGGACTCGGAATCGGATTCAGAGTCGGAGTCGGAGTCGGTGTCGGTATGGGTAGATGTCAGTTGGCCCTGTGGGCATACGATCCTATTTGCATAAAGAGAATTCTTCAGTTCGCATCGCGGAGTCTTGGTGCTCGGCTCGCTAAAAGGGGTCTACGGGTCTTGTGTGTTCGGTCTTCGGTCTTCGGTCTTCGGTCGCGGCTCTCTCATCAGCATGTTCAAGGTTCAGTGTTAAGTGTTAAGTGCTCCGCTGGTTACGCCAGGCCTCGATGACAATCGATCGCAATCAGCTGTTGGTCTCGTTGGCCCACTAGCGATTATGTGACTAAGTGACTGACTGACAAAAGTATTGATGTCGTTACAGGTAAATAAAAAGCGCGCACACACCGCGAGCCGGACAGAAACAATCAGTTGAGGCGAGAGAAAAAAAAAAGCGGTGAAATTTTTTTTTCCTCAATTTTTATTTTTTTATTTTTATTTTTATTTATTTTTTTTAAGTTAACGAGCGCTGCACGTTCAAGGGCCTTACGTAAAACCCATTTTTTTTGTAGTTGTTGTTGGTGTATTTTTTTTTTTTTTGACTGAAGAGAGTTTTAGCCCTTTTGTGTGTGTGGTAGGAAACAAAGTCATGCTCATGAATTCCATTTGATTGTCGCATATTGTTTAATACAACAATACGGGCATACATGGATTTATATATATACATATATGTATGTATGTATGTATGTATATGCTTATGTGCATATAGATATATGTATATGTATATGTCTATACATTCAATATCCAAAGCCTAATGGACAGCCGCGCATACCCAATGGCCGGCGCACGCGAACGCCCCCAAAACGAGCCCAGCGCCCAAGCCGCCAGGCCAGATCAACGTCCGCACTGTATTTAAGCAAATCGAAATTAAGTTATAGTTGCCCCGATCGAGCGACTTAAAAATTCAGTATTTTCCATGTTTTGCATAATAAAAATGCCTATCAAGAAACAAAAAAAAAGCTGAAAAAAAAATTAATGTAACTGGCGCTCGAATGCGACTGCGGCTGCCGCTGCGGCTGCGCCTTCTGTTTAATTTGTTTCTTCTTTTTGATCATTGGTTTTTTTTTTTTTTTTTTTTTTTTTTATGAGCAGATATTGTGACATGCTTTTAGGGTCGCCTACGGTGCCTTTTTTGAGCAATATTTCTGCTTTGCATAAGTAGAAATTTGTTTTTTTTTTTTTTTTTATATATTAATTTTTATTTGCATTTCATTGGCATTGCGGCCATTAAATTTATTTATTTTCATTTTTCAATACGAAACTGGTTGGCGTCCAATGCGTTCAAGTGTTTGCTGTTGTTTGTTGGCTTGGTTTGGCGCTGCTCTCGCCTCCAGCTCCCGCTCCCCCTCCTCACTCCAAATTTATCATACGAAATACGTTTGTAATCTGTGGCTAGATTAAGCATTTTGAGTTTGTTGGGTTTTGTTTTTTTTCTTTCGAATTTTTAATTTTTGGGTTTTTTTTATTGATTTATAAATAATTTTTTTTTTTTTTGCTGCCGGTTTTTGGGCTCACATTTGTATTATTTGTATAATGCTTTTTGTTTTATTGCGTAGCTTTGCACTTTCTCCAATGAAAATTCAATTAAATAATCCCTTATATTTCACGTTTTCGAATTTTTAATCAGTTGAGTTTAGCTCGAATGAACCTTGAACTACAAAGGTGTTGAATAGTTGACTTTCTAAGATATATATATGTATGTGTATAGATATACATATTCATATATGTATAATTTTGGGTTCATAAAAATAATGATCGAAATAAGTGTGAATCTTGATGAGCCCTAATGACCCTTGGGGAGGTCAAAAGTTTTAAGGTCTGTACAGCGGGTCAAGCAAAAAAGCAACTATGGAGCTCCTCGAGACTTTTGACTTCTCACAGAGATTAAATATATATATTTATAAATATAATATATAAGACTTATATATATATGCATAACAATTCCGTCTCTATAGACATCTCGCTCTCACTCATCAACACTCACTATACTTGTTCCACTGTAGATACCTTTGACTCTCTCACAAGCATAACGATCCTAGGTCTATTGGCCTCTCACTCTCACTCAGCAACGCTCTTACTCTTCCCGTCTAACAATCCTATATTTGTCTCTTTTCCACTCTGGGAATGAACCGTCTGATGGTATTCTTTGTCTTTATCCCTTTCTGGGAAAGAGAAATCTCTTTCTCTCTCTATTGCTCCCTTACTCATCGTGTGAGAATTTAAGGAGTAAGCTATGAGACGCTAACTCACTCCGATATTATTCTTAGCTCTATGCAATGCTAATTGGTAGGCTTAGAAGACTTGTCATCTACATATGATAAATACAATATTCGTTTTCTTGTTCAGTCAATATATAGATGAAATCAGGATACTTCATGGGTATATTGCCTGCTCAATACAGGAATTGACAGTTCCTTACTAAAGTGATTTGGAGCAAAAATAACTCGAAATTCTCAAGCCGTGAGTGATTTTTGCGACGGCTATACCAGGTCGTATGTTAAAATAATAATAAAAATAATACTTTATTTATGACTTGCGTAACTCATAAAGTGCGGTTTTTTATTGGACTGGAAAGTCTTTTGTTTGAATGCTTTATTTCGGGTTGTTTTTACGACTTTTGGCTAACAGGATGCGCAATAGGCAATCAGATAAGAGATTAACCTAAAAAGCATTCTTTTTGGGGAAAAGAAAGCCAGATGTTAAGTGTCGGATGGTATTACTACGGGAGCATATGGGCTGCATTTCGCTCGGCAAATGGGTCAGGCGATATTTTGATTTATGATTTCCTGAGTTGGGGCAATAATCTTTGCATTTACTACCTGAGGCAGGCTTTCTCAAAGTCTTCCATTTGGCATTGCTAGGGACACGGCTTTAATTGTTAATGAAAGGGATATTAATACTGCAAGCAACCGACTCTGCCCCGTGGCCTCCCCTCTCTCCACCGCCCTCCGCCCAATCATCGCCTATAAATTCTGAGCTGGCAATCGGCATCTTGGTTCGGCTTACAGTAGCATCGAAGCGCAGCGCGCTGCAAAGAGTTGAATAAACTTTGCAAAGAGTGTAGATACAATTTAAGCGCTTGAATTATCGTTTTGAAGGCCATTTTTTTGAAATGAGCTGCGAACGAGGCTAGGCATTCGCAATAGTGTGCATGTTGGCTGTGTTGGGGGTGCTGCTGGACGGCAGCGGCGCACAGGAGTGGTAAGGGGGGGGGGGAGGGAGGAGGTGGTGACCGAAGCTAGCCAAGCAGCGCCAACGTCAACGTCAACGTCAACATCAGCATCAGCATCAACGCCAACGGCAGCAGCAGCAGCAGCGACAACTCCAACGCCAACGCACGAGCGTGTGAAGCTCGGCGAGGTGAGCCGAGCTCAGCTCAGCTGAGGCTCGAAGTATGCAGCACAAAAGTTCAATAAACTAAAGTGTCTTTTGAAAAATGAAAAAAAAAAAAAAAAAACTGGTAAAGACAACTAAGAATGCTCTAGTCACGGCGGCACGACTAACACATACCCTGCATACACCACACACTCACGATCGAGTCTATATATGTCGAGGATTAGCTTACTTTAGTCTCTTTGGACTAGTTGTCTCTGGCGAGATGAAACTCCTTTGGTTGGCCGAGCTCTGCAGGGTATAGAAAGGTGACAGCCAACCGGTGGTCGGCCTGGGCCCGGCTCTGGCTCCGGCTCCGGCTCCGGGCCCGCCGGCTCTGCTTTGCTCAACTTCATTGCAGCATGCGTTTTGTCGTATCTGTGTTGCTTCTCTCTCTGCTTCTCTCATATATGGTGTTGCATGTGTTTTGTTGTTGTTTATTTATTTATTTTTTTATACATAGTATTATTATGTGCAGCGCTTGAGGTGTAAAGAAAAATGCAATTCTTGCCAAGCCAGTCGGCCAGCCAGCCAGCCAGATAGCCAGTTGGCCAGTTGGCTAGTCAGCCAGCGAATCAGCCAAGCGCACAGCCAGAATCTCGAATCTGAATCCGGTGCGTATGAGTGATTGGTGACTGGCCATAGCAATCAGTTGAGTCAATGCACACAGTATCAACTCGAGCTGCTTTTGCTCTGTCAGCCAGGCACTTCCTGTCAGCAGGACATGCCAAAGCGGGCCCCAGTGCTGCGCCCCCATCGCCCAGCCAAAGCTGGCCCCTTGTTGACTGTGACGACGCAGCGTCACTGACAGCGAACCCAACTGAAACTTTCACGTCGGGTGAAATGGTCTTTTGTTTACCAAGCCAGACAGATGGCTCCGCCAGCCGGACAGCCGGACAGTCGGCGAGCTAGCCAGTCGGCCAGTTGGCCATACGTCTCGTTTGATCTGTGGGGCTAGAAAGAATCTTGGAGCTACAATAGCTGTCTGCGATTTCGTTGAGGGTTTGCGTTTGAGTTTGAGCTTTCGTTTTTATTATATTTTTTTATCCAGCTGCGAATGATGATGATGATTTTACACAGAGATTTTCTATTAATATTCAAGACTTAAATGGGATCTTATGCCATATATAACTCAGACTTTTATTTTGAATACTGTTGCTAATAAAAGAAGAAGAACGTAAATTAACTAGAACATGAATAAAATGATATGAGACGAGCACTCAATATATTTAAAGCTTAGCTTTATGGGAGAGCGATTGGAAAAGTTAAACGGAAATACTTAAAAAAACAATAAGGGGCATTTTATGGGAGTGGCAGGAACTGAACTGGCAAAACTTTGAGGTAGAGTAATTTTCTACTTCTACTACTTATCTACTACTACTCCTACTACTTTTACTACTTTTTTACTACTAGTACTTTTACTTTATACCACTTATACTATTTTTCTACAATTACTACTTATACTACTTATCTACTACTACTCCTATTACTTTTACTACTTCTTTACTACTAGTACTTCTACTTTATACCACTTTTTACTATTTTTCTACTATTACTAGTTAATTTTTACTATTTTATACTATTACTAATTTTAACTAAGTTACTATTATTACTACTACGTTTTACTACGTTTGTACTACTACTACTGCTACTACTACTTTTCACAACGATTCTACTACTACTACTTTATACTACTACTTCCATTACTACTACTCCTACTTTTATTTCTACTACGTTACTAATACCACTACTATTTTATACTATTTATCTGCTACTACTTCTACTACTCCTACTACTACTTTTTACTACGTTACTACTAGCACTACTACTTTATAGCTACTTATCTACTACTACTCCTACTACTACTTTTTACTACGTGTCTACTACTCTACTATAAATATTTATCACATATGAGCTAAGGTATATAACAAAACATATCCATATACATATATCCTAAATATATGTATAGTTAATATATACTACAAAATATGTACTAGGAAATTACATAATAAATATCAAACAAATACTAAATATACTTAAATATGTACATATACACACTATATACTATATTTATGTATACTTATAGCATAATTTAGAAAAATATATTGAATTCTGAAAATAAAAAATTTGAAAAAGTCTTAGACAGAGATACGTGGTGTAGTTCGCACTCAGCTCACATTCATTTCAGCAATCGTTAAGAGTGCAGAGAAGGGGAATAAGTAGAGTGCATTTCTTTTTCTGATAGCATATATATAGAAGTAAAGCAACCTGGATTTTCACATCTATTAAAAATTTATATTAAGAAATCGTGTTCGACTGGTTCTTCCTCTAATTCAAGTTCCCAAATCAATAATTGATGGATATTATTGTAAAATATTCTGATATTATCTCAGTTGGCATTCACTTCGAGTACTCCAACCGTTTCTTGAGTGTATTTGAATGGATCCTGTATGCCATGCACATCACGCGGCTCGTAACTCTTAAGCTATTCAGCTCTTCAGCTCTGCTATCGTCGCAGTCGTTGGCCCGGTTCAACGGCATTGCTTTCATATTGAATTCAAATGAACGAAAGACCTACTAAAAAGTGAAGAAGCGAGAGTTTGGCTATGACGTTTCATTTGGGCCAATACGCCCGGGTTCAGGGACAGAGACCGTGTGGCGGCTCGGGGGAGCTGGCCAAGCTGGCATGAATTCTCAATTAAGGTTGTCCCACCAGCTGTGCGCTGGAGAGCAGCAGCTGATTCTGCGCGGCTTAGAAGGAGTCATAGAACATCGTCATGGACGGAGAGACGATGCTGGCGTTGACGTCGACGTCAACTTTGATGCCGACACAGAGCCAGCGGCTGGCAAATGGTCAACGTTCTCAGCGCTGTCGCTGCTGGCGTCGACGTCAGCGCTGTTATAAATTGGCAAAAGTGTTGTTGCGACGGCGACGGCGACGGCGACAGCAGCAGCAGCAGCAGCAGCAGCGGCAACGGCAGCAGCAGCGACAGCGACAGCGACAGCGTCTTGGCTTAAAGCCAGCGACGAGTTCGTTGACCGTTGAGGTTTTTTGAAGTTTATTGCTGCGCTTGGTGGCTTCGCCAGTTGGCCGCTTGGCCGCTTGGCCGCTTTCAATATGCCAAATATGCAACCAGGAACAGCAAAAAGCAGCAGCAACACCAATAGCAGCAGCAGCAGCAGCAGCAACATCAGCGGCAGCAGCAACATTAGCAGCAGCAGCAACATCTCTCACAATGTATTGTAGAAAACGCGAGTTTTTCGAGCAATCAGCTGATTCTGCGCTGAACTGAGCTGAGCTGAGTTGAGCTTCCGCTTTGCTTTTTTCATTTTTATTTATTTATTTATTTTGTTGGTCTGTGAGCATCTGTTGCGCGATATCAGCCTAACAATTTACACATTCGCGCATTGACAAACGCAAAGCATTTAACAAATTCAGCAAACAGTTGGCCAATCGTGTGTGAGCCCGTTTTTATTTTTAGAGATTTTTATATTTTTGGCACGCTTCCGGTGCGACGTCGATGACCTTTTCCGCCCACATTCGAGCTGGCCAGGGCCAATGAAATGCCAATTTTTTTTTTTTTTTTTTTTTTTTTAATGTATTTTGTTTATTTATTTATATATATATTTTTTTAAATTTGCATGCATTGTTGCTGCTGTTGCTGCTGCTGCTGCTGCTGCTGCTGGGGTTGACAACCTCTCAGATCAGCTGTTTAACCTGACTTTGTTGCTGTTGCTGCCGGTTGTTGTTGTTGTCGTTGCTGCTGCTGTTGCTGCTGTTGCTGCTGCGGTTGTCTGTTTATTATGTAATACAGATGAGCAGCAATTCGCAATCAATATGATTTGTATTTGTTGTTGTTTGTTTTTAGCCAGTTAACTGTACTATTTGGCATTGTGGCTGTTGTTGTTGTTGTTGTTGCTGGCGAGGAAAGTTTTTGACCCCCTCGGGCGACCCAGCGGCCGGCTAACAGTCCGCCCGCACGCCGAACGTGAAAGTTACTCGAAATACATATTAACAGCAGCAACAACAACAACAACACTAGCAGCAACAGATATATTAACCGCAGCAACATCTCCAGTCAAACAGCCAAATTCATTGAATACATATAAAGTTTATTGGCTTTTGATCCCAACGCATTATTGTTGGGGTGGGTAATGGTTGTTGAGTTGTTGTTGCTGCTGTTGTTGTTGTTGTTGTTGCTGCTGTTGTTGTTGTTGCTGCTGCTGTTGTTGTTGTTGCTGCTGGTTTGCGCAATACAATTCACCGCTGGTGCTTTGACTGCTCATGATGCATACGTAACGGTATCGACAGGAAGTTGTTGCTCTGCCGCTGTTGCTTTGTTGCTGCTGCAGCAGGAGCCGAGAGGAGTTCATTCAATGCCGGCCAGCTTCCAGTTTGTGTTGTGGCATTTCGTTTGCCTGAGGTCATTGTTGCTGCTGCTGATGTGTTTTTTTTTTTTTTTTTATATTTATTTTATATATGTATATTATTTGTTGATTTTTCCGAGCACGTGCTGCGACAGCGTCAACTTGACGAGGGAGAGATATACTAAATATACTTTATATTTCTATAAATTCCATGTAATTATTATGAATTGCTGTCGGCAAAGTTCACTGTGTTAAGTAGCAATAATAGGCCGAGGGCTTTAATCTTAAATCAGTATTAAATCTAGATTACTTCGAATATCTAATAAATAAATAACTAAGTAGCAAGGCTTTCTGCCTGAGGCTATACTTTGAGCAGATGTCTTGATAATGGAATTTTCATTCTCTTCTTCAGCTGTTTACACAAATCGAAATGGTATTTTCCTTTATACAATTAATAAATATATATTTAGTATACATTTAATAAAATGTAAAAAATCATAAGATAATTACAACTGAATATATTCGAGATTAATGAAAACTAATAAAAATTAAAATATCAAGAGAACTAAATTATATTTCAAATCAGGTTGAATTCATAAAAATATTTAAATAGTTTTGCTTTTTAGTCTAAGCAACTATATAGAGAATATATCCTCAATATGTCCTCAAATATAAGGAAAAAATTTAAAAATGAATTTTGACATTATTATATGAGAAATGGGGAATAACTGTATTTTCATCAGTTTAAGAACTAGAAACTCAAACGACTAAATTACATTAGAGCCGTGGCAAATCGAAAAACTATATGGCAGAGTATTCTGCAGTAGTTAATACCCGACTTTAACTTTCTTGCTTCTTTCATAATGAGATTTTCTAAATTTCTTTAGAATAGAATTTTTAATTAAAGCTTTAAATTGTTTTCTTGAAAGACTGTCCATATGATTATTATTATAATTATTATTAAAATTTTTTTTATTATTATTAATATATATTATTATTTTATTTTTGACACATATTTGAGTAATTCTTATTTATATTTTAATCTTTAAGCAACCTACAAAAAAATCAAAATTTTAAAATATAAATATTTATAATATACAGATTGTAATATATGTATGTGTATATATATAAACAGGTGTAATAATATCCATTTGATTAAGCCAGCAAAAAAAAAAAAGAATTGAGTAAATCCAAACTAAATTTAATTAGCCGCAGTTAGCTAACTGCTGTCATTAAGTTCGTATCATACAAGTCTTTCGTTTCTAGCGCTCTGGAACTGGAGCCGGGAGCGTTAGCTGGGAATTCCGTTGTGTGCTGCCGCTGCTGCTGTTGCTGCTGCCGGCGTCGTTCGTTGCCAGTCACACTAAGAGCAACACCAACAACAACAGCAGTGCTCAGTGTGCGTATGTGTGCGTGTTGCTTTCTGGTTTGGCAGCTGCTTCTTGGCACACACACATCAGCACACACGCACACAGAAGCGACGCGTCGCGCTTTTACATTTGTATATGTAGGTCTACGTCCGATTTTACTTTCACTTTTAAAGGTTTACGAACTTTTCTGTTTACAAGTCAACGCTGCTGCCGGCAGCTGACGCGCCGCAGCAGCAGCAGCAGCAGCGGCGACGACGACGACGACGCGCATTTCAAATGCTTCTCACACACTCAGAGCTCAGGCACAGGCAGACAATCAGACCGTTGGACGGATGATACTAAAGAGGCGAACAGACGGACAGACGGACGGGCAAATACAAACAGAGAGCTTTGCGCTTACATCTCGGCTCGAGAGTCGCCGTCGCACAGTGGCGCACATTGCTGGCAATTCGGCGTTAAACGTAATTTGGCCACATTTGCGAGTGTTGCATACCACTGTGCCGGCTCCTCATTGGCATTGGGTTGACTCATGCCTTGGACGCATGCGTTATATTATTTATTGTTGTTGTTGTTGTTGCTGCTGCTGTTATTCGCTTTGCAGTTGCGGTTGCTCGTGTGCATCGCATAAGGAAGTCGCGTGTGCTCAACTTCCTTGACATTGAAGCGGCAGCAACCGCAACGCCAGCAGCAGCAGCAGCAACTGCAGCAGCTACAACAACAACCACAACAACAAGGTTTAAGTGTAAATGAACGGCAAGGATTTTTGCTGCTGCCAAAAGCGATTGCTGTGTTGCCTCGGAAGTGACAGCGACAGCGGCAGCAACAGCAGCGACGCGTCGGCAGAGCTGCCAGCAACATATACTGACAGGTATGCTGGCATGTGTGTGTCTGAGTGTGTGCATGTATGTGTGTGTGTGTGCTTTTTAGTCGGTCGGTCATTGACCGTTGCAGCTGAGACGCATTGACGCCGCTGCCATTGGCATGGCCGCAAAGGCGGCTGCTGCTGTTGCCGTTGCTGTTGCAGTTGTTGCTGCTGTTGTTTCGTTTATCCTGGCTAAACTAAATTGTGCAAAAAGCTCAGCTCAGACAGACGGACATACCCATAGAGAGAGAGAGAGAGAGGGACTGAGACAAAGAGAGAGGGAGTGGGAGTGAGAGAGCAACACAATCAGAGACACTGAGCACCAGCGAGCGTGTGGGAGCGTGAGAGGGAGCGAGAGATAGAGAGCTTGAGCTTGGCGTCGTCATCGTTAGCTGCTGCTGCTGCTGCCGCTGCGTCGTCTACCCAACTCGTTGGACAAGTTGACGGCCTACGTGAGTGGCGCGTTATGTGCATTGAATTGGAGTTGGAGGCTTGTGCGTTTGCGCAAAAGTCAATGAACTCCGCTGGCTTGACGCTGACGCCTGATCCGCTTGCAGCGCAGCCGCTGCTGTTGCTGTTGCTGCTGTTGCTGCTGTTGCTGTTGCTGCTGCTGCTGCTGCCGTGGGGGCGTCGCGTCTTGTGTGTGCAATTCACACCAACACAGCTGCATTTTGGGAATGTAGGTAAGCCACTTGCCAGGCCGGGTTGTTGTTGTTGTTGCGGATGTTGTTGTAGTTGCTGTTGTGTTATGTGTTGCTAATGTTGCTGCTGCTGCTGCTGTGGCGGCTGCGGCTGTTGTTGTTTCTAACCTTTTTGCAATGCGCCGCTGCGTTAGGCAATAGCTTCACTGTCAACACTGGCCAGCGAGTCAGTGCATTGATCTCGCCATTGATGTGGGCTCAGCTCTCTCTGTGTATGCGTGTGTGCGTGTGTGCATGTATGCATGTGTGCATGTGTATGTGTGTGTGTGTTGTATGTGATACAATGTCGTTGACACAGTGACCGGAAAACAGATTGACTTAATGACTGACTTTTCAAAATCAATGCTGTCGCCATTAGAATGCCAAGAAGGGTTAGACAGAGAGAGCGAGCGAGCGAGAGAGAGAGAGAGAGAGAGGGGGAGAGAGTTTCTATTGTGGCCAGCGCGATCTGTGTGGGCGTTGGAGGGCAGCGATCAGCTGCCCAAATTGCGGAACGTTGTGCCATAGCCGACAGTTGTAGGCCAGCGGTCAACGACCGATCAGCGACAACAGACCAAAAAGCAGCAACAGCAGCAGCAGCAGCAACAGCAGCAGCAGCAGCAGCAACAGCTTAACTTCAAGCAACCAGTTGAACGACCCACTGAACCAACTTGTCATTTGACCATGTCGCTAAGCTGCAGCACTCAGAATGCTTCTCCTGCCTATGCGTATGAATATATACACTCACACACACACACACACATATATATATATACATTAGTGTGTATGTATGGACATGCATATCCTGTGTAAGCGGCTAATGCGACTTGGGGTTGAGGTTGCAGCCAACTGCCACACGGCATTCACATTACCGTTATGTGGCAATTATTTACGCACTCCGGCACAGAAAGTGACCCGACTAATTGCATTTCGCCAATTTATCACACAGAGAAAGGGAGACAGGCAGGGAGAGAGAGGGAGAGAGCAGTGAGAACTTTATTTAAGCGTTCTGCATTTTTAATGCCCGACATGAATATGCATTCGCCGACAAATTGATGTCAATTATCTTGCGAAAGTAGCTAGAACAAAGCAACAACATCAACAACAACAACAACAACAACAACAGTAACAGCAACAACAACACTTTAAGTCATATACAAAAATAATATTAAAATAAAAATAATGAGAAAAACCTGAGAATTTTGTGGGTAATTATTGCAGCTGCCGCTGGCTGACTTTCTGTCCAATTCAGCTTGGTCGCACCAACAGTCCGCCTCATGCCGCCCCCTGGCCACCGCCTGCCGCTACCTCTCCCACTCTCTGGCAGCAGTTGCTGCTGCTGCTGCCAATTTCTACATTTCATGCCAAGCGCTGTCGCTCTTGCCATTAAATTTGGCCTCAAAAAAATTTGAGTTGCTGCTTGCAGCTGTGTGTGTGTGTGCGTGTACGTGTGCTCGTCCATTTTGCCATGAGGTGAAAATCATCAGCAGCTGAAAATGCTGGAACCAGGAAGCCACTGCCATTGCCTACCTGCTCTTACCTGTTGCATGCCACTGCAGCGCCGCAGGTCAGCGGCAATAAATGCCGCCAGGTCAGCTGCTGGCAAGAATTTTGATATTGAATCTGATTTTTGCATGCGCTGCAACATTGTTGCACATGAAAACATCGATCGAATCGTGCATAACGTGAATGCGAGTTTTTTTTTTTTTGCTCTCTTTACTGCTCTGGGCAAGCTATTGAATATTTAAGAATATTTGTGAATATATTTAAATTTAACTGCAAATAAACTTGTGGGATTTTCTGTTTGCATATTCTTAAACATGGGCTTTTATTTATTTAAATTTTTTAAATTTTAACTAAATTTATTTTGAGAAAAAAGTCGAATATTAATGTGATACACTGGTATATATTTTAAAAAAAGCTTATTTATTTTGATCTTCTAGCTCTCAAGATGATTAAAAGAAAAACCCAATTGGCTCAGACGTTAAAAAAGTATAATTTCTCATATTCATATTAAATTACAAAATATATATTATTGTGATATTTATAAAAAGTTTCGCTTCAGTATTGACAGGGTCTACTGCTATTAAAAATGCATTTATATGATTAAATGAACTTTCAAAAATAAAAATAAAAATCCCTAAGAATATCAAAATGCGCTTTAATATAAATTATATATATAAATATATTTTATATGACTTATTAACTTTAGTAATTTGAATAGACTGCATATGCTTATAATACACGGTATACACATATTATAAAATATATTTATTTATATAATTTACATATATGTAAGTATTTAAATTGCCTTCGCATTAAAGAAAGTTTAATTGATGCAGTGTAGTGATACTAGGTGCATTAGCCAAGCTCTTCTGATTAGAGCGCAAGGTGTTCGCACGTCACGTGCCTCGATTGGTCACGTGTGTGGGCGTAAGTAAGCAACTATACACATAAACCCACTCATAGACATATATACGACTGCAACAGCAGAGACAGAGACAGAGACAGAGACAGAGTGTATTGCAATTGCATTTACATGCAACTCACATTGGGGCGTTAAATCGCAATTGCATGTTGATTGGGATTAGCATGCGTCGCCAGAGCCAACCGATTTGTTTGAAGTTAGTTTGTCAGTTTATATAATGCAAGCTCAGTCGCCGTCGCTGCTGCTGCTGCTATCGGCGCCTCCGCTTAATGTGCTTCCCCGTAGATTGGCAATGCAATTGCACGTACTTTACATTGAGTATACGACCCGTTTAACAGGTTGCCAAAAATATAAAAAAAGAGATCATTAAAATGCTTGAAGAACCTAATGTGACATGAGCGGGGTATGAATTGAACGTTACTATAATTTAATTAATTGAATTTGCAACTGTGAATTGCTGTCAATACACCCTTTGGGGCGATCGCCCAGGGTATCTGCTGGCGTGCAACTTGTTGCTTCGACTTGCTACATTTGTTATTCAAGTGTCACATTAGAATTGAAATTTATCGTTGTAATTGAATTGTCAATGGCTGACATTGTAATTGCTCAAGCGCAATTCATGTAAATAGAAATGACTGAGAGATGATAGCACACATCTATGTATGTGTATATACACCAGATACATATATGAATGCATCTATATATACATATAGATAGATATATATATATATATTTATATATGTATATATTCAATGGGAGCTCCATGAAGCGTTACACAATCAAAATGAGCATTTCATTGAGCTTGTCAGCTAATGCGTTCGATCCTGTTTGACATTATCCAATGCCTAGTCCAAGGCTTGCATCGCCTCAGCTCATATTGAGAATTTCAAATAATATGATAATTCTATAGTTTCGTACAATTGCATGCGCATTTGTCTTAGCTTATGTATGAAGTTATTAGGAATTTTGGCTCGAGTCATGCCCTTGTTTGTCTTGTTTATTACCCATGGCCCATAGCTATTTTTCCGGCTGGCGAACTGTCTATCCGGCTGTCTGTCCGTCTGTCTGTCTGGCTGACCTTCGAGCAAGCTTCCACTGCCCTAGTCGGAAGCTAGGTCATAAATTCGAAGGGCCACATTGAACTATTGCCTTGGCTGCTGCTGCTGTTGTTGGTTGTGTAACAGCTGCGGCTCAGCCAAGAATTTCAAATTCCACTTCAGCATTACAGCAAGAGATCAATGAACGCTTTCAATAGGAAATCGAAATCGAAATTGAAACTGAAACGCTTGGCGTTTTCTTTGTCATTTGCCTCAGAGCCAGACAGAGACAGAGGCACAGCTTCAGTCAGAGTCTCTGTCTCCCACTCAGTCTCTCAGCTCTACTTCCATATGAATTTTGTCATTGCTATTGATATATGGCCGATGATTAGTAGGCACGTTATCAGCGATTAAGGCGCTTCAATTCATTTCGAATCGATTTGATTCGATGCGATTTGATTTCATTTGATTCAATTCAATTCGATTTGATTCGATTCGATCCGATTCGATTCGATTCGATTCGATTCAAATTGGCATCGACATCGACAACAGCAGCGACACGATTCGTTGACCCAACCACTGCAGAACCTTGGAATTAGCATAAAACGTTGTTGCTCCACATTAGTCCGGCTGGGTGCTCTGGCTGCTAACTAAGCTGTCGTCCGACTTGGACTATACTAATACTATTTATCATATTCAATCATTTTTATTATATTCGTATTCGTATTTGTTTTTCTTTGTCTGCCAAGTTAATCCCATAGACGAGAACGAACCCTTGGGTTAGGTGAATGGTTCGACAGATCTCTTATCGAGCATTGAATTTGAATCGAATTTATTTATTATATGATTAGAAAGTTTATTTCATTTAAATATTTCTTTATATTTATCCTCTGCTTTCATTTTGATTTCATTAGTTCTTAAATTTAAAGTCTTTCTTCTATGCATTTAAGTATCTCATTATCTATCTGTTCTCTGTTGCTGAACAGTCCTTTGCGATATGACGTTCCTAGGTTTCTAAAGATCTAAAGTAATACATAAATCATATATCCTTATATTCGAATATTCTTTAGTATTGGAAGTTTTGTAGTCTGATCTTTTGGAGAAAAATCAACGATGGGAGCTCAACAAACCATAGATCAAATTGAATCTCTCGCTATTAAGGCTGACAGTCTTACGTTACGAATTATATTGTAAACTCTTCATTAGCAGTAAGAGTTGAGAAAATCCTCAAAGCTAATGCTATGATGTGTTATATATGCTATAGATGATTATAGATATTGAGGGATGATTGATGCAAAGCGAGAGAGGGAGAGAAGGACAAACAGACAGAGAGCGAGAGAGAGGGAGAGTAGGACAAATAGACAGAGAGTGAGTGAGAGAGAAAGAGAAAGAGACAGAGAAAGGGAGAGAAAGAAAAGTTCTTGCAGGACTTTAGCTGCTACTACTTAAGGTGTAGGTGTGAGGTGTGTGCGTGTGTGTATGCATCTGTGTGGGTAAGTATTTCTGTGTGTGTGTGCGTGTGTAAAAACCTTTTGAGCAGGTGTCGAAACAATGTGTGGAGCGCAATTTAAATTAGAATGTTGCCACATTCATTAGACGATTAACAACATTAACAACAACAACATAAACAACAACATGAACAGCAACAACAACAGCAATTACAACAAACTCATATAAAAATGTCAGAACAAGTTGAGTTGGCAATTTGTCAACCGGCAACAGCAACCGGCTAGACTCGCGGCCCGGTCTCCAGTTTACATTCGAAATGAATTTTTTGCATACTCGCATCTCAGAAATTCCAAAATTACTCCCCCCGGCCCTGCCTCATCGTCACAGCCGCCAACCCAAGCCAAGCCAAGCCAACGACGGCAGCAGCAGCAACAACAACAAATAATAATAAAAGAAATCAAAATGAAAAACGAAGGCAAACAAATAAAATTTCCGTGAGCTCTTAATATTTGTATTTTGATTTCTGGCCCGGCTGCCACTTGGCCAACAACTGGCTGCCCCCTAGGTTGGCTAGGCGGGGGCTAGGCGCCGCGGGGTTGAGCTGGGGGTTGATCAGCCAGTGAGTGTGTGTCCATGTCCATGGATTTGTTCATGCGCAAGGTTTTTTGCAAACGCGCGCGAGATCCGATTGGTTCGCCTGGCCTAGACTGGCACCGGGCGGGCCGGCCGGTGGTCAACCAGCAGCAGCAGCAGCAGCAGCTCCACCCCCTCCGCCTCCGCAGCACACAAGCAGCAGCAGCATCGCCAGCCGAAGCAGCTTAATTGTTAGAGCGGCTACTCAGTTGCGGCTGCTGCTGCTGCTGCTGCTGCAGCGGGGTGCATTGATCTTAAAATGGCGCAAAAGCCATTGAACTGTGCGCCATTGCAACGGCCTGCAACAACAACAACAACGTGGCGACTCGGTTCGGTTCGGTTTGATTCGGTTTTTGGCTACGACTCCGGCCACAGACTCAGGCGCAGAGACAGTGTCAACAGCGGCACAGACAGAACATTTCAGCGCCAATTTGTGAATTGTACTTTAAATGTATGTGTGTGTGCGTGTGTGTGTAGCATATGCTAATTTGTGCAGCTAAGTAAGTAGCGTTGGCTAGTTGGCACAGCCAAACGAAATCGAGAATGAAATAAAAAAATCACAATCTGAAATGTAAATTCTTTTCAACGACGACGCCGCGACTGCTGCAACTGTTGCTGCTGCTGCTGCGGCAACTGCTGCTGCTACAACTGTTGCTGCTGTTCTTAATGATTATTAAAAGCATTCGGCTGCACGTTCTTAGCTCTGCTGCTGCTGCTGCTGCTGTTGGCACTCTGCCCGACGTCGACTGTTTGGATGAGTTAAACGAACGCGCGCTTCGCCTATGAAAGATGTCAAGGCTCAAATTTTATATCGGATTTCGCACGCTGAGCACACAGTCGAGGCAGCCAGCTAATAAAGATGCAGACAAGCAGTCGCAGCGTATGTCACCAAATCGAAATCGCTAATCGATTGCATCGATCAATTAATCGGCATGAGGATCGGCATGATGACTTGTCCATTTCTCTAGACTTGAATCTGTTTAGAACTTTGCATTTAATGATTGAAGATCTTTGACTATTGAATATTGTGATGTCGTTCTCGATAAATTCTCTTATTCTCTTCTTTACTTTGTTTCTTTTTTCCTCCTTGCTTTCTCTTATTTCGTCAATCTTTCTTCTTCCTTTCTCTCTCTCTCTCTCACTTAATAATATTTTTGTATAGTTATTTTATTTTTCCATATCTCTCTAACTTTTATGCTCCCCTCTCTTATTCTCGCTCTCTCACCCTTTCTCTCTCTTGCTCAAAGTTCTTTTGATTTCTATCTGCACATCTCCTTGACGATATTATTATATTATATTATTAAAATAAGCTAAAGCAAATATTTACAATTGGGCGGAATAAATCTCTTTTTCCTTGAAGCTGTCTTTCGATTGACAGTTCTATTGATATGAAATGATGTTTCCAATGATAATAGACTGAACATATGAGTCACTTCTCGAACTGTCTATACAGAATGTTCTTGAGCTTAGCAAATTTATATATTCATGTATATAGTATATACATATAAAGATTTGCATTCAGCTTGGCTAATCTCAGTTTATACTAATCAAATTGCAATGATAACGCTTTCATATAGATTAATTAATTTATATCTGCAATGAAGTTTAATGAATTCGGAATGGAGCTGATAAATGAGAGAGAGAGATAGCGAGAGAGAGAGAGAGAGAGAAGGTAGGAGGGAGAATGAGGGAAGAAGAGGGGGGGAGATAGAGTGAGAGAAAGATAAAAGGAAACATCAAATAGGGATAATACAAGAGAGAGAGAGAGAGAGAGAGAGAGAGAGAGAAAGAAGAGACAGAGAGATAGGAGAGAGAAAGAAAAGAGCTCCTGCGAGAACAGAAATAGTTTCTTTTTGTTATAAAATATATTTATTCATAGATTAGCCTACCGCTACCAGTTTATATTTGAGAAAGATGGCGCGATGCAGAGACATAGTAAGGGGGGAGAGGGAGATAGAAGAGAGAAAGGAATGAAAGAAAAGTGAGAGAGCGATAGGCTTAGAGAGCCAGAGATATGAGATACTTAAGAAATATAAAGTAACCAAAGAAATGCAAGATTAAGAATGACTTATAAACAGACAGAGACGGAGAGGGAGATGGAGAGAAAGAGAAGGAAGGAGATCAGAAAATATTTGATATTCTCTGTAATCTGAAATCTCCAGCAATATGTTGCGCAATGAGATTCGGGTGGGGTAGAGCTGCATGTGAATTTGTCATTGATCTTTGTTGATTTGATTTGCAAAGTGCAGGAGGAGAATAAATTCGATCAGAGTCGGGTAATTGCAAGTCTGGCAATTGGAAATGGATGTGACCATGAATGTGAAGCATTCCAATTAGATTACGAATTGAAACAATTTGCGACAGGAGTTGATTTTATAAGCTGCATGCAAAATCAATAATGAAACAAAAACTATTTGATCAGCTCAAATGCCAATAGAAGTGCGCTTAGCATTTGGGGCACAGCTCGACTTACCATCTATGCCCAAAACAAATAACAAGTAACAAGTAACAAAAAACAAAAAACAAAGGGTCGTATAGCAACGCGTGCAAAATACAAATACCAATGCGAGTCGGATTCTTCTACAACCTTGGACTTTGGGCCAGTGCAAATGCGAGATGCGCTCCATTAATGCCCGAAAGTCTGACGAGGCAGTTTAGGTTGTTTTTTTTTTTTTTTTTTTTTTTTTGACAATCGCAAGCATAGAATATTGACAAGCAATCAAATATTTGTTTATGTGCATATGCTCTATATATATATTTAATATTTATATATATAAATGCGCAGTGTGAAAATTGGGTTAAGAAATAAAGCATGCAAACTACCTTGACACATTTAATCGAGCTGCTGCTTTCGAAATTATTTATGTACAAAGCAAATACATTGAAGAATGCTTTGTATGGGCTGCCGGCGGGGGGTGGAAGGGCCACAGACCAATGCCGCTGAGGGCGTGGCACGAGAACAGAAGCAATCACAGTGTTGTTTTTGTTGTTGCTGTTGCAATTGTAATAAATATTAATATGTATAAGAAGAAGAAGAAAAAATTGCCTTTACGAAATGTACATCACATGCTACAATAAGTCAATACACACTTTGTGTGTGTGTATATGTAAAGAATGTGAAAATGATAAGAACAACGCGCATACGCCACGTGAGCCGGACTAAACTGACGACCGAAGCTGTCCCCATTATTGAACCGAAAATTTGTATGCGCAATGCGCTGATTAGACATTAGAGCATAATATCAATTTGAAGTGCAACTGTCTGTGTGTGTGAGTGCACGTAATGCGTTTGCGGCAGGTTTCAAAGTCTCAAAGTTTGTAAAGTTTATTGACCACCCAGCCGAGCTGTTGCCAGTTACCACGCGTTGGCTAACGACAGACAAGGAGAGCGATAGACGAAGAGAGAGAAAGAGTGAGGGAGAGAGAGAGAGAGAGCGAGATTCCAGCTGAAGGGTTTAAAAATAATCCAGCAATCGCGGCGATCCAAGCAACTGTCTGGCTGAGGTTCATGTCCTTTCCATAGGATGTTGTTGGCCGGCCAATGATCTTGCTGTCGGTTTGAACCTGTTGCCACCTGAAGAACGTGGCTGCAGCACGCACTCCTACCCGCCCCTCCGCCTAGCCCCTCTCCCCTCCGCAGTCCTACTCCAGTTTGTTGCGCAGCGGTCATTGAGTCTGGCAAGGCAGCAATTTCAATTTCTGGAAGCTTCAGCCCTTGATCAGTGCCGTTGGCAACAATAAAAAGGTTCACCGACCGAGGGTTCTTTGCAATTTATGCCAGTTTATCGTAAGCTAGTCAAAGCTAACTAGCTAGAAAAACGCTAAACTAGCGAGTGTGTAAGGTGGAGGATAAGAGAGGAATTGAATGAAATTATAAGAACGATCGAGAAAGATCAAGTAAAATCAAATTGCAGAGAATGAGAGAGAGGATGATGAGAGACAGAGAGAGAGAGAGAGAGAGAGAGAGATAGAGAGAGATGATGATGAGAGGCAAGATGAGAGATAATGAAGAGACTGAGATATCAAGTGAGATAGAATTAGTCGATGCGAGATTTATCTTTTAGAACAAATGAGATCAAGTGATATCAGGTTAGGTGAGAATACATATGTATATCATTGCTAGCTATATTCAGCTGAATTTAGCGGAAAAATGTGAAGAGCTGATCATCTCCAGTCGGCAGTTGCGGTTCATTGGCAGACTGGGATTCATGGGTTAACGTCTGCCGTCAGGTCATTAAAATATAATGTTGGCGCAGCGACTCTCGTAAACGCCGAACGCAGTCGCAACAACAGCAACAGCAGCAGCAGCAACAGCAACAGCAGCAGCAGCAGCAGCAGCAGCAACAGCAGCAGTCGTACATATTGTGCCTGGCCCTGTTTTCTGGTCCTTTGTGCGCCACACGCATTCGCATATCCCCATTCCCAGCCACTCGCTAAAGTCAATGGCACGGGTCTTGGATTCTATTTTAGCGCATGCCAGCGGCCGTGAACTTGTTTTTTCTGCTCCATTGTTGGAAGTCTTCCGTGCCTGGCATGAATCAGCGTCGGCCCGAGATAGTTTCTCTCTGTGCGAGCTTGAGCTCCCCCTCTAGTCTGTTATGTCTTTGGCTTGGAACTCTGCTGCATTTTGGACAATTCGCATCAACGGTAAATTCAAAGTAAAACCAAATCTGTTTAAAAAACAAAACCAAATAAAAGCAAAAGCAAAGTCAATCGCATTGCAGGCGTATGTGATCGCGATAGAGCGGCAAGAGATGATAGACCAGATAGTAGAACCTCTCGATGGTGTCGTCCAGGAAGAGAAGATTGACCACGATCGGCTCCAGCGGATTCAGCGTGCCGTTCAGAGTCAGCTGGTCGATGCTGCGGGCGCAGTACAGCATCTCGATCAGATAGTAGGCCTTCTTGCGGGGCAGCTCGAGGCTCTCCTGCTGCAGGTAGATCGTCAGCTTGTTGTACTCGGCAATCGTGGTCTTCTGGACGTTCGCGTCGTTCGGATAGTGCAGCTCGACGTAGTTGTTAGCCGCATTCCACTTCAGCAGCGGCGCATGGGCATTGTAGTACTCCAGCCAATTGATGTGCGTCTCCAGGTCCTCCATGCCCAGATGGAAAAGTAGACGTGCCGCCTCCTGGTAGGTCGTGTCGCAGTCCTCCTGGAAGCTCCGCAGCAGCGAGCGCAGCTTCTGGCGCAGAAACCTGATGGCATGATCCCGATGATTCACCAGCTTCATTGCTATAGATCTTCACCTCGTCTCGGTAGCGTTGTTTGTCTCTCTTGTGTGGATTTTCAGCATTTATGTAACGGATTATATCATGTTCATTACTGTTTTGTTGTACACCTACGTGTGTGCGTGTGTGAAGGAATATAATTCCCAGGCTTAGTTGATGCGATAGTATAGAGAGTCACAGTACGACTTGACATTCAAGCACGAAGCACTTGATATTTGTATATTAAAAGTAGATAATATTATGCAAACCTACCATAACTATAATACAATATCAATCTCAGGCTATATGCTAGCTATAGCATTATATGTAAATACTTTTATTTTTTATATATTTGTATATACATATTTTATGTATTTTTACGATTTTGCGTAGATTTTAATTCTGCTTTATATGGAACATTTACAACATTTTTGTTTTTTTCTGTATCTGCTTTGTATTTTTCCCCAAGCCACTCCATATGCCTTACCTCTGCATATACAGAAGAGCTACATATATTTAAATAATTTGAATTGTTTTCAAACTCTGAAAAAAAACCCCATGAAAAAAGCCCAAAAATTTGCCTAAAAATTGAGATGAAAACCAAAATGAAACGGAGTGAAGCAAGCTTAAACAGAAAAAAAATTGTAAGACGAAATTGAAGAGCACACTTCAAATACCCTGTAGAGATTTTTAGAGATACAAAGCTTAGAATGTTCTTTGAGATGAATAGTTCAACAGCTACAAATGGATTTATTGAGCAGTGAAGCGCCCATAGTAAAGTCTAAAACGCAGCGCAGTCGCTGCGTCAACTGCGCAGTCAGCAGAGCGTGTGCATGTGTGCATGTGTGCATGTGATGTGTATGCATAAAAGTAGAGTGGAGTGATTGGAATATCAGCTCTTTACAGGACTCAAAAGATCAAACTTTCTCGACTCGGTTTATTATTTTATTATTGATAAGTGACGTTCTTTTAGGATATAAAATATACAGTTGAGTTGCGATAATTGGAAATGGCAGGTCGATTTGCACAGAAATTCCTATCATCGAGAATTATCGAGAACGAATTTTGTTCAAGGGGATCGAATTTTAGTTCGATTTATCGCTATTTGCGATTTATCGAGACTCGAATGTACTTAAATATTATATCTTTAAGTTGACTCTAGTTTTATCAATATATCGGACTAAATATTATTTATAGTCTATCTATTGCGTAGTAGAGCTGCTCAAGTCAAGTCAGATGGAGCCAGGATATGAACAAATTTATAAACTGTAAACAACTTAACATATGCAAGAGATTGCGATAGTGAAGGCATTACAAATGCGCAAAGATCTCTATCGCTCACTCGCACTCTCTCTCTCTCTCTCTCTCTCTCGCTCTCGCTCTCTGTGTGTGCTTGTAAATGTATGTACATAGCATTTGGCTATGCTTCAATTTCAATTTAAAAGCAAGCCAAGGAAGCAGCGAACCTTCCAGTACTTATAGCTATAGATATATACAGAGCCACAAGCATACATACATACACACATATATGCAGAGATATATATGTATGCATGCATGTGTATCTAGTGTACGGCCTTCGGCTATGCCTGGTGCCTGCCTGCATTACATTTCGCTCGCAAATCCATAGAAATTCCAGTAATTGAAGAGCCGCACAGTCGACCGGACGTCAGCGTGCGGGCTAACAGAGTCTCAGGCTGAACAAGGGACAACGCGCGCAGTCTACCTGATCTCTACCTGCTGTCGCGATGAGCGCAGACGAACTGGGCCTGGTCGTCTTCGGAGTGCTGCTGTCGCTCGTCTGCATCATAGTTGCGCTGATCTGCCAGCGGCGGAATGAGCGTCTGCTGGGTCGCACGCCGCCCGGGCCGTGGGGCGTGCCGGTGCTTGGGTATTTGCCGTTCGTGGATCGCCTGGCGCCGCACAAGTCGCTGCAGGCGCTGGCCCGGCGCTACGGCGCCATCTATCAGCTGAGCATGGGCAGCGTGCGGACGGTGGTGCTGGCGGATGCGGCGCTGGTGCGCGACTTTCTGCGGCACGAGGAGCTGACCGCACGGGCGCCGCTCTACTTGACGCACGGCATCATGGGCGGCTACGGTAAGCACTCTGACCGCACTATGCCACCAAAACGAATGACTTAAGACAGCAACTTGCAGGCATCATTGGCGCCGGCGGCGACATATGGAAATATCAGCGCAGGCAGCTGATCGAGTGGCTCAAGGCGCTGGGCATGACGCGCAAACAGTGCGAGACGCGTGCGCAGCTGGAGCAGCGCATCAGTAGCGGCGTCAGCGAGTGCGTCCAGGTGAGTCTCTCTCTCTCTCTCTGTCTGACTAATTGCCTAACTGGCCGCTGTGCGAGAAATTCCAAGAATCATGAAAGTGAAGGTCCTACGCGTCATCGTCATCGTCTCTGCTGCTGCTGCTTCTGCTGCTGTTGTCGTCGTCTCTGGACATTCACTTTCCGTTGTGGTCATCACACGACGTCGCTGCCGCTGCTGCTGCTGCTGTCGACGTCGACAACAACGACGCATAAATTTAAAAATTTGCTAATTTTTTGTTATTGCTGTCGCATGTTTTTGCCGCTTTGCTTTGCAATTTTTTTCTCTCTCTTGGTTTTTTGCTCTTTTTCTTTTTGTTTTCCACCTTTCGCTTTTTTCACTTTTCACTGTCTGTTCTCGATCTGACGTGCTCTTTGTTCGCAGGCCTACGAGTCGGAGGCGAAGGCCCCACTGGATCCGCTGCCGGCGCTGCAGCACACGCTGGGCAACATCATCAATGATCTGGTCTTTGGCGAGACCTACGAGCGCCGCGATCCCAATTGGCTGTACCTGCAGCAGCTGCAGGAGCAGGGCGTCAAGCTGATCGGCGTCTCGGGCATGGTCAACTTCTTGCCCTGGCTGCGCCATCTGCCGGGCAACAAGCGCAGCATACGCTTCCTGCTGGACGGCAAGGCCAAGACGCATGCGCTCTACGATCGCATCATCGAGCGCTGCGCGCAGCAGCTGCAGCAGCAACAGCAACAGCAGCAGCAGCCACCTAGGCGCAGCATCTTGGCGCACTTCCTGCACGAACGTCAGCCCTACTCGCAACTGTATTGCGATGAGCAACTGCGTCACCTGCTGGCCGATCTCTTTGGTGCCGGCGTGGACACGTCGCTGGCAACGCTGCGCTGGTTCCTGCTCTATATGGCGCGCGAGCAGCGCTGCCAGCAGCGACTGCAGTCGGAGCTGCGCAACCTCAGCGAGTCGCCCACGCTGGCCGAGCTCGAGCCGATCGCCTATCTACGCGCCTGCCTCTCGGAGGCGCAGCGCATTCGTTCCGTCGTGCCGCTGGGCATACCGCACGGCGTCGACCAGGACACCATGGTGGGTGACTACCACCTGAGCAAGGGCACCATGGTGCTGGTCCTACAGTGGGCCATACACATGAATCCCGAGGCCTGGCCGGAGCCGGAGCAATTCCGGCCGGAGCGTTTCCTCAACGCTGACGGGGACTATTTGGCGCCCGCTCAGTTCATACCCTTCCAGACGGGCAAGCGCATGTGTCCCGGCGACGAGCTGGCCCGCATGATGCTCACGCTCTACGCGGGCCGCATTCTGCGTCGCTTCCACGTGCAGCTGCCCGCCGGAGAGGCGCAACACGTTGACTTCGATGGCGAATGTGGCATCACCTTGGCTCCGACGCCCTACAAACTTCAATTTACGCCTATGGAAGAGCTACCCAAGAATGAATAAATTTGTTCGGATTTGTTTCGGCTTTTATTATTTTAAAAATGTTTTTTAAATTCTTTTTTTTTTAATTTTAATTTTTTTTTATTTTGCAATTTAATAATTTGACTAAGTGCATTTGATTTCCTTTTTTTATGCTTAACAAGCTTGGAACTCTTATCTGATAGCAATATAAATAATATATATATAACAACAATTAAAAATATTTTAAACTTATTTTAAACGGTGTTTGTCAAATAAAACTAATAATTTTCACTATAATTTTAAGGTTTATGTAAAGGGAAAAGAAGATAATTTTTTTTTTTTTTTTAATAAATATATATTAAAGGAGCGAAAATAAAAGATATGTTTACTTTTTGGGAATTTTTATTTATATATTTTTTATTTAACAAAATTGTTTTGCAAACATAAAATATTTTTCTATATTTTTATTTTTTACTGTCCGATTTTAAAATATTTGTTGTCATTTTTTTCATTATTTTTTTTTTAAATTACAAAAAAAAAAAAACAATAAAAATAGTTAATATTTGATTAATTATATTTTATTAAGAAGACTTAAATTTTTTGTAAATTTGGCAGGTCAACCTAAGTTTTGTTCATATTGTGGTTCACTTCAAAAAACATTTATATATCTATTAACTTTTTGTCACTTCAGATTGTTTATCTATCAAACTTTTAACTTACAAAAATTGTTTGCTTTAATTTTTATTTTTTTGTTTGTTTTGTTATTCAAATTTCTTTAATGGTTTTATCTTGTTTTTACTAAAAACTTTGATTTTATTTTTTGAATTTTATTAAAGAAAAAATTGTTTATTTTTTTTTAAATTTTGTTTTATTATTCAAATTTTTATAATTGTTTTTTTTTTTATTATTATTAATTTATTTTTATTTTACCTATATTTGTGTGCTTAAAATAAACCACAGTTTGTTTTGTTGTCTTAAATATAACAAAAAAAACATCAACTAACTAAAGACAAAAAAATTATATATACATATATACATAAAATATACATATGTATATGTATATATACGTATCTATATAAAGATGTTTGTAAACAAAATATTTCAACTTGGCTAATTAAAATGCTAATTAATTAATGTATTTTAATTACGAATTAATTATTAATTAACTGAACACAGCTTCTTGGGGTTGAAAGAATAGAATTTGATTGCTTCATAACATAGCTAAATGATTAATGATACAGATGCTTTATCTATAGATAGGTAGACAAATGCATCTGTATCTCTGGATGACAGGCTTGTCGTATAGCCTTTAAAAACTTGTTACTTAGCGCTAAGCCTAAGGCCTAATTTCTTAAGCAATATTGTCTCTCTCTATGCAAATAAATCTCTAATAATAATAATAATATTAATAATCATAATAAAAAAAAAAAACTTGTGTAGGAACAAAACCGTGCTCTGTTGAGCCCCGCCTAGTTGGGGCTCAGTTGGCGCCCACATTGCGCACTTGATGCGGCTCGCTGGCCGTGGGCGCCAGGGGGCGACGCTTGAGGCAGACCTTGAAGGACTCGGGCGTTATGGTGGCGCCCACATTGCCCTTCAGGCTGGGCAGCGGCTGGCCCTCGGGCAGCGCGATGTCGAAACAGTGCATGAACGAGGCGAAGAACAGGAAGAGCTCCATGCGCGCCAGCACATCGCCCAGGCACATGCGTCGGCCCACACCGAAGGGTATAAAGTATTCCGGCTTGCGCACCTTGCCCTCCGTATCGATGAAGCGCGATGGGCGGAACTCCTCCGGCTTCTCCCACAGATTGGGGTCCATGTGAACGCTGTTGATCAGCGGTATGACGTGCGAGCCGGCCGGTATGGTATAGCCATTCAGTTGTACATCTCTGTGAGGCGATAGCAGAGAGAGAAAGAGAGGAAGAGAGAGAGGGAGATGATGCTAAGTTAGTCAAGTGTTTCAAACGAGCTGCAGTTCTTCTGCTTGTAGTATTATTATTGATTCGCTGTGCGGTTATCAGCTGACAAGCCTCTAATCAGAATTATCAAGTGCGTAGAACCGAAACTGGGCCAAACTGCGACGCAAAGGAAACCGAATGGCCGCACGGGGAGGGATGGCATGGAGTGGCGGAGTGCGGGGAGAACTCGGGCTTGAGCACTGAATGAAAGGCAGTTTCCCAGTTGCTTGGCTTTCCAGTGCCAGTGCCATTTGATTTGATTTGATTTGATTTGATGTGATGTATGTGAGAGGCAAAGCCCCAAGCACCTACCGCAGCTACCGCACCACCTCCCCAGGTCAGCCCCTTGGCGGCGACAATGAATGTGGCAATCGCGTGCCATTGTCCATGCGTGGAGTGAATGAACGGACGAGTGCGGACCTCGTTGTCGTCATTTGCATTCAGCATTTGCGCACAATTCGCTGCATGCGTAAGCGGGCGCACGGCCCACGATAGTGGGCGTGGCCAGCTGATAACCGACTGATAGCTGATGAGCCGATGGACAACTATCGATAGCTTACCTTGTGGGCGAGTGTGTGGTGGCCAATGGCACAATGCTGGAGCGTCGCATCGACTCGAGTATCGTTGACTCTGTGACTGGCAGATACTGCAGATCCTCGATCGTGGGCAGGCGATGGCGACCGACAACCTGATCGAGCTCGTCCTGGACGCGTCGCATCTCCTTGGGATTGCGCAGCATGAACACGTTTATCCACAGCAGCGTCGTCTTGATCGTCTCCATGCCCGCCGAGAACAGATCAATGATCACCTGAACCAGTTGCTCCTCTGCAATGAGCAAGGAGTTGGGGGGGAGAGCGAAAGAAAATTGATTAGCATTCGATATTGTGTCAAGCGCCAAGCTGAGAGTCGATCACTTACCATGATCCTTGCCGTCAAAGAGTTCCGCATCGGTGCCTTCGGCCTTGGCCTTCTCAATCTCGCACAGATAGTAGTCGACCAGATCGCGCACATTGCTGGGATCGAAGCTGCGCTTGTGCTCATCGATGACGTCACGATAGAATTTCTGCATCTCGGCACGATTCTGGGCGATCTTGTTCTTGGCCGTCGAGATGCTGGGGAAGCACTGCAGCGTCGGTATATAGTCAACGGTATGAATCTCGCCAAACAGCCGCATGCCCTCCTCGATCAGAAAGTTGAAGCGCCTAAACTTGGGATCGTCGATGCTGAACCGCGTCGACATCATCAGGCTGCAGATCACATTGCTCACAGCCACCGAGATGACCGGCGACATGTCAATCGGCTGTCCGTCGCTCGCATGCAAATGCCCAATGAACTCGTGCACCTCCGTCTGCGCGAGAGCAGGTAGAGAGAGAGAGAGAGAGAGAGAAAGGGAGAGAGAGAGAGTTAAGTGAATGTTCTCTCGGATGCTCATCATCATCGTCATCGTCGTCTCGTCGTCGTACTCACCATGATGCGCTTCTGCATCTGCTGCTTGCCGTTGCCCATGTAGGTCATGCCGAACTGGCGCAACTTGTCGTGCAGAAAGCGACGCTGATCCTTCCACAGTTTGCCGGTGCTATTGATGATGCCTGCAAGCGATACAATGCCGTCCAATATATTAAGGCAACTTGTTTATAATGTCATATACATAACTACATACTATATGTCTATATATCTATATATATATATATATATATGGCTATAGCGAATTGAGTTTTTATTTAATTGTATTTTATTGCTGTTGTTGTTGTTGCTGTTGCTTTTGCTGTCTTCTTCTTTCTCTTTCTTTAATTGAGGTAGGCTCTGCCCCACTTATGGGCCAAAAATGAAATCACCAACGCAAGAAATGTTGGAATCTTTTGTTGCTGTTGTTGTTGTTGTTTTTATATTTTATTTCTCTTATCATTGGAATACAAAAAATAAAATAAAAGCGGCTTATGGCCGGGCCAAAAGCAGCCGTAAAAGAAAAACAACAACAACAACATTTTACTATTAAGTTAAGCGGGCAACAAAGAAATGCATTGCTATTGTCATTTACTTCTTCTTCTACCTCTTCTTTTTTGTTAATTTTTTACATTTTATTGAAAGTTGAAGTGCATTGCGATATATGTATACAGATTTATACAAATATACATACATATACAAATAAATGTATGCATATCTGCCTGGCTGCTTTTATTTATTTATTTATATTCACATAAATATTTATATATTTATTTGCATTTTGATTATTTATTAAACATTTTGTGCTGGCGCAGCAAAAGCTTGCTTGGAACGTGTCGATTGATTTGTAAATTTCCATAGTACGCAAAATACAAATACTATGAGTAGTAAAATATATAAAATAAATATAGTAAAAGCAAATATCTATGTGAATAAAATACAAACAATGAGAGCACAAAATTTAAATAGATTTTCATTTAAAACGTTAATTTGGTAGATAAAAAAAAAATAAATAAAAAATTGTTGGTCATGTTAAAATATGTGTAGATTTTATATGAATAAAAAAAAAAGAAAACAAAAGCAACAATATAAAACGAAAATTTTATACGCAGATTTATAAAAAATATATTTTGTATGCCCTTTTTTATTATTCAAATAAACTTAAAGTAATAATTTAAATTAATTTTTTTTCACAATTTTTAAAATTTGGCTTTTAATTTAAATTTTATTTATAAAACTTTAGGTTTTATTTATTTTTTTAATTTTATAGGGCTTTTTAAGTAAAATTTAATTTTGGTTTTGAATTTTTATTTTATTTTAGATATACCTGGTTAATGTACTAAAAAAAAAGTATATTTGATTATCCATTTTTATTTATTTTTCTTTTTTACTAGCTTTTCATTACTTTAAAAATATGTTTTTTGCTTTTAGTTTTTTTGTTTGTAATGCATTAATTATTTGAATTTATTGTATGTTTATAATTTTGGACTTACCGTAACCGTTGAGCGTTTGCATGAACGGCGTGTCCGGTCGTCCTGTGAACTCCTCGCGGCGAAAGCACTCGCGTATCATTTTGTAGTCACTCATGACGACCGTCAGCTGGCTGCCGAGGCGGGTGGAGAAGAGGCTGCCGTACCTGGTGGCCAGCTCCATGAAGCGTGTGTGCTTCTCGTTGCCCATGAACAGCAGATAGCCGATGACCGGCAGGCCCCAGGGGCCGGGCGGCAGCTTGCGCAGCTCCCGATACAGGCGCAGCAGCCACTGCAGCAGCTTGATCAGGGTGAGGAAGCTCAGCGAGAAGAGCAGCATATTCTGGGCATCCTGCTGCTCCATCAGCAGCTGGCGCTTCACAAACTTTATCACATACGATTCGCCCAGCATGTTGCCGAGTTTTCTGTTGCTGCTCTCTGGTGGGAGGGTGGGGCGTCGTCCTTTCAGCTGACGATGCTGTTTCCTTCTATATATATATATATTCAGATATATATATATATATTTTTTTAATTTTGTATTTTGCTTGATTTATTTGCTGCACTGCAAAGTCATTTGTTGTCACTTTTGCTTTTACTTGGCGTCCGAACGTTACGAAAAAATTCAATTCTTATGCTGGAATTTTTCTTAAATTTTTTTTCTTTCTTTCTTTTATTGTAGTTTTGTCCGTGGCGCAGGAAACAGTAAAAAAAATTTCTCCTTTTTGTGTGATTTGAATAAAAATGGTGTATTTCTTGTGAACCGCCTAAAATTGTGCGTTTGTTGTGGTGTTGCTAACAGTTTAAGCGTAGATCTAAAAAAAAAATAGTTGCGTGCTCGGTGTCGAAGAAGTAGGCGGAGAGAGACCCGGAGACGATTTCGCGTCGAGCGTTTATAGTTTTCGACTAATGGCTCGAGCGTATGTCCTTGCCACTTTTATAACAACTCGGCCGCCGCTTCGCAGAGCAGCGCCGAACGCGAACGAGTGATCGACGGCAATCGCGGCTCGGCCGCTTCAAGCGCGCGCACCCAGAGCCAGAGCCACAGCCGACGACGACGACGACGACGGCCGACCGACCGACCGATACGACGCCGCCGTTTGCGACGCTGCGCGTCTGCAACGTATTCGAGCTGCTCGATTGGGCAGAGCGCGGGCTGGCTGCGCAGCTCCGACTCTGGCTCTGACTGTGGCCCGCTCTGGGACAGAATCTGATAGTCAAAAGCTGGGCAGCGGCTGCTGCAGCTGCTGCTGCCGTCGCTGTCGGCGTCACTCACAGCGCACTCGCTCATATCAGTGTTCGTCTACGTCTTCGTCTCCCTCTCCATCTCCATCTCCGACTCAGTCTCAGCCTCAGTCAGCGACTCAGTTTGATGCGCTCATATTAGTCTTGAAATGACGCCGCTGCCGCTGCTGCTGCCGTTGCTGCCGTTGCTGCTGCTGCCGCTGCTGCTGCTGTCGTTTCGCCCCAGCTAGCAGCTGCCCCGCTGCCCCCGGCCGCTGACCAGCGGCAGCGCCAAATCAACAAGTTTCCAATAAGCAGCGCAGTCAGAGCGTCTCACTCAATCGCAGCCAACATGTTGCCAGCGAGCCAGCTCGAACATGTTTGAGCGCAAAGCGGGCGCTCGGCTTTTGTTTTGAGTGCATCGCGAGCGCCGCTTGCGCTCTCTGTTTATGTTTTTTTTGTCGTCTTTACTTTGCTCCAAGCCAAGCTCAAGAGCAAGCAGACGCTGGCCAGTCTGCGCTCGGCAGTCGACAGCGGCTCACACAGCCAGCGCTGGAGCGATGCGCGGTCGACTTTGCAGCCGCGGTCGCAGTCGCCATCGCAGTCGCAGATGGTCGGACAGATGTACTTGCAGCGCTTATCAATTGATAAGACATACATGTATACCATATATAGTCTAAGCTACACTGAGCAAAACTTCATACATATGTATGCATATAGCGGAAGCAGTTGCACTTGCCTTTACCTCTCAAAAGAAACCAATTTGCATTTGGGGTTAATTGGCTAAGCCTTCGCCCAGTGATCCGCGGCTGAGATAGATTTCAAAAGAATCGAAATTTGATATTTCATATTTATTGGTCTGGGCATTGTATCGAAATTCCGAATGACGTCAAGCCTTAGCATTGCATTCAAGTTCAAAAATGTTATTAGCAAATTCACAATGAACAAGTAGAAGCTGAGCGGCAGATAAACAAGATAACAGATCTGTTTATATGACAACAACAACGAGAACCACTCGGACGATGAAAAGGTTTTTTATTCATTTTTTTTGGTTCGATTTCAAATTCAAATTCAAATGCATTTGTAATCAATTCTGCAGAAGTTTCTGTGGCTTTCGATTTCGTTTTGGGCTCGCCTTTCGATTAATTCAACGATTTGTTTGCTTCTTGTTTACCAACAACCAAAGACCATGCCGGTTTTTTTGTTTTTTTTTTTTGTTTTGTTGGGCTTAAGGACAAGATCTGACCCTCAGCCACACGCCAAACGCTGCCGACGTCGACGGCGCAGTCTGCAGTGGCAAAGAAAAATATACAAATAAATGAAGCAGAGTGACAGACGGAACCAGAAGCAGACGCACAGTTGCTGGCCCAGAAACTTCGATATATATCGAATAAATTATATATAACTACATGCATTAATATAAATGAAAAACAAATATATATATATTGAAATATAAATTATATGCAGCAAGTATTCACAATAAAAAATTCACACTTTTTTTCAATTAAAAAATATATACATACATATAAACCTAAGCAGCAAATTGGTTGGAAAATCTAAGCTGAAACTTCAGCGGACGATCTCTAGTTGTAAATTGATTATTTCCAAATCTTAGTCATCATATGATATACATACTTGGTCATATCTAAACGAGACATATTCTATGCTTATAGGAATATACACATAAACTAGAGATGTCAACTCATTTGCTACTCACTTCATATTTCAATTTCAACTTATTCATAGTCAGCAAAAAAAAAAAAAATAACTATGACTAAAGTAAAAGTAAAACAAAAAGTCAAAAATTTGATGAGGATTGATTTACTTATTCGCGAAAGTTAAGTGTTTCGTATCCGTCTGTCTAGCCATACGCCCGTACATATGGATCTGATTAAGTATGAGGATTTTTCAAAACGCCCACTAGGAGTGCGGCCCATCGGGAAATACAATATGTATTTTGTAACTCTGATGTGCTACTATGTAAAGTATTGAAGAATTGAAAATTGGAACACGTACTCGAATTGGGATCAATATAAATATTTAAATATATATCAATATAAAAAATATAAAATATAATATATACATATATCTAATATATACATATATGTATAACCAATGTGTATATATGACATTTGTAGTGGTAAATTTGTATTTTTTTCTACTTTGAAAGCTCAAAGTTTGACGACTACAAATCGCAGACATCCTCTATGTAGTTGCTTAGAAGATAATGTAATACTATAACAGATTAGGTGAATCTGGCAGTGCTTGGGCAGTGAATGAGTACTCTGCAGTCTGTAATGCCCGACTGCAACAATCTTCCATCTTTTATGTTATATTACATTAATTATATTTTTGTATTTTACTATTATTATTTTGTAATCACTTTATTTATAGGAACTATGCCATACGAATAGGAAACTTCAACTAATTATTTACGGTAATTTAAACTAATTAAAATAAATACTAACTGTAGCTACAGCACCGACTACTAGGGCCTTCGACCTTAACTAGTTTACTGGCTTTTCTGCCAGCCCCAGCTCCGATCTCTAAAAATACGCTCCACATACGTACATATATACTACAGCTCTGTATATTGCTATAGTCAAATTCCAAAAAATTCTTGACCGCTAATGGACGCCTGTTTTGACAGTCAGTGAAATAATTAACCACATTCAGATATTTATGCGTATTGTGAACGGATTATGCACAATATTTGCGGTATTTCGAACATGTTCAAAGCGACAGCGTGGCCTTATGCTGAAGCAAGTGTGTGCATAGATACCCTGTAGTTGAGCCAAGCTCAGGCATTGAACGAACAGAGCTTCAAGTGGGTATTACAGCTGCTTTTAATATAAGTACAGCTCGATAGAAAGCGGCGGAAAATCATTACAAAATCTAAATTGTTCATTAAAAGTGCAGGGCAGCAGCCAGTCGAGCATTTGCTATTTAGAACATGCTCTACTCGTTTTGTTAGCATTAGCGGGCAATGAACTAATTTGCATCTACTTAAATTCAATTCAATTTTGATAATTAGTAAGCATCAGCAATCAGCAAACGGCATCTGTATGTCTCTAGCAACTCCCTCTCTCTCTCTCTCTCTCTCTCTCTCTCTCTCGTTCTGTCTATCTCTTCATATATATGTATATGTAATATGTATTTATGCATTGAATTTGTCTAACTTGTTCTCTCTCCTTCTCGCTGCTTGTCTGTATGTGTCTTTTGAGCTTTTGACTGCTTGATGAATGAAGCATAAAGCGAATAACAAGTCAATGGCAATGTCAAGTGCAGCACAGTCCCAGTCGCAGTAGCAGTTCCCTTCCCCGTTCTGATTCCCGTTCGCACTCCCAGAGCCAGAGCTGAAATATACTAGAAGACAAATGTCTCGGCGCAGCAACAGCTTTAATAAACAACAAAAAACACAAAAACCCAGAGCTTCAAATGCCAAATGTGAAGCTGGTAGCTTCAAGGCTGTGGCCAAAATCACGCGCCACAAATGTGTAAACAGGGCTAAAAGCGATAGAGTAAGAGGGAGAGAGAGAGAGAGAGAGAGTATGTGAGAGTGAGCTGAAGCAAAAGATAATCAAGGCAGGAGTTAAGATTGCGACATAGCAACAGCTACAGCTACAGCAACAGCAACTGCACTAGGCAGCAGCAACTGTTGTCGTACAGCCGCACAGAGGAGTAGCTAGTCGAGTCATTGAACTGGCAACAGCTGCCGAACTAGGATGCTGCATGTGGCAGGCAACTGCTGACGTGGCCTCTAGGAAATCAAAAAAAAAAAAAAAAAAAACAAGGCACTTACGACAATGGTCGTTGGGTCAACGCACCCGCTGCAGCGCAGGACAACAAACTACCTATGCACACTCACTCACTCACCGCCTTCCCCTCTCAGTCTCTCTCTCACTCACTCAGTCCCTATCTCCCTGCCTCTCTGTGCACTTAAGGATCACGCACATACACACAGACAGATCATGAAAATCGAGAACAGGAAAACTGTGCACTGCGCGCGCGGCCTTGGAAGCGGTCATTGGCCCAGACACACAGATCTATAGCCAAAGCAGAGGCCGGTGTCAGCAGCGGCCGCATTGTTGAGCGACCGGCGAAGTTTCCAGGAACTGCTGCCAAAAGGCTAATGACTGAATAGGCAAGCCCCAGAATGTGAACTGAAATAGTTACCGCTTGTACAGTCAGCCAAGGATACCGGACATGAGTCAGTGCAGAAATATGCCGCCAGAGATCTGACAGAGAGCCACAGCCAGAGCCAGAGCCAGAGCCAGTGCTAGAGCCGGTGCCACGGTCACTCAGACAGGAGACAGTGTCGGATCGGATTTCAGTTTCGTTTCAGTTTCAGTTTCGTTTCACTTTTAGAGGCGTAGGCGAATGAGACTCACCGGACGAACCCGGTGATAGGTAATAACTAACTGGTTTGCCACATCTCAATCTCAATCACAATCGCAATCGCAATCAAAATCTCAATCTCAATCTGAATGATCCGAGAGGCAAAGGCAGCAGCCGTCATAACGTCAGCATATACGCCCGTCTGCAATGGCACTTATAGACAGCAAACGAATAGCCCATTAATTAATACGCGTTTCGCAACTGAAATATACAAAATTTAGTCATTAATATAAATATCGCAATTATCTACACATACAGATAGCAGATATAAATAACGAAATTTTTTAATATATTCACATATCCATTTATCCATATCTTATATGCATAATACTCTCTACGAATGCCGAAGATTGATTTCAGGAGCTTTAGCAACAACACAAATTGAAGCCGATAACATCTCAAACTGTTTCTTTACTAGTTCTAGTTCTAGTGTTATCTGTAGAATTCACAATGCAAGTCCTGCCTTACGGTACATTGCTATTTGATCACTGCTCTGAGTCGGGAATCATCTTTCTGTACAACTTCCATTTGACTATTCTACTATCTCGATGGTTATAATCTGACTGTTTTGACTGCACCGGAAGTTATCCATTTCGCCTGTGCTAATGCTAATGCTAATGCTAATGCTAATGCTAATGCTTCTGCTTATGCTAATGCTGATGCTAGTGCTAATGCCAATGCAATTGCTAATGCTAATGAGAATGCTAATAATATGATCATGCTGATGCTAATGCTTATGTTATGCTAATACTAATGCTAATAATGCTATTAATGTGAATGTTACTACTTATGCTTATGCTAATGCTAATGCTATTACTAGTGCTTATGATAATGCTAATCATTATGTCAATCCAAATCTTAATACTAGTGCTTATGCTAATGCTGATGCCACTCATAATTATAATAATATAGCATCTCGAAAATCTCGTCTGTTTTTCGATTCCACCTGAACTGCATCTGTATTGGCATTGGCAGCATAGAGTGTTTGAGGTTCGCTCTGAGACTTTGGCGGCACGTGTTGCTTAACGTTTTCTCTCTGTGTGTATTCGCATTCGTGATGCAATATTTAGAATTGTTTTTGCACACTTTTTATGGCGCGACCTTGAGCGGCCAAACAAAGCACCATTTGTAAAATACTCTAACATACACAGACACGGACAGGTATGCATACAGGTGTGTGCATGTCTCTGCATGCATAGCAAAGCATGTTCACGCTTAGAATATACAGACCTACATATATATGCATGTATGTCTATTTGTGTTTTAGTGTGCAGGTTCGCACACATTTGCAATAAATAACAAATTAGCCGACAAGCGAAACACAACAAAAAAACTCAAATAAACCGAACAAATAACAAAACAAAAGAGTTTGATTCAGTCGGGAGGGAAGTTGCACCGAGAAAACCAGCTCAACTGAATGGATTTCGCTAACTTTCTATTCTTTTTCTATATACGGTATAGCCATAAATATTCCACAATTAATTATTCTCGGATATTTGTTTCCTTTTCGCGGAATAATACAATTAAATGCGTATAAAAAGTGTATAGAATTATTCGTTGCTTAATTTATTGATGTAATATTTAGTCATTAATTATTTATAGAGCCAATAATTATTGGAAAAAAGTGCATGCGCACATTGTTAAGCAATTAACAAAAAAAAAAAAAAATTAAAATAATTTAATTTAATTTTTATTTGACATCTATTTTGGCTTGTTTAGTATGAGGCTAAAGGTTTGAGTTTTAGAACATTTACTCGCTATATCTCAATCTGTTAATCTACCTATTGGAGCCGTTTCTATTATGGCAAAAGTTTATATTGCACGGGCTTATAGCTACATGCATATATAGAGACGATGATAATAATGATGACAACGATAACGATAATGATATCATATTTCCATGAAAATTGAAATGGAAATCATCAGAATGACAATGATAAGAGTAATAATAAGAATGGTAAATGCTATGATAATAACAATGACAATGGCAACGCTAATGACATTACCAATGACAATATGAACTGTGAAGGCGAATAATGACTGCTAATGGCAATTGCCAAAATCAATGCTAATGATAATGATAATTGTAATGAAAATTGTATTATTAGCAATGATAATGCGAATGCTAATGACAATGCCAAGAAACTAATAATAATGATAATAATAATTGTAATGAAAATGGAGGTGTGAATGCGAATAATGACTGCTAATGGCATTGCTAACGATATTGCTAATTTCAATGATAATGATAAAAAAAGATTTTCCCGAATAGCCAGCTCTGATGCATTTACCAACTCTTGCGGGAATTACATCAGAGGGTCTTGCGTTTGCTTTGCTGGCCGTAAACAAGAATCTTAGCTTCGATTGATTTCGAGTTTGTTTCAATATTTTATGCATATCTGTGGGCTCGCAAGGTGTAAACAATATTATTTCTTTGTTTATCTATTCCCCAACGATCTACGCAAAAGAATGCGTAAAATAGTCCTAAGCCTCAGAAGTATCGTAAATAGCTTCGGTGACAAGCCCATCTCTTAAGTCGTGCGTGTGTGTGTGTGTGTGTGCTCTTGAACTTGAAAACAGAATTGTGAATTCCTGCTACAAAATCGAAAACAACAAAGGCAAAACAAAATGAAGACAAAAACGGACAAAAACAAAGTAAGATACATTCAGTAAATGTCGAAACGAAAAAGCTGAAGAAAAAAAAACAACATCGAGGCACATGACAACGCAGAATCTAGCGAAGAATTGGCGGCAAGAATAGATCTAAGCAGCGTAGTGCCAGCCTGGTGCCGGCTAGCGATTTGAGACTTTGGCCACGATCCGAGCTTGGCCGGGAAAGGGGACGAGAGCGGCAGGGGAAGTGGGAACGGGAATGGAAATGCGAATGCGAATGCTTATGGAAAAGAATAGAATATTATGAAATTTACGACGAAAACAAAAATAAATCTTTCCGACTGTCCGTCCGTTCGTCCGTTTGTCCCTCCGTCCGTCTGTCTCTGTCCATTCCGTGTGTCGATTTCTAGCTACTTATTATTCGGCAACTATCAACTATATATGTATATATTCATATGTACCTGTCTTGCTCACGCCATATACCATCTCGCTCGCACTCTATTGTCGCTCATCCTTTTGGCCTTGAAAACTCATTAATTCGAACTCGAGCTGACAAATCGATGTCGTGACGACGCAAAAGAAGCCGCCGCCACTCGAGACGTCTTAAGAATTTCACAGCTATCGAGCATACGAATCTGACGAGTCGCGAGAGCTGCGTCTCGGCCTTAACGTACCGCCGATGCGCTACACGACCGTCCCTCTGACTCAAGCAGCCAGAGCTTATGCAGCTAGTCAATTTCTATATAGATAGGCACATATGTATATACATATGTATATATAGTATTTCCGTATCCATTTATGTATGTATAGCCACAGTATGCAATGGGAAGTCTTTAACACGTACGGGGTCAATGAACGCTCAGGTATTTGATTAGCAATTGCAGTACATTTGTATGAATGTATATGAGTCGAATGTGATCTAATCACACAGTTAGTGCTTCCTATACACACAGAGCGATAGTTCGGCGAGATTATAAATGTAAATTTGGTTTTGTTGTGGACACGGCAATGCAGGTGTCTATAGTGGCTATAATACTACTACGTAGTAAGTATCTGGCCAGAGCCAACGAAACCCGATGCCCTCAACAGATCTTGAACAACATAACATATTTCTTGTTTACGTAAGCCAAGTCGATTCATAGCCGCTTTCAGAGATGCCAAGCTCAGCGAATATAATCTTTGTATATGCATGTCTGCAAAAATGTAATTCTTTGTTATTCCTTTGGTTCTCATGTGACTTTTCGGAGCCAGCGCACAGCTAGATACCCTGTAAAAGTTGAAGTATTGGAGTTATGGAATTTAATAGAGATGAAATATTTTAGAAGTACTGAACATTTTTAAAAGAAAGTTTCTGAATTGAAAAATAATACTTAATGTTATAATATGTATATTCGTATATATCATTCCTTTCTCTTCGCTTGAATTGCAGCGTATCAATAACAACTATGAATTGAATGTTATTAAACATTTTAAAGCTCAAAACACCAACTTGTTTCCACTTTCTATTATTTGGTAGACTCGTAGCTACCCTATAATATTTATATATAATCTCGAACGAAGTTGGTTATCTTTAAAAGTTTCTCGATTCATAAAATATATGTACATATGTATGTATATTATATCAACCTCGTTAAACTCTCTCCTTCATTCTTCTTCAAGTGCAGGGTATTAAAAACAGCAATAATAAAAATATAAAATAAAGAAAATGAAAAAAAACATTCAAGCCTTTGGCTAACGTGTGAAAATGTTGGCAATTCATTGAACTCCAAAGGGAAAATATATATACATACATATGTATGCATATGTATATGTATATGTTCTGCTTGGGCATTATGTAATTGGAGCTGGCGCTGGATGTGCGCCAACTGCGCAGCGAGCGTAGGGGATAGCAACAGTCGGCTCAATGCGATGACATTCAGATTCACGCGCCAAAATATGCGAAGAATGTGCGTATTGCTGTCCGAGGCGAGTTCATTAAACTGACGGAATCGACAGCGAAGCGGTGAGGCAGAGGGGGACAGAGACAGAGAGAGGGAGAGGCAGAGGGCGAGAGACAGAGGCCGGGAAGGGTAACTGAGACTCAGCCCGTTAGTTCTAAGGGCCCGACTGAAACTGAAAACAAAAAAAAAACAACAAAAATGAAAAAAGTAAAAAATAAAAAATAAAAAAACTGCGACATTTCGATTTCTGTTTACGTTTCTTCAGCTTCTGCTTCTGTTTCAGTTGTTGTTGTTGTTTCTGTTGTTTCTGCTTCTGTTTATGAGCTTCTGCATAACAACAAATGATTAGCAATGATGGCAGTTAAAGGGCCTCGCGCCACCCCCCTCCCTCTGCTACAACCTGTTGCCACACCGGCCGGGCCGTCAGTTGAGTCATGCTGACTGGATGGCGACTCCCCCCCTAGGCTACTCAGCTAATCAGTTAATCAGAATCTCATGAGCCATGAGCCCTACGCACAAATGATGAGTATCAATCTCCCCCCCCCCCCTCCCCCTCCCCTCACTCACTGGCTGTTTGTCACCCACTCTATCCCCATCTCGCTCTGTTTTAAGCATATGCGTATTTATGAGATGCGGATACAACGTGTTTTCTTTTTTAGTTTTCGCGCCAAGCTCTAGGTAGCAATGAACTTTGTAGGCGGCATGCGATGTACACATGTCCGAGTCGGACTACGACGAGTCCAAGACCGACTCTGACTCTGACTCTGACTCTGATTCTGATACTGAGTCTGACTCTGATTCTGATTCTGAGATTGAGTCGGAGTCCGAATCCGAGCTCGAGTCCCCATTGTCCGAATGGCGTTCATTAAAATGGCCAAATGAGCTCAACCTGCGACGGCGATTATATAATGTCTGTCGATGCGCCATAGCCAGAGCGTCGTCTCGTCACCATAGCCATAACCTTGAGCGCGTACGCTGACATCTCCAGTCCCCAGCGACAGCTCGGCCAATCTCTCGTACCAATGCTCCGACATCGACATCGACATCGACACCGACACCGGCACCGCCCCCGCCCAGCCCCCATCCCTGTCACTCTCTCGGCAGCAGAGCCAGCATCTGGCCCCAACCAACCCCCGCGCCCACAAGTTACGTATCTCGTCTCTCGAGCGGTTTCGTTTAGCATTCTTGCTGCTACTGCGCCATAGCCCGAGCCAGAGCCAGAGCCAGGCTGGAATCAAGCTGCTGCTGCAGGCCTGGCTCAAACACTGTCTGTGTGTGCGTGCGTGCGTGTGCGTAGAGCGTGTTCTCTCTGTGGCCATGTGTGCGTGCGCGTCTGTGTGTGTCCGTGTGCGGGGGGTTCAACCACCTCGCTTAGCGGCTATCACCGCTGGGGTGGCACTTTGAGCGTATTTCGCTTTTAGCCCCAACTAGTAGTGCGCCACTTCCTCGAGCATAAATTTAAATATTCCAGAGCTCTGTAAGCAGCGCGCTCAAGTTTTGAATATTCTTGCGGTTTGCGTCAATTGGCAAATATGTTATGAAAATACGAAAATAAATATCTGCATTTATAATAGCGCATAAAACAATGCAAATTCTATCAAAACAAATGAAATCCGATTTCATATTCATATTCCTGTTCTAGAACACAAAGAGCACACCAAATACAAATAAAATTAAAATTAAATGAAATCATTATTAAAAAACAAGAAGAAATACTAATAAAAAAAAAAAAAAAAAAACGAGACTAGCTGCTGTTGGGCCACCTGTGAATGAGACAAGCGCGTAGATTTCCGGATTACGAGCCCCATCTCATGCCTGAGCTCGAGCCGAGTCTGTCCCGCTCCCGCTGGCCATGAACTCGTGCGCCAGCTGCGCTTTATTGGACATGACTGAAACGTCTTTGGGTTTTTTGCCATGTTCTCTGAATGAACCGTAGCTGGGCCCAAACAGAGACCCAAGCCTCTCTTCCTCTTCCTCCTCCACCTTCAGCTCCTCCTCAGCCGCCCACTTTATACGACTGCCGTCATAGCAACCGCTTCATTGAAATTTTGTAAAAAAAAACAAACACACACACACACACAAAGAACAAATATAATAATAAATTTCGTAAGAGCATCACAGAGAGACCGCGTGCTGGTCACATCGATTATCGATTCCCTGCCCACTCTATTGTATTTTATTTTGTGGCAAGATTCTAGCGTGTTTTTCTGACGCGTCTCCCATGTGTTTATGTTTTCATTCTGTTAGCTCCGAAATTTGTATTCAAGGTTACTCTTGTTTTCATGTCCATTGACCCATTTGGTATCACAAATAACACCATGCAAATGAGTCGCGTCGCTGCGATCTATTGATCTATCCAGATAATTACTATAGATCTCTCCCTCCGACCATTCCTTTCGTAGATTTGCGTGAGCAGCATTTCACTACCATGAGTGCTTTATAGTTCTGTGGAAATAGCCATATGAATATATTATGTTACTTAATCCGATATTCAAAATATTTCATAGTTCTATGTAAAAGTTTTGTTTCTATGGAGACCTCAATTTTTCCAGTAATCCATTGAGCTTTACAAAAAGTTTTGCTTCTCAAAAAAAAAAAAATACTTGTTGTTTTAAAATCTTTTATTCAGGAAAGGAAATGAGTGTATTGGTGCAATACAGTTACTATCCGTTTACCTATCCGCCAGTCTGTCCATTTGTTCGCCGTCTGCCTGGCCATCCTTCTGTCTTTTCGTTTGTCCATATGGGTACCCTCGTGTTCCACTATAAATATGGACAATCCGGAAATAGTATATTTAAGAAACTTGCTATAAGATCATGATAGAAAATATATAATAGATATATACGGGCATGGTAAATTGGGTAAGCTGGTTTTATAGATCTAAACATTATATGAATGAGCTACTGTTTACCCCTGTTGATATACCAAAAAGTTGATTCCTATTAGAAGCGTACAAAAACGTGAAGAAATATCGATTACTTCTAGACTCCTTCATCAAAAAAGATTCAACAAATAGGTATTATACAGTCGGTAGTACTCGACTGCAATAACTTTAAAAGGTTTTTGTTGTCGGGTTTTGGTTTTTTTTTTTTACATTAAAGCATCAATCGAATTTGATTGTAAGTCAAGTTAAGATGATTTCGTATGATTTTGGGTAATATAGATAGTGATTGAATTTAGTTCGACCTAAAGGGGAGAGCGTTCTAGAGGGTTGAATCGTTACTTTTTCGCTTTAAGCTGAACTATGCACTTACTTATCTACTTAGCAGTCTCGATTGCCTGAGCTCTGTATAAAAATCTTTAGAATATACTGCTTTTATTTAGAATCACTTGGAATCATTAGCTCATACCGAAGTTGGTTCTGAGAAAACCCGAATGCTCAATAAGTATTATTCAACAATTGTTTATCATATTTTTATTTTTTTGCTTTTGTTCTTGTTGTTGCTTCTATTGTCCCAGCAACAGCATTGAATGGAACGTAATTGAAGCAAAGTCGAATGCGATTGCAGCCAAATGCCGAGCGCAGCAGAAAAACATTTCCGTTTTCATTTGGTTTGGGAACCAAAAGCTATAATAATAATAATAAGTTGGGTGCTGAGTGCACCCGATACTCGGATGGGCCATTCTGACGTGGGTCATTGTCACGAACAATGGCGAATATCATGATTTCACGGTGTGCTATGCCTCCGACTCGATACCGTGAATGACTATTCGGTAATTCAGCGAAAACTCTGCATCAACTCTTTGGACTGGCCAGCGCACATGATCATATATCGTCATATCATATCATAGCTAGCTGAGAACGTGCTTTACTTACAAAACTGTTTTTAATGTTAACCAAATAAACAATTATTTGTTCGTTTCATTTTTGATTTTGTTATGCTATCATTTGTAAACTCGGCTTCCAATACCATTCGAATAACCTTTTTATGATTTGCTCCAATTATATTTACTCGTATATAATTTATTACCCATAGGAAAATGGTAAATCCATTCGTCCGTCCTTCTGTTCATCTGTCTGTCTGTCCGTCTAACGGTCTGTCTGTGTTAACTTGATCTTAGGTAGCTAGATCTACAAAATTCATTTCATTTCGCATATTATACCCTGAACCCATTGAAAATGGGAAATCAGGGTATAATGGTTTTGTTAAAAGTATGTAACAGGGAGAAGGAGGCGTGGCAGACCCCACAAAGTATATATATTCTTGATCAGGGCGACAAACTGAATCGATTTAGCCATGTCCGTCTGTCCGTCTGTCCGTATGTATGAACGCGTCGATTTCTGAAGATATAGAAGCTAGAGACTTCAACTTTTTTTAAAATGCTCGTATATAGCACGCGGATATCGAGTTTATCACTAAAAATCGATAACTCATCCCGTTATTTTTTTATCGATCAAAAACCTTATCGAAAACCAGTTATAAAATTATATCTCCTACACCTTTAGAGCTAAAGTCTCCAAATTTTAAATGTAGACTCGACTGCACGTGATAGAATTTCGATTTTTGTTATAATTCACCCCCCACCCCTATATCCACCCCCTTACCCTCATCTCTGTAAAAGGCGTATTTCAAATACTAGAGACTTGAGCTTTGGCAAATATACGCATAGTAATGATAAAACCACATTCTGAAAGTTTCATGAAGAACGTACGTCCACAAAAAAAGTTATTGAACAATTAAGTTCCCATAGTAAGCCCACACTGCAGCCCATGCCTGTTAATGCGTGCGTGCCTATGGGTGTCTATGTATATGTTTGCGTATGTGTGTGTGTTTGTTTAAGCTGAATGACACTAAAAATTATTGAAATGGCTGTTGCTCGGAGGGTTCAGGGTATCTCGTAGTCGAGCAGTCTCGACTAGAGCTTTCTTACTTGTTTGATAATCACTTCTATCAAATCGATTAAAATCGATAACACTGTTGGCATATTTCGTAGATTCACTGAATTTGCTAGAGAGATTTGTCTTTAGCAGATATCAACATTTTTATGTCCTTATCGAGTCAGTTTTTACACAACACCCTCTCCATGGACATTGAAGAATAAGAAGAAGTATAGCTTTGGAGTCAAATATGTGTATGGGCGAGGTAGGGTATTTGTTAGTCGTGCCATTTACTTCATTTCACGTTCAAATGCAATTCCCTTCTGAGTGCCAATTACGACCTAATCTTTTTCATGCGAATTTGTAACGAATTTGTACCGGGGCATACAAATGCCTGGCAGGTGAGCGCTGCTCATTATATTCATATTGATAAGGAGGGCGATTCGATGTTGATATTGACTATAATAGAAATCGATAGACCAATGACTTTCATAGCATATATAGACGACTATTTGAAATCGCTCTACAATTCAGCAAGCGCAAAAAATCATGTATTTACTATGTATACTATATAGACTATATGTAAACTATGTATACTATAATATATAAACTGTGTATATCATATAAAGTACTACTACTACTTATAGTAACAACAACCAAAAGCTTATCATTTCAGTACTAGTTGAGAATTATATAACTAAGTAAAAAACACTAAATACTTATTTATATATGTATATATTTTTCTATATACATATTTCCTTTAAGTTTAGTTGTGAAAACTTTTTAAGCTTATTGCCTAATTTGTTTTATATTATCAATAATTAATAAACAGTGTCTGTTTACATAGTTATAATAAAATGTGTGCGTGTTTTTACACCCTGAACCTATGGAATATTGGCAATCCAGATATTATATTTTTGTTAAAATGCATGCAATAGACAGAAGAAGGCGTGGCAGACCACATAAAGTATATAAATTCTTGATCAGGACATCGAGCTGAGTTCCTCTGTTCTGCCGGCCTCTCCATCCATCCGTTTGAGCTCGTCGATCTCAGAACCTATAAGAGCTAGAGAGTAGAGACTAGAGCTATAGGCTATAGCCTTAATACTATTATGTGTTTGCATTTATTGTTTCTTGTGAATGGAGAAAATTGGCAAATCAGAATTATTCAAATATCAGCTTCTCTCCAAAAGGTTAAGGGATCGGGCAATCGAGCCGTCTAATCTCGACTAGACTCTAACATGTTTTAATTTCGATTAGTTATTATATATCTTAAAGCCAAAATTGGGCATGAATTTGGCATAAAGCTAACGTCAACTTGCCTTTGTCGACTTACTTCTTTCGACTAATGTATATATTTGATATTTCACATTATAATAAGATCATTTCGCTTATCAAATATTCAAGAATGTGCCCAGCGGCTGGTTTTGTTCTTGGCTAAATATCAGGCGAAATGCCGCCAGAGGGCGTTTTGCGCTCGCTGCTCGCGTGAGACCCATATAAAATACAACAAATTGTAATTAATGTTAAGATTTCGCTTACGCGCAGTTATTCAATCATTGCAGCTGTGTTATTTTATGAAATTGTTTTAAGCCTTTTCTTTGTGGTAGGCTCAACGATAACGAAAAAAAAAAAAAAACAAAAACAAAAAGAAAAAAGAAAATAAAATAAAGAAACTTTCACCACGTTTAAATTACAATTGCAGGCATTTAAAATTCAAGCTGCAAGTATGGAAAAAATAAAATAAAATACAATAAAATATACATATATGTATATTAACAAAATGAAAAATAAACTGAAGCCAAATGAAGTCTCCAACTAATTTCGCTGTGCACGAAGGTCAACTGCATGAAATGAGCCGCGAAACTTCTCCAAATGGTTAAGCCACGTTTCAAAAATTGCGACAGATAAACAGCATAATTAATATACAATACGAATAACCCGTTCAACTGAAGTCGAGTCGCCGGATGGCGGATAGCGAACAGCGAAATTCAAGTAACGGCGTCGCAATTGTATAATTGGGCAAAAAGGGCGCGTCCGTTGCGCAAATCCGCCTTCAAGTCTCAAGTCTCAAGTCGCGGCCGCCGTTTGCCATCGAAGACGATTAACAAAATCACAGCAGCAACAATAACATCAGCCAAAAAAACCTGGTCAAGGTCGCCATGCCGTTGCCTTACGGGCCCTCCGTGCGTATACTTGATGGGCAACAGGCGCATGCACAGTTAGGCATTCGCTTAACGCCTTCAATAACTCAAGTAATTGCTCGCTTATAAGAGTTTGCTGTTAAGCTTAAAATAAGTACAACAAAAAATACGGTATATATGTCCGTATGTACATATGTATGTATATATGAATTCAATTCGTAAATGTCGTAATCGACTGCCCAGCGACAGCAACAGCAACAGCTTCAGCCTCAGCTTTAGCTCCGCCCCGTTCCTTTGCCCTACTCCCTTTACAGTCTGCCAAATTACATAAGAGCGCGCGTACACTGACCTCTTGCTGTTATGCTCATAATACACTTTGCTAATGATATTATGCCTTTCTTATGAAGCGTACAGATGCCAGCGCTCATAGTAGTCTAGTTCTATGGAGAAGGGCCAATCATGCGTAGACTAGGTGATACCCTGACCTTGGAACACTCTGGGATGCTAAGCGTGCTCCCATGATTTCTAGAATAGTTGAGAATTCTCGCTATTTTCATGTGGAGTTGCTTGTCAATATCCAGAGTAACTTCTGTATTACTAAGCCGATTTCAATGAAATTTTCAATATATGATCTACAAGATAAATGAAATCATCGTGACTTTTGATAGATCCGCTAGGCTACACTTGGTTTTTTTTTGCAATTTACACAGAAATTCGAATTACCGAGAATTATCGACAACGAATTTTGTTCAAGAGGATAGAACTCTTTTCGCTTTATCGCGATATGCTATTAAGCTAGGTACAAACTATCGAGACTTGATAGTATAATCTAACAGTTTTCTATATTTCAAACAAACTTGTTCTCTAACTAAGCAACTTTCTTGTTTATTAGGGTATTTAAATGTCGTCAAGCGAAATTTTTGTTTTTCATTTTCATTTCTTGCTTTCAGCACGTTTATTGTACATGGTATATGAGTGCGCATAAAGAGCATAGATATAAATATATACACATATAATTTATTAATAATTGCCATTTAGTTTCGGGCAACGGAAATGTGTGCTTGGGCCAGCCCTTTAATTACTGTTCATTTCTAGGCTCAGCCCTGTTGCAGCAATTCCAGCTCCTCCAGCCCCGAGTGGAGCACATTTCCGTTAGAGCATTTGGAAGCACCTGAGTGCTGGGGGCGAGTGCGTGCCACACAGACTGTGGCAGGCTGTGACTGTGTCTATGGGCATGCCGCAAGCAATAAATGCTTAATAAATAAATAAGTTAATGCAGTTGCTCGGAACGAATGGGCCGTTTTAATGTCAACCGGAACGGCTTGCTATGCGGGGCAGGGTATGAGGCGCGGGGCGGGTGCCATTTATACAAGTGGAGTATTATGCATGTTTATTTGAATTTGAATTGCTTGGGAATTCGCACAGCTGCCTCAGGTAAGAAAAACAAAAATACGAAAACTGGGTCGCTTTTGAGCCAAGGACTGCGATCTTCCTGAGCGTGTCTGTCTCCCCATCTCTCTCTCTCTCTCTCTCTCTCGTGACATCTGTGCTGCAGGTGCTTCAAGTGCTTGCTGGCCGTGATCTGATTACAATTCCAAGAAGGTTTCATCAGCGTGCAGCTGGGCGTCGTATCGCAGCGAAAACAAATACTAGATAATTCCCCTGTCAGCCATTGCTGACGTCGCGTCGTGCGCCTTCGTCGCCACGCCCCACGTCCCACGTCCCACGCCCCGCGCACAGCTTCTGTTTGTTTGCATGCTGTGGCTGTACTCATTACGTGTAATAACTGTGGTAATTGTCACGTAGCACCGGCCCAACAACAACGGCACGGCAGAACGGCTAAGGACACTTGGCCAGCTGACGTCAGCTGGAGCGCGCGCGCGCTCCACTCTGATTGCGGGGGCTCGCAGCAAATGCAATTGTGACAAATCGAGGGACGAATGTGCTAATGGAATACACCACGATTCGACAGCGGCAGCTGCCATTCATGGCCCCAAGCATGGCCCCAAGCAGGCCCTGGCCTATTAATAAACAGCAAACAGAAACAAAAACACACACAAGGGTACGCTTCTAGCTGTTTCCATCAACAAACAATCAGCTTTTATCGAATGCCCCAAATGTGATCGCCCACAAAGGATATTGCACGACGCGGCTCCATCTATTTATTTCATATGCCTATATGTCAAGTGGAGCAGAAGCTGCTCGAAATGTCTCCATCTGGCTATATCTAGAGCAAACGAGTGAGCAGAGAACATAAATTCATGAGAATCGCATAGAAGAGACGTGCATAGCCAATGAGTAGGCCAATATGTGGAGCTGTGTGTGTGCTTATATGTGTGTGTGCTTTATGACATAGCTCCCATGCCTCCCATTCCTCATATAACTAATGATAATATAGATAAGCTTTACATATATGATACACAATACAATATAAATAGCTTATGCAAGATGACATAGTACAATATATTACCATATTACCGATACAAATCCATATTTCAGCACCATAAAGAATACACCCAATAGCGAACGAAATTTGTAATGCCATAAAGAATGGAAGTTATTCAAGCATGATGTTCCATATAAATCCATGATCCCTTGTGAGTATGTGACACTCACACTCTTACTTGCTCACACATATACACATTTCTCTCTCTCTCTTCCCCTCTATGCGATTCTCATTAGCTTAAGTAAGCCAAGCCATGCCTTTTGCTAAGTAATTACATTGACAATACCAAAAATATATGCAGTTACTTTCAGTCTAATAAGCAGTAATTGAAAAAACATATTCTCATTGTTGTGCAATGGAAAACAAATCCATTTCCATTAAAATGATTTGTCACTTCGTCTTATCTCTCTCGATTTCTAATCGTCCATCAGCATAATCAATGAGCCAGCATTTGGCAGCTATCCCTTTCAACACCACTCACAAAGCAATTTCAGTGAGAGAGAGAAGGAGTGCATAGAGAGAGAGAGAGAGAGAGAGAGAGAGAGAGAGAGAAAGAGAGCTCAGACGCATGCGGTCAGACGTTAATTGATTTCGGCTCGCACCCACTCAAGCACCCAGAGCTCGTGGCATAAGCATGTGCTTTGTGCGAGTATCTGGCCACACATCCTGTCGACTGGGCATTATTTATGGCACTGACGTTGCCTTTGTCTATCGGCATGCCCAACATGGCCAACATGGTCAGGCCAACACGCACAGCAGCTTGAGCAGAGCTACGATGCGTCGCTGCTCATTAACTTCAAATGGGCAATCAATGGCAGGCAGTCATGGCTCATGAGTGCTCAAATTAATTCACTGCGAATGAATGTTGTTCGGCCTTATAGAGCGCTGCCTAAAAGTATGCCCCGAAATAAGTCTCGCCTTTGGTATTTTCATAAAACACATTTATTGCTATTTTACATATGAGTTACTGAATTTGCACTTCGTAACTTCGTTGAGTGTACAGAAGTGAAAATATTGAAACTCGCTAACACGCAGACATAATTCATACACATATACATATATGTATGTATATGCCGTAAATATATATGTATATAATATCTTCTGATACTCGTATGTATGTATAGGTACTAAAATTATTTAGTTTATTTGGAAATTCATTGCTTGCGACATTCGAAACTTGCATCTTAAGTGCGAGTCACACAGAAACGTGAACCACCTCTACTTAAATGTAAATGAATTCGCCTGGAAGTAACGACAAAAATCTCGTAATACTAAGCTAAGTTGACAAATAGTTTTGACGGACGGTTGAAACGCGCCAAGGTTTGGTTTTGGGTTCGCCCCAGAAAGAATATATTCTGTTTACTTTAAACATACAAATTTTAGAGTTTTTCTTTCACTCATATATATTTTGTATTTATTTTCGTAATACTTTGTGGGCTTTTGTGTTTGAAATTTCCATTGGATTTTGTAGCTTGAAGTTTTAGGTAAATAGTTTTATGCACTCTTGTCAAATGCAATTTCTAGTTCGACTTGATCTTGCTTACAGCTATAATAAATTGGTTTCAAATAGATTTGAATCTTTAAAATTGTTGGTTAATCTTACTCTTGATTGCATATATATACATATATATATATATATATATATAGTATAGTAATTATATTTTATACATTTATAAAAAAGACATTTGTATAAACATTGAAACGCTGCCAGGATTAGTCTAACAATTTACATTTAACAATTAGATATTACAATAAAAGACAATGCAACAGCTCTGAAGTGATACGATTATTAATACAAATAGATTTTAGTTAGTTTCATGTTTATTGAAACCCAATAGCAACACATAGTATATACTCTATATATTGTATATATGTATATATATATATACATATACATATATATCTCTTTCATCCATACCAAAACACAACTTACTTGGAGTAGAATCGTTGACAACCACAGTTTCAGTTTCTTGCACATCACATACATATTTATAAGGGTCTAGTCTACTTTACAGTGACTCCGTCTCCATTAGCCCCTCGTTCGTGCCATTGCCCACACGCATATTGACGCTCTCCCTATCCCTGTCCCTATCCCTATCCCTAACTCTATCTCTATCTCTATCTCTCAGCGAACGCAGCTGCATTGACGTCTGCTGACGTCGACTGCCTCAGAGCCGCGGACTCTCCAGTATGGTGTGGCTAGACATCACCGAGTTGGCCAGCGCAATCGAATTTCCGGCCACAGACAAATTCGTCTTGTTGTTGGAGCGCCGACGACAGAATCCGAAGCGTCCCCCATTGCACAGCCGCATGCCCTTGAAGGTGTCCACAAAGGCGCGCCGGAAGCTGGCGTTCATGAAGCAGTAGGTAATCGGATTACAGCAGCTGGAGGAGTAGGCGAGCAGCTGCAGGAAGCTAATGGCCGTATAGTCCACATACTCATACACCACTGGTCCAATCAGCATCGTCATTGTGTTGATCACATAGAGCGGCGTCCAGCAGATGAAGAACTCCAGCACCAGCACGAACAGCATCTTCACCACGCGCTTCTTGCTCTCCAAGCTCTTGCTCTCATTCGATCTGCAGGCAAACGCAGCGAAACCTTAGGTAGATGCTGAAGCTCTGTGGCTCTCAGTGGCACTCACCTGCGCAGCTTCGCCTCCGTGATGCGCAAACTGGGCGTGGACAACGATTTGCGCCTCTCCCCATCCTTGGCTGAGCTCATGTACAGCTGCTGCTGCTGCTGCTGTTGTCTCATTGTCGTCATTCGCTGTAGTCGGCTACAGCATTCGCCGGATACGCTGAGCTGTTGCTGCTGCTGCTGCTGATGTCGCACCGACTTGACCGATGCACTGCGCATGCAATAGAGATGCCGTCGGCCATCGCAGGAGCCAAACAGGCGACGTTTGCTCCCGCCGTGATTATATCCATCAGCTGAAAGCGAACGAGCGTAGATATATTAGCCTTATTTATTGCGTAAAACTAATTCCTCGAAATATATAGAGGAGGTGTCAATAGAGATCAATACGGTCCTGGCCCGCAACAAGGCTAGGATATACCCTTTGCGTAGAGCTGCTGCTATTCCCATCATTCTACTCTTCTATAGAGCGACAGATGGCCGGATGGAGTGGCGAACAAACGGATAGACGAACGAAGGGAAGAATAGACGGAGAGGCAAATGGACGTACGGATGAACGTATGGTAGGGCGATGGATGGGTAGACGTACGTGGCTTGATCGACTCAGCTTGTCATTCAAATACAGCTCATACATACATATGTATATACTTGATGCCATCCGGTACGTCTGCTTCTGGACATAACCCGAATTCCCCATTTCCGACGGGCCGCAAATCGTATACTAAATATATGGAACTCCTCCTTTGTACTCCTGCTGATATTTTCATGCAATTTAAAAATGCTATAGAATGAGAGGGAGAAGTGGGGAGGGAAAAACAAAAAGAGAGCGAAACAGCAAAGAATAACAAATATGGGCAAGTCAACAAAAGGCCACATTTCGCTGTCGCAAGTCAAAGGCAAGGGCAAGGGCAAAGGGAAAGGCAAAGGCAAAGGCGTTTTTAAATGGGATTCAATGTGGAGCACTATAAATCATCATTTCTGACAAAGCACTCACATAGCTGTACATGTGCATGGCATAAAGTCTTCTGGCTTTATTTATGTGTGTGTGTGAGCTCTGAATCCAATGGCATTGAGCCGAGCGTGTCTGAGGAGTGGGAGGGGGTGTTGGGTTAGTGTCTAAGTGATTAGATGATTCTCGGAGTTGAGTTTAATGCTAGCAGGGTTTGATTCAACTGTTTATAATGCCAAGCCAAAAGCTTGCATGTTTGCTAATGGAAAACCAGATTTGCATGCAACCCAAACTTTGGTTGAGCATTAAGGGGGGGCCTGCGCGACCAGCAGATGCCCTGCAATCGCAGTGATTGCCACAGCAAGAACGCCTTTTGTCACCCACCAAGTCTGACATCTGTCATCCACATGCAAATCCTTTGGCGAGCGTTGAGACAGGGTATCCGCAGAGAGATAAAGCTGTGCTGAATGGATGGCAGCTTGGCTGGCATTGAAGTTGCCTAATGGAAAGTCCAATAAGAGCGAGCTCCACCTTTGACTGACAGCCAGCGTGTGTGGCTTATCAACTGCAGTTGGACGGAACCACATTCACCTGGTCGTCAACGTCGATGTGGATTTGGATGCGGATGAGAATGGGTGGATGGGTATTAGAATGCCATTGGTTAGTCTACAGCATAATGCTCGCTTGCTGGTTTTAATTAGCCGATTAGCAGGGTGTTCGTTGAAGCCGTTGAGCCATCGGAGTTGATGCTGCAAATTGTGTTCCGCATCACCTTTTTGGCATTGTGCGTCCAACTCGTTGCCCGTTACCCGTTCACGGTTACTGCGAGCCGTGACACAAAGGCCGCGCCGCAAGCCATGCGCTGGCCATGCGCTTATGTCCTCTGTCGGACGAACAGTGCCCCAAGCTAGGCAAATGGGTGGCAGCTGGGTGGCTCAGCACGCTTCAGTTGGCTATTGGAACATCGCGGTGCGCATACATATTGCACCGACTGTGAAAACTCTTTAAATTTAAGTACGAATGCGTTAAACTAATAGGAAATCATTCCTGATGCAGTTTCAAAAGTCCCGAACAATTCCTGAACTATAAATGCCGAATTTTATTAGAAAATCCTAAAATTGGAAAAATCAAAAAATTATTGCGGCGCAATGAATGGGGGATTCAATTAGGAAATTTTTATCGATGCAGCTGCAAAAGTCCCAAACATTTCCAAGTAAACAAATGGGGAATTCAATTAGTAAATCATTCCCGGTGCAGTTGAAAAAGTCCGTACACGAGCTAGCGAACAAATTGCAGGCAACTGCCGGGAAATAGGTCTTACACTTTGTTAGGCAGGCCTCAACTTTGGTTTCGACACTTGAGCGACCTCTGAGCAGCTGAAAGCCCCATCATGCAGCAGCGCAGGCTCTAGACTGTCACAAGTGTTGGCTAAGTGCGCTCACATCACTCTGAGCGCTCCAAGTCGACAGAGTTCAGTTAGCTCACATGTGTCAGTCGAGTCCTCAACACGAGAAATCCGGTTTGAGTCTAAGCACTCACAGCTTCATTTAAAAACAAATTTCGACCAGGTCGAAAGGCAAAACAAAATTTAGTTCTCAAAATATATTTTGAAGATGAGAATGTTTAACTGGCGCTTCTGTCTGCAGATCTTTCTCTTTCTAGTGATTATGGTGTGGGGTAAGTGGAGCGCAACCCACTTAGGAGTGGAAGCCTAAAAGTTTCCTGCTTACAGCGGGCATTTGCATTAAGATGTCGTGTGATCAGCTGACGAAGCAGCCTGATGAACACCATGCGGCAAAGAGCACTACAGGTAAGTTTCAGCTCACACGGTTACACTGTGCTACATGGTTCCGGGTGTACGCTACAGAGCCGCAGGACCTGTATCCGTACGAGCTGCTGGCCGGCAGTCAGGAGCACGATCGCGTTTTCGACAATGGCTACAGCAGTCGGCTGCTGCATCTGATCTGCCGCACCGTCATGCGCAGCACCAACGACCGCCGGCGACAGGTGGAGTTCGAGTGGCGTGTGGCAGCCGCACACAGGTTTATGGCAATGGCCACGGTAGCTGCTGATGATCGGCTTATGCCAGGCCTACGTCAGATCAGCGTCGGCGATGACGCGATGCCCATCAATATGCGGCGACCGATAGATGTCTCGGGTGAGAGCCGGTAGCAGCTAAAAGCACCCACAGCTCACAAATCTCTCTTTGCCCAACAGAGCTGGTAGCTGCCGACGACCACAACTTAGCGCATTTTACAGGGAGCTCTAGAGTGTCCAAATCAAATGACTTGCACTTCTTCATATTTATGTTTATATATTTTCTTTATCTTCAATAAAAACAGCCAGGGCTGAGCGTTAAGATTGTTATGCCTGCAAAGTCTCTTTAGAACTTACGAACGAATTTCTTGCCCAAGGCTGTAAAAAGTTCGCCAGTGAACATGTGCGGTTCACTCCACTTGACTGCTTAATGCTCGCTCATTCGGTTGGGAAGTGAATGAGTAATGAACCTAGCATGTCTCTACAGAGATATAAACAGAGAACAGACTTCTGGCTGAATACGTCGTATATGATCTTTTTATAGAATGTCCGTCTGATCGTCTGTCCATCCCTCTATCTAACGTCTGGAAGTCTATTCGTCCGTCCGTCAATCCGTAAGTCTGGCGTCTGTCCACCTATTTATCCGCCTTTCTGTCCGTTTATATATCTAAGTGTCTGTCTGTCCGTCTGTTGGTAAGTATGTTTATCCAGCCACCCGTTCGTCCGTCCATCTGTCTGTCACATTCATCTTTCTCTCCGTCCGTCGATTCATCTGTCAATCCGTCCTTCTGTTTGTCCGTCCGTCCCTCCATCTGTCAATACGTTTATCTCTCAATCTATCCATCCATCCGTTAGTCAATTTGTGCGTCTATTCTTCCGACTATGCATCTATCTAACTGTCCTTCCTTCTGTATCTACGTCCATCCGTCTGACCTTCTGTCTAGCGAAGAACTGGTCCAAAATGATTTGTCCACGCTCACTGAAGCCGTCTCCTTCCTCACTCCCATGCTAACGGATCGTGAATGAGTATCATGCAGTCGGCAACGCCCGGCTGGCTTCTTCATTAAGCGCAAGAGCTTACAAAGTTGAGAAACAGATTAAGAATTCATCTTTTCCCATTGTCAATGAATAATATATGTCTAACTTGGGCAACTGAGTCTTCGCTGGTAATTAAAGCAAGAGAACAATTTTCAGCCTTGAATTGCATATGATGAACGTGAGATACTCCTCACTGAAAGAGCAACTGCATGTGTGTGACATGAGCTGGAGCTGAGCTCTGCTGGAAATGCGACTAAATTGTGGCTACCCGTTGCAAGGCTTTAATGAGCTGCGCAGCAACGGCAACGGCAACGGCAAATATTACGAGTTAGGGCTCTAATTATATTAGACTTGGTTATGCAAATTACGTACGAGCGCGCCAAAGCTCTGCGTTGAGTGTAATAAAACATTTGCGCCACCTCCTCCGGCCAGGAGTCGGCCTGGGCAGGACTCCAGTGGCTGGCTGCCAGTTTCGCCTCCCAAATTTATGACACAAAAATGTTAAGTGTTGGCCGTAAATTGGATAGGTTTAAAAAATAAAAAAATAAACTTGAATAAAAATATATCATCAACTGGCGCAGCGTTTCTCTCCCTCTCTCTCTCTCGGTTCAAGGTGCTCTTTGCGGTCATGTGTTGTGTGTGTGTGTGTGTCGTGTGTGGCATGTGAGGATGTGTCACCATGTGCCGGGTACAGCCAGCAATCTGGTCGCACTAATTTGCACTGGGACTTTTGGGTAGATAAAGGAGATAACCGGGCATTTAACGAGCGTTTAAATGCTCGACCCCAGCATAATTTACGATATTTGCCTTGGCCCTTTCGTCCATTTCGAAGCCCGTTTAAAATGCGGAAGCGGAAATGGAACTGCGACTTCAAACTTGACAGCGGCATCCTTTTACGGCCACAGCCCGTCCATGATAATTCATTAACTTGGGCCTCAGCTCAGCTCAGCTCCGCTCCCGCAGCGCAGCGCAGCGCAACTTTATGCTAATATGCGATTTCTGTTTACCACATTTAAAGAGCAACCGAGAGCAAGAGAGAGCTGTATTTGGGGCGGGGCATACTTTCGGGCGTCCGCTGAAAAAGAACTAAGCGCATTACATTTTATTGGCCCACACACACACACACCCACGCACATATAACTAAGCAAACTTCTAATTAACGCGAATAATGTTGGCTGAGACGCACAGAGAGACAGAGACTGAGTCGAGTCGAGTCGAGAGCCTGACGAACTATGAAATGTTTTAGGTTTATGAGCCCACTCTAAGTAGGCTTTAAATCTTAATTGATTGACAGCTAACAAGAGAGTCAGACAGAGACAGACAGAGAGAGAGAGAGAGATACGGAGAGTGGGACTGTCGAAAATTCAAATGGCAAACAGTTAGGCAATATTGGTTAAGCTGCAGCTCAATGTGCGGCACGTTTTATAGTTAAAGCATTTAAAGCTCTGAGAATGAAAGGCCATTGGAGTGGCTCACTTGAATTTATCAAATGTTCGAAATCGAATTGAATTAAACGGCAACCGATTTATCGCCACAAACACACGCACACACACACACACTTAGAGCGGCCGATGCGGCGTATGAGTGACGCGGTTAGTTAGCCATGCGGCAGAGCTAAAGTAGGATGTTGAATCACATTTTACGCCTGGCTGAGTATCCCATGCAAATTGCCAGAGTGTGTGCGAGTGGGCGTGGCAGCGTGAATGAGCAGGTAATATTTTAGCAGCGTTGGCGAGCAGAAAACTGCGGCAATTGAAGCTGCCGTGCGTTGACTTTCAACAGCCACACACAGCGAGCAAGAGTGAGACAGGGAGGTACAGCGTGATAGCTCGCTTTGACTGCTCTCACGTGCACATCGATCGACTCACCATAATAATATTGATTTGCTCCACATTGTTGTTGCTGTTGCTGCTGCTGCTGCTGCTGCTGCTGCTGCTGCTGCTGTAGCAACATATCCAGCTGGGCAGCACTGTCGGCGGCCAGCGCCTCCTGCCGCATCTGCATGCGCATTAGATAGTTGGAGCTGCCGAAGGTGCGGCGGCTGCCGCTGCAGCTGTTGTTGTTGCTGCTGTTGCTGGTGGTCAGGCCGACGTCGGGGCCACTGCTGCCAAAGTTCATGGCGCGCTCGTTGCGCATGCTCACATAGAGCGTGCGCGTGATGAACATGTAGGCAAAGCTGAGAGCGAGCAGCGGCAGCACCAGCAGCGCCAGGTCCAGGAAGATATTATAGGCGCGCTCATAGCCCAAGAAGCCGACGGGCCACTGCTCGCGGCACTTGCGCAAGCCTGTCAAATAGAGCAATGGCTAAGAAACGAGGCCAGAGCAGGCGCACGGCTTACTCACCCTGGCGACTGGTGGGCATCAGTTGGCTAAACACCGCAATGGGCGTCATGCAGACCAGGCTGCCCAGCCAGATGAAAGCGATGATCTTGTTGGCATGGTTGATCGTCTGCCAGGTGCGCGATCGGAGCGGATGGCAAATGGCGTAGTAGCGTTCGCAGGATATTGCCACCAGAGTCCAGGAGGAGACGGCCACAGAGGCGGCTGCAACGAGAAGAGAAGCAATTATATTTTTGCGATTTATTTGATATTAAAGGAAAAAAAACTGTTCTGAGTTAAAAAACTGCAAAGCGAGACGACATACATACATATGTATGTATGCAGAAAGTTCAAAAAAATATATCGATATTAGCCTCATCTGCCATCGATAAGAGTCAGTGTGAGAGACTTTCGTAAATCATAGTTCATTTGAGCTACAAATACCGATAGTTATTTTGTCTCTCATCGATAAGTCATCACTGGCTCAGCTCATAGTTCATTTGACTATTAGAAATATTCACAGCTTCAGCTCCTAGTTCATTTGACTAAATAAAAATGCTCAACCACTTCAGAATTTTCAATTTTCACGCTCACGCAACACGAGTTGCGTTTCTTCTATTTTTATATTTTTTTGTTCAGTTTACATTAAAATGCTAATTTATGCCGACTCTAACTAGGTTTGCGTTCTGCGGGTTGTCGGCTGCTGGGCATAACAAATGTGATCCGTTTGAGCACGGCCAACGATAATGATAATGGCCAAATGTTGGCACGCGCTAACGTTATTTGCATGCCGGCTGCCCCAACGTAATGAAGTCAAGCACTGAGCCACCTTCAGCTCTTGGCCAGCAGCAGCATTCATCATTACCAATGCCTGGTTGGTATAGGACTGCTCAATTTGAACTACCTGCTGATGATGTGGATGTTGCTGTTGTTGCTCCTGCTGCTTCTCCCCCTTCCACCACCTACGGCTGCTGCTGCTGATGAGCGTGTCAAAGAGCAGAGGGCAGCGAGGAGGCGAGTTTCTGTCTGTTGACTTACGTGCAAAATAAAAATAAAAAAAAACACAAAGTAAGAAAATACACATACCTACATGTATATTTAGGTGTGTCTGTGTGTGCGTGTGGGTGTGTAGGTACATATACAAAATTAGGCTTTTACGTTACGTCAGAAGCCGCTTTGCATTCGTTGGCATGCAGATAGAAAGCAAACAGTGACACGACTGTGTATATGTATGTGTATGGGAATGTGTGCATGTGTGTGAGTGTGTGTGTGTGTAGAGTAACTACAGTTGGGTTGGAGGATTGGCACAAGGGATTAAGGCCGTGGGCCGAGAGCGACTTTGGTGTTTGCAGCCGTCGCAACTGTTTTTTCGTGGTCCAAAAGGAAATGTGTGTGGTTGTGGTTGTTGTTGTTCCAGTTGTTGTTGTTGTTGTTGTTTCAGCGTTAACCCATTAGCTGAGCGTGGCCAAAATTGCTAAACAAGCCAAGCTCATTAACAAAGGAACAAAATTAAATTTAGCTACGTCGCCGCATCGCCGCTTCTGACCATGGTTCAATGAGTCCGCCCACAAATAAACATGCAAATTTAATGTAAATGATAAATATAGGAAAACTGACGATAGGGAGAGCGGGAAAGAGAGCGGGGGAGTGCGAAAGCGAAAGCGAGCCCATTCCAAATCAGAATCTAGGTAGCAGCGCCTATTGAGCAATTCCCCTGGCATTCCGTTGGCTGAGCATGTTGCTAACTAAACTCGGCCCAAAAGATTTCACAATAAATGTAAATAAAATTTAAGTAATTGTTTTTTATTTTGCGCACGTCGCACAATTTGAAGATATTATTACTCCCAGCTCACACACACACACACACACACACACAGAAGCCGAAATGTTCGCCCAGCGTCCGTCCAGGGGCGCCTTTAATGAACATTAAAGCAAAATTTCATTGAGGTGCTCAAATTTAAAGAACTTAAGTGCATGAAATTTATTGCGAAATCGTTACTTGGTATGCTTTGGTGTTCGCTGAGAATAACTTGAAATATATTGATAGCTCGCTCTAAATAAGCTCAGCTCAGGCTTGGGCCTTGAGCCTTGAGCCTTGACCCCTTGAGCGGTATTATCACATATCTCCATAATGTTATTTCTATTCTTGCATCGATCTGCGCTAAAAGCTTCTTGGGCCCATCCAAATAATATAAAGTGTACTTAAACCTAAATTCGATTAAATTTTATTTGCTCTTTTATGCCCTGAACCCATTGAAAGTGCAAACTGAGGGTATATTGGCTTTCTGGAAGTGAACGTAGATGCCATAAAGGGGTACATACGTACATATGTAAATGATAAGAATAATGGGTTAAGTTGGCCTAGACATGTTTGTCCATGAGGCTGCCCGTCTGTCCATCCGCCGTCTGGCTGTCGATGTGTCTATATGTAGTACGTAGGCTACAGGTCTGAAATTTCAAATGTATAGCTCTGTATAACATACATTCCTATATTTCTTTCGTTAATTCCATTTCACAATTATCGATAATTATCGATACTCGTATATCATATGTATGGAAGCAGTGTAGAATGGTTAGAATTAGAGCTTTGTGTAAAGTTCCCGGTATCCGCGAGTCGGTCACTCCCAACCGAAAAGCTTTCTTCCTTGTTTGCTGTTTAGAGAATTGTCAAAATACTGCGCAATTTGTTCGTGCCTCGAATTGCGAAAATTATTGATTGGCTGCCAGCTTTGGTACAGCCTTAATTCGCTTTATAGTTGACTGTTTGCTTAGATTGATAGCATTCATAATCGAGCTTGTTATTTCTAAGCCCATAAGACGCTTAGTTTACCGAGTGCATGGAAAGCCACAACTAAACTATGAATGCAAATTGCATACATGTAAACATGATATAGAGTATTATTAGCTTTGACATCCAATATTTTATTTAGTTCTTTGCTTGCCCCCGAAATACATATATACATATGTATGTATGTACGTCGTTATCTGGATTCGTGTCGCATGTTGAGCTTTGTTATTGGCCCGTAAGTTCGTTTGACCTATTGGGATTTGAGTTAAACATTCAAAATATGCTCCAATTGGCTTTTTGTGTGTAAAAATTGGTTTATTGCTTGTTAAATTTGGCTTACTAGTGGACCGGCGGGAGAGTAGAGTTGAGCAGAGACCCGCTCCGAGTACGGCGGGAGCGCACTGCCCACTGGCGACTGGGATGGATAATTCAGGCTCGAATGCAGGCTCATTGAATTGTAAATTGCTAAAATGGAGTTGCGTGTGGGCAGCTTCTGTGGCAACAACAGCAACAGCGCTCGTAACGGTCCCGGTACGGGCACTGGCTGTGGCAGGTAATGCTTATGCAGCTTAGTCATTTCTCATTTCTCAATTCCCATTACTCCCGCTGCTGTTGTTCGTGCTGCTGTTTTTAGTTTGGCATGTGTTGCATGCTGCACGGCCCCCAATGCCCCCAATGCCCCCAAAGCCCCACCCATACACACACACGCCCACGAGCTCACTCGCCCACGCATGTCAAATGCCCGTGCACTCGGCGTTGTTTCCGAACATTCCATTTCGATCCATTTCATTTCGTGCGGATGGCGGCTGATTACGCCTTGCTCTGCCATTAGCCATAATTTTTCACGTTGTCGCTGTCATTTGGCCACCGACATTGCGGCCGCTAATTTCACTCACCTCAACTCGACTCTGAATGGTCGAATGTCCGTTTCATGCATAGACGATCTACCACACAAGATTGGCTAAACGCAAAGGTCGGCGCCTCATTTGGTTTTTAGGTTTCGCTTATTGATTTTGTTCAAATTATGGTATTTGTTTGGCCAACTATTGGGTTCGGCTTTAAATAGCTCATATACAATTACATAGGGAAACCCATTCGTTTTTATGGAGATCTGAGAGACCTTTTGCTTGAGTAGTAAACGAAATTACACCAGTGTGCTCTGTTAACTCTGGTAACCCTTCTCTTTATCTCTTTCCTGTTCACATGTATTCTGTTAAGTGCTCCAATGCTCGACCTGTTAATCTCTGCTCTGTTAGCATGTACTCTGTTAGCTACTCTTCTGTTAGCCTGTGTTCAGTTAGTATGCTGTTAGCTTACGTTCTGTTAGCATTTGCTCTGTTACCCTACGTTTTGTTCGCATACGTTCTGTAAGCCTGCCTTCTGTTGCCCAATGTTATTACGTTGGGCTACGTTTCGTTAGACTGTAAGTATTATATCAGTTCTGTTAGCTATTTCTTCTCTTGGCCCCTTCTCTTGGCAGGTGCTTTGCTTGGCCAGTGTCATCAATCAATTGCATATTTTATGCTTTAACTGTTGCCAGACGCCTCTCGCCCTATCAATTACCGCAATCAATACACTTCGGACAGACTTTACTATATGGATAACTCGTTCTATGATGGCTTGATATTGTTTGCCTTCAGTGCCCTTTGATGCAGCTTGCTGTTGATTTTGTATAGCGAAAGTTGTTCATAGAAAGTTGTTTGTTTTTCCCGTGAAGTTCAGGAAAGTTGAGAAAATGGTCGGGCTTCTATGAGCGCAGTAGCTTATAGGTACTGGATACACTCCAATTTGCATTTGTTGCCCTTTGCGCTTGCCGTGCTTTGGCCGTGGGCCCTTGGTCAATTGCCGGCTAATTAATTTAAATGAAGCCACAATTTGCTAGTTGCTGAGTTGATGTGGCCTGGCGCTGTCAAAGCGCAAATTTTCCAACTCCAACTCTGTCCATGATCCGGCAGTTAGCCAAACCCTACGCAGTTTCTATGCGGTTGCCATGAGTCAAAGGTGTTGCTAATGAACGGGCCAACACAGAGGGGGAGGGGCAACAAAGACTTAAAAGTGCAGTCGAAAAAACCGAAAGCAACATTTGAACCGCAGCCGCAGCAGCATCCGAGCAGAGCTGTAAGTGCATCCGACGCTTAAACAAATAAAGCAGAAGTTTGCAAAAGTCAAATAAACTTTGCTCAGTCAATAAGACAGGTCAAGAGTAAGTTGGGCCATAAACTATGGTTTAGCCAGTTTTGGCATTTTCAAACCGCCAGAAATTTACATTGGAATTTAGTCAGGCGTAGGCCAACATCGCCTCAGTTTCGATGCCGACTCCTGCTAGAAGCCCGAGGAGCCGTCGAATTTGATACTTTGATTACCTTGAAAATGATCTCAAATACAAATCAGGAAATTCTGAATACATATTTGAGTTGGCCTAAAGAGAAATATTTGCTAGACTGATGAGACTTAAGCCAACTGAAATAAACAAAAGTGAGCAGAGCAGAAGAGGAAGGCAGAGCAGTAGAGAATAGAGAAGGAGAGAACAAAGAATATAAACAAAAGAATAAAAGACAATTGGCAAAGAGAAAGAGAGAGAGAGAGAGAGAGAGAGAGAGAGGATAAGATAAAAGGTAGAAATCATAAAGGAAAGGCGAGGAGGAGTAGCTAAACCATGAAATAACTAGCCAAATACAGACAAAAAATAGAGCATAAAGAAAATAGATGAAGAGGGCATAGATGCCTCCTATACAAATGAGACAATGCCAACAAGTGCACTCAAATACCCGACGTCAGTCAGGTCAGTCGCAGGGTACTCGAACGTAATATAATAAATAACTGTGGGACTTAATGCGACCTATTGAAGAAGGGAACTCGGGGTATACTGATTTTGTAAGACTATGTGCCATGTCCGTCCGTCTGTGTGCCTGACCATCTGTCCGTAAGCCACAAAAGCTGAAGACTTAAGCTTATATTTCTATATATGCAGTGTAAGTTGAGCATGTTTTTCGATATTTAATTACGTTTCATTAATATCGATAAAAATCGATAAGTATATTTCTAATCATAGAAACTGGCGCCTTAGCAAAAAGATTCATCACAATGTCTATCACGCTCAGAAAATTTGGATTTATATACCACACACAGTCTTAGCTCATCATAATTTTCGATAGTAACCGATAATAATCGACACAAGTAGTTCAAATTCGAGAGGCCTCTAAGCTATAGAGTGTAGAGCCATAGTAGTTCAGAGTATTTCGTAGTCGTGCATTGACGATTGGCTTGTTTAATACTGCAAGGGGCTTAAAATGTCAATGCTCATTTACAGTTATTCTAATTAGCAATTTATTTCTGTGGAAACTTTTTCCCTCTCTCTCTCTCTCTCTCTAAATCTCTCGCTCTCTATAATTGTCACTTTACAAGTTTTTTGTCTGTCATTCGAAAAAATTCGTAGTCTAATTAGAATTAATGCAATAAGCTTTCACTGAAATAGGGTTTTATTTACAAATGAGTGCATCTTATAATGACAAAATTAATAATGGAAAAATCAATTTATATTAAGATTTAATGATTATTTTGCTGTGCCTTTAACAAATTTCTGAAGTTTCGAACAATTTCTTTGAAATTCCTATGACTGAAGGATATGTTCATCGTGTTTTTATAGGCAAATCAGGATTTGTATACTCATAGCAGCTCACAGGATTGTAAAGCAATTGGCATTCAATTCACATAAAAAGTCTCTCAAGTAGTTTGCTTCCGAAATTCCCTTTGTAGTCGGAGCAAAACTGTCAGGGCTCATATCTTGATGTCACTGCAAGGCTCTAAATCAAAAAGAGACACAGAGTGTGTGAGAGGGAGAGAGGGAGAGACATGAAAGTGTGGAAACTGTTGGAGTTGGTGTAAATATGGAAATTTTATGTGTAAGTCACTTGAGATGGGAACGCCTCCCTCCTTCACCCGCCCTCTCTATCTCCCTCTCCATATGGAGCCCATCAAACAAATACTCCAGCTGCTATTTATGGGCATTATCGATGGACCCGATGGATGCGACACGGCTGTTGGCCGGCTTTTGATTTAGTGCCTGATGGCCATAACTAGTCGGAAGGCGTCATAACTGCGATTTCATGGACTCGATGGTACCTCAGGCTGCTCGTTGTGAAATGTAAACAAAATTGGAGTTGCTCATCCTGTTGCCCGTGCGCTTGTGTACGTTTTATCAATAAAAATCATTTCAATTTGAGTTAACAATAAAAAATGGCAGAGGCAAAACTTTCGGACGTCGCCTCGTAAAATATATGAGAAATCAGCAGAAATTGCCCCGCCCATGAATTGAACTCGAGTCGGTTGGGCCCAACCCACAGTGCCTCGAGTGCGCCCCTAGAGAAAGAGAAAGAGAGAGAGGGGAGTTGACTAAGCGCGAACATAAATATCAATAGACGCACTCGCATTCAGTGATATATATATATATATACATATATATATATGTATATACATATATAGTCAATTGCGTACAGGGTATATCAATGTCAGTGCCATTTCCTGAAAGCAATTTGTGTGGGCTTTTTGTTGTTTCCTTTTGCATTGACTTCTTTTTTCCATTTGCGGACCTGATCAACTTTTGTGACATCCCCCAGACCCCCTCCCTCCCTACGAGCGGACAAAAAATTGCGAAATTGTAAAATTATATAAGAAATTGGTTTTCATTGTTTTTGCTTTGTTTTCTTTTCGGTTGCTATTGTTGTTAGTGCTCTTCTTTCTCTTTATCGGCAGCAAGTGTCTCACCATTTGCCGGAGGCAGCTTTTTATTGGCTATATGTCTGTTGTTATTCAAGCGGAATGATGCCATAAAGCATACGGCGGAACACAACAAATTAAAATCTGATGCCGTAACATGAAAAGGCGCGACAAGCAAATTGGCCAGCAACAGGGCAGAGGCAGAGAAAGTCACAGACGCAGACTGACGGAGACTGGGCACATGAGCGTCCGTTAATTGAGATGTTTTAGCCAGGCTGCGTATCTAACGGCAATTAGGCAACAAATATTTGTGACGTGAAGCTGAACTAATTGAAGACTCGACAACTGTTGAGAAGCATTTGATCTATGGCAAATCAATCAAATTGAAATGGAGAAATGTTGCAAAAAAAAAAAAAAAAAAAAAAAAAAAATTATAAGAATGGTCCAAACGGATGCTCCCGACTGCAGAATACTCATTCGCGGCTTAGAAACAAACGAAGCAGCAGTTTGTATAGGTCTCAGAAGTCAGTCCATTGTGGTGGCCTCTGTCACAGCTCTAGTGGTCGTAGACATTCAATTTTCAGCCAGTAGCTATAGAAAAAAAAGTGTGGAAGCAGCAGGATATTTCTTATAATGACACAACGAATATTTTGAGGTCATCGATGGAGAAGAACAGTAACGCTATGGTCAACAGCATGATGGACATGTTACAAAACCAATATACTCCGATGGCCCTCATGAATGAGTATAATGTTAGAAAAGCTGAACTTATTGAACACCCAATAAGAAGCCTGGAAAAACATTTAATCCATGGCAAATCAATAAAATTGCCAACGAGAACTGAAATGTTGCATAAAATATAGAACGAGACAGACTGTGTGTGAAAAAGAGAGAGAGAGAGGGGAGAGCACGCGCTTCGTTTTCCACTCAATCACCAAAGTCTGACATTATGCGAATGCAGTTGCAGTTCATTTTTCAGCAAATTTAAATGGATTGCAAATAAACATGTTTCGCTTGGCAGCTTGTTCCAAATGAAAAAAAAAGACAAGCTCTAGAGCTTGTCTAGCTTTGGCTAGCAAAGTTTATATTCATGGAATTTTCATTTACTTCTTGTCCTTTGTATGCGTTTCCATGTAAATATGTATTTTTCGGAAATTTTTTATTGAACTAAATGTTAGTATATAACGTTAAAATAACATTTTTTAAGGAACTGTTAAGTACCATCGCTTTATGCAGGCTAAGTAAAATAGAGCAGAGAGACAGAGACCCAGAGAGCAATAACAATTTTGGTCAGTATACAAAGAAACAGAAGTCTCATATCTTTCACTATGCCTCGATGGGGTTGATGAGCGCTCCCTCCTGTAGATCAGTATCGGGCTTAACAAATGCTAAGTGTGATGGCATCCAGTGACGTATGGCACTCAAGCCCCGGCCATATAGCAAAGTCATCCCACAGAACGGGTTACCAGGAAGAGGCAACGCCTTGCTAAATAAAAGCTGAGCATAAAATAAATAATAAAATAAGCGAAAATCTAAAATTATTTCCAGTTAAGCCTGACCTTGAAAGGACAGGTGTAAAAGTTTGACAGCTGTCGGACTACAAGTTTGTGGGATAGTTCAGATTGAGTGAGACAACCTTTGTTGGTTTTAAGGAAAATGGATTAAATGGAGATTCGTGTGTGGATATATAAAAAGAAAACAAATGTTGAATTCAAGGCTTGGCTTGTGTAAACATTATTCGGGTTTTAAACCAGAAAAATCAATTGTTGAGCCATGACTTGCTAAGCTTAAGCGAGGCGAAACAACGATGAGCACGCAATGGAAATATATGTAAGCCAATCATTGATAAGCCTAGTGTGAAATCGATTGCTGTTATTAATATTTATACTCGGAGTATTTTACCCAATTTAGGCATTTTAAAAATATATTATGTTAATATGAGGGAAGACCACATAAAGAAATCCCAACTAAAGCCAACAACCTCTTCCGTGCGTACTTCTTACTGCGCATAAAAGGAGGGAAACTAATCACATTGACCCATGGGTCATATTCATATTAACTAGAAAAATCTAGAGAGCTCGTGAAAGAATAGATTATGCAGCGATAATCTAAGTTCATCCAGATATATCCTTTGAAATATTAAATATGCTGGCAAATTCTTTATCGATAGCTCGTTATCTAATTATCGATAGGAATCGGCATTAGTAAGCCGAAGAGTTGGAGCTACTTAGGCATCCTTGCCTAGACTCTTTTACAGACTGCCGAGTATCTGCCAGTCGAGCACACTCCACTGATTTGAGAGCCGGACTGTTATAAAAGGAAATCAATTTGTAAATGAATTTCCAACTGGCAATTGATATCTATGCCACTGCCACCGAGGGTCATCTGCAATTATCTTTCAGCTAATCGGCCAAATGTACGCTGAAATCAGATTGAGCCAACTACATATAGACATTGATGTAGACGTTGCGGAGCATGCGTTAGGGTAAACACTTGGTCGAAATTCTCTATTTGTGCTGGGCAAACACAGAAGCAAACACTGAACCATTTATCAATGGATTCGCCAGTATTCGGAGCTGTTGGCTGGCAGTTCGATTGGTTCCGGTCCGGGGGTCGTCACGTAGTGCGGAAGGGCCGTATAATACGTTGGCTGGTTGTGAGTGGTGCAAGCTGAAGTAAACACAAGTTTGCTATTCAAAGATAACTTCAATGTTTCCGGGTGTCGAATTTAATTCATTTCATGGCAACTTTTCACTTTTCACAATGTTTTGCCTGCTCGGACTCATTGCCAAAGCAAACAATCCGGCGATGGAACGGAAGCCGTCGGGCGTCTGAGCATCAGGTCAGTAGGGCGTTAGGGCGTAACCAGCCAATATATTTAAAGCAGCTACGTAATTGTTGTTGTCATGACACTGAATGCCTCGCCCGGCAGCCCCAAAACTTTGACAATGATTCGCACAAAACTTGGCTGACCTGGCCTGACAGCAAATGGGAAAACAAATTGAGTGCCAAAGTGGACGAGTTGCTGGTCAGGTCCATGTACTTCAGCCTTTGCTCACATCATCATATTGGCTTAAAGACGACGCTGCTGCCGTTATTATGCTACATATCTTATACAGTTACCAGGTTGAAACGGTTGCCTTGCCAGGCCGCTTATCAGACAGACGCCGAGCAGAAATCAAATCAGAGTCTTGTAAAAGTTTAAATTGCCTTAAGGCATATGTATATACAAGTCTATAGACATATGTACTTCTTTGCTTTTCGCTTTAAAAATTGCTGCTCATTTGTATGCTTTTGTGACATATGGCAACGCACATACACATACACAAATACAGATCCAGTTACCGACACAGACACAGACACACATGACCACACATCTGGCACAAATGCTTTTTGGTAGCTGACTTTGTGTGTTTCACCTGCCCATTGTGCTAAATGAATTCGTCTTGAGGTATATACTCCCTGGATGCGTATTCCCTCAACATATTAGTCACACCTTAATATCAACTGGCCTGTCTCTGTCTCTGTGTGTGTCTGTGGCTGTGTCTCTGGTTGTATCTGTGCTCTTGTCTGCTAAACAAAAACAAAACTAGCTGAAGCCTTGAATAGCTTATTATCTGAAGCCGTCTGCCCAAGTAGCAAGGAGCAAGGCCAAAGCCAAAGCGAATTCCCACATTAGTTGACTGAGCAGAACAAATATTAATTTCATTTAGCTTTTGTTGAATTTGTGTTTTATTATGGAATACCTCATTCATGCCATCTATTCAATTATTTATTAGCCTTAATAATTGAACTTATGCATTTGACATTTGTTCGGTCTTTTGGCATTTATAGATGAATGGAATTGAATTTCTATTTAGACAAAACTTTCGTATATTATGGAAATGAGAGCCTCATTAGATTCTTTCTTCAGTGTGCCTTTTTTGCTTGGAACAATTTAAATTACATGCTTTGAATATTTGTAAATATTCAATAAAAAGAAACAAAGTTCGATGTTGTTGATGACAATGACAATGACAATGACAATGACAATGACAATGACAATGACAATGACAATGACAATGACAATGACAATGACAATGACAATGACAATGACAATGACAATGACAATGACAATGACAATGACAATGACAATGACAATGACAATGACAATGACAATGACAATGACAATGACAATGACAATGACAATGACAATGACAATGACAATGACAATGACAATGACAATGACAATGACAATGACAATGACAATGACAATGACAATGACAATGACAATGACAATGACAATGACAATGACAATGACAATGACAATGACAAAATAGTTTTGATTAATAAATCCTGTTAAAAACCTCAATGATTTTTGTAGTTTTGCATATTTCATTACTCCAGCCAACAGAGGTACATATGTATATATCTACGGATGCATGTATGTATATATACATACATATATGTATATACATATATTTGATTGTATGTTAATGTAGTAGTAGAAATTCATTCGCCCATTTTCGTTAGCAGAAATATACAATTTTATGGCCACAATTTGCATAAAATAATACGAATTTTTTCCTCTTTCATTGTTGGGTAAGTATCTGCAGATATTTGATGGTAAATGGTTTTTTTGCTGCTTTCTAGTTCGAGTGTGAAATTTAATAGAGAATTATGAAAATCTTCTATTTATTTATTGAAAATAACATTTTGCACACAAAATTTATGCAAGCTTTAAGCTATTTAGGCGAACTTCAAATCGATTCACAGCCCTTAATGCGGACTTATTTTTTTTGTTTGGCTTAAGCCAGTCCTGTTTGCATATGAGGGATAAAGTATTTCCGTTTGATGTTGCCACAGTTCGAGCGTGAAATTTTTCGAATTTTCTGTTTATTTATTGAACATACCATTTTTAGCATAACAATTTTTTCAAACTTTATTCTAGGCGAACTTTAAATCAATTCACAGTCCGGACTTATTTTTTGTCTCTTGGATTAAAGCAGTTATTGAGTGCACATACGGGTAAAATGATTTCCATTTGTGCTACCGAAGGGCTGTGCACTGCAGTGGAAGAGCCCGACTGCTGCGTTTGCTGCATTTCATGTTTTCGGTTGGTTAACTAAGAGCAAACGTTGAGAAATGCGCTGAAAAACATGTTGGCCAAATAGAAATGAGCGCAGTGCCTCATTACAGCTCATGTTGCAATGATGGGAACAAAAAATGTGTAGAGCTCTTCGACTGCCTTCAATGATTTCCAGTCTAGTTATTGGCGAGTGTCTATTCATATTCATATTCATATGAGTATTCACAGCTTTATATTCATATTCATATTCATATGATGTGGCCTCTGAGACACAAAGGATATGCTGAGACAAAGTCTCTCAGGTTGAGTAAGTGAAACAAGTAGGAACGTTGCAGTCAGGCGTTGCCGACTGCAGAATGCTCATTCACGCTATAAAGGCTCTATTCCATTCCATTTTCCGATTGGTATAGAGTATGTCAACATAATATTTCAAATATGAATTCCGTATGATTTCTGAGATACTGGAAAATGCTTTTTCCGATTTGCCACGCCCCGAGTACGTGAATCGGGAAAATCATGTTTATCTGACAAGGCTCTAGTGGCGCATAAGGACGGACGTACAAATCCAATATACTTGTCTCACTTTCTAGAATGAGTATACAATTCTTTATATTTTCACATGATACATATTTAGATACATATACATATATATATAGCATTATGAATATTTATTGCAAGGCATAATTCTTCAGCTTAATTGCAAATTCTCAGACTGTGCATTTTGTTTGCCCGCTTTGCAGACGTAATGAAAGCGATTTTTTAATGACCTACAGCAGCAAGAGAATATTCTACATGGAGCCTAAGATATATAAATTCAATTAATTATTAATTTGCTCAGTGTCGGGGCCGTAGATCTAGCTAAGGCGTTGTCTTGACAAGCGCAGCGGGTAGCGTCTGGCAATTTTTGTGCCTTGTGCGAGGGCCTTTGGAGGCATGTGGAGAGCAAAAAATGTGTTGCATACATTTCGGGGCAGACGTCTTGGAAGGCGGCGGCACATGGTATTCGGGGGAGGGCGGGCGGCGATTGACAGGTGTCGAAATTCGTAATATTGACGATTTCATTTCGTGTTGAGTCCTAGAACATTGCTCCAGAGAATTATTGAAAATTGACTAACAAATTGAATTTCGCCTGTCAATGGTGGCAATAACCGGATACCCTGGGCTCCGTATATAAATCAGCTGACAGACTCAGTTTAGTTGGGATGCGGTAGGGGGCAGCCGCCCCCTGGTGGTGGGACTAGCCTTATCCGGGGGTCTGTGACTTGGTGTGGCGAGTGCAACGAATGCACCTTGACATAATGATGGTCATAAATTGGTGTGACGGGCCGAACAGCAAACAACGTTGACATTTATAAATTTACGAGCCAGTGCAAGAGCGAGATGCCGTGCAACAGATGTGGTCCAAGGCGCAGCGCGCAACCACATCACAGCAGGCGAATGGCAAAAGGAAAAACTCGAAAGGCGAAAGGCAAAAGACAGGGAGGGACGAGCACAAGCCGTGTTTGGCTAACAAATTGCCACATGACGGCATTTCAATGTGTGGCTGTGAACGCTGGCGTGCAGATTGGGGATTGCGGGAGCAGCGCTGGAGTGATGTCTGCCTTGGGATGTGGAATGTCGGATGACGGACGAGCGAACGGGTGGACGGGCGGGCTGATATGGTTAGTGTTCCTGGTACTCGGTATTGTTATTATGCCCTTAATAAGTTACTCATGTGGGTGTCGTGTTGAAAAATGAATGCCTGAAATAAACATGCACGTACCAACAGCAATATCAACAGTCAGTCATCCGAATACAAACTTGAACCAGCTAAGTAAACAACATTATAAACATCCTCATCATCATCATCATCAGCAGTAGCAGCAGCTGCTGCACGGGCAAGCAGCAATGGCGGTAGCGGATCCGGAAACGGAAACAAGTCATAAAACTGCAGATGCTAACAGCAGCATGGCCCCCAAAACCTACAGCGCTTCCCACGTCTGACAGCGTGCAAAGTCGAAATTCATTTTAATTGAAATATAAAACAAACAACTTGACGATAAAAATATCTAGAGCTTAGTATGCCTTAGATGCCAATGACAATGACAATGACAATGACAATGACAATGACAATGACAATGACAATGACAATGACAATGACAATGACAATGACAATGACAATGACAATGACAATGACAATGACAATGACAATGACAATGACAATGACAATGACAATGACAATGACAATGACAATGACAATGACAATGACAATGACAATGACAATGACAATGACAATGACAATGACAATGACAATGACAATGACAATGACAATGACAATGACAATGACAATGACAATGACAATGACAATGACAATGACCATGACAATGACAATGACAATGACAATGACAATGACAATGACAATGACAATGACAATGACAATGACAATGACAATGACAATGACAATGACAATGACAATGACAATGACAATGACAATGACAATGACAATGACAATGACAATGACAATGACAATGACAATGACAATGACAATGACAATGACAATGACAATGACAATGACAATGACAATGACAATGACAATGACAATGACAATGACAATGACAATGACAATGACAAGACTCTCTTTTATTCCGTCAATTGGTAAGAATAATAAGATAAAATGCAAATTGTGAGAATAAATGTGGAATAAAGTCAGTAAGTTGTGTGTGTACTATTTTTGTCGTAATCCCACTTGATGTCAGTGCATATCTATGGCACCAATCTTCTTTTCTATTGTTTCTAGTTGGCTCCAATGACTTGCCTATTCCTCTACCTCGGCGACTTTAATAATACAATTTACATACATATGCATATACTTATGTGGGTATACACTGTGGGCTTAGCCCATCATGCAGCAATTGGGGCATACACACACTCACCGACGAATCGCTGGAGGAAAGCTAAAGTATTTTTAAAGAACACACACAGGCACACACACAAAGAGTCTCACACTTTTCAGTTATAAGCAGAGACATTCGCACATTCGCTCAGTGCCACATTTTCACATCTGAGAATCTGGCAGCACTCACGTTAGCCTAAGACTTGCCTAATTCGCATTGAAAATAAGGATTTGCGCCGTATTATCTAAGAGTCATTGTTACGGGCTTAGCATTTGCCTGGGCCCGGCCCGAGGCTTTAGCTGATGTAGCTGTAGCTGCAGCTGTAGCTGTATCTTTATCTGTATTTGAGTTTGTGTGCGTCGCAGTACTTGAGGGCACTTCAATTTGTGTGCCCCGAATATGTATGTATATTCCGTATGTATGTAGCCACAGCTGATGTTAGCAGGCCAAGGAAACAAAAGAGTGGAAAGAAAACCCGTTAATACTTAATTTGATTTGGACTTTGCTCATAAGCCAACTGCGTGCGGGCCTATGCAGTTGGCTGAAATAACATCGAACAGTGAACTTTTCGTTTCGGCTGTTTAGTCAACCCTTCGACAGTTGCGCACTGGTATTGAGAGTCGCTTCACCCAGGCGGAATCAGCTTAATCAATTGATAAGCATTTGTGACAGGTGCCAGAACAAATTCTCTAAGCTGCTGTTAACAGGCAACAAATTGGCAACGGCTCTTAGCCAACTTTGGGGCTCAAGTTTTCGGGCTTGAGTGTTCGGTTAGGGGTAGCCAAAACCGATGATCGACTTTTGCTGGGTCACAGCCACTTAATTTGCGAAGGAACGCAACCAACTAACAAAGAGGCTCCCCTCCCCCTCTCAACCCATTTAGCCAACCCAGTTGAGTGTTTGCCTTCTGCAAGAACTTATAACTACTCGAGAAAGTGCTTTGCCTTAACTGGTAATTTCCGCTCAAAATATGCTCCCGTCTGTCTGTTTACCTGTCTCCGTCTTTGTCAGTGTGGGTGTATATATAGACATACATATATGTATGTATATGTGTGTATGTATGCGTGTGTTGGCGCATATTTAAAATTTAGAGCTTTTGTTGCGGCCACCGGGATAGCTTAGCCATGATGACTCGCCCGTGCGAATTTTGCCGGCTCGATGACTCGCTAGCTGCCAAGAGCTTACGCGCTGAATAACAAACAAGTTGTCATTTATGTGCTCAGTGCGCAGCATGTAAACAGGATCCAGAGATAATAATTTATCAGTTCACAAACTTCTTCCCTCTCTCTCACTCACTCTCGCCAAATATTTTTGTGTCTGCTTGCGGCTACCATAAATTGAATCTAACAGCAGATGGCTTACCTTATGAAAATATGTTGCTACCAATAGGCAAAGAACTGATCAAAGGTTGCCATGGCCTTAAGTCTGTGCATTGAAAGGGTATTTGGCATCGCCATCGGCAATAACTGTGCCATACTTTATGGCGCACCAAACGGCACTTATTTCACATTATGAAGACGCTGCCCAACCGCACACTCATACCAATGGGCTCATTGTACATAAATAATGCTTTGGCCATGTCTATAAAAGCCTGGCCATAAAAGCGCAAATCAATTCGAATAAAAATGCGTTACGTAGATGCCTAAATAGACTTTAACTCGCACATAAATTAAAATGAAAATGTCTTTACAGGCACATTGCGTGTTCCGCTGCAAAATCATCGATAGTAGCTCCACTCGATGGTTGCTTCTATTGAAGGCTGGAACTATCGATGCTATTGGATGAAAAATCTGTTTATTTTGAAATGTTTCATAACATAAAAATAAATAAATAAAAACAAAAAAATAAATAAAAAAAAAATTGAATAGAATTTTAAGAATAGCAAATTTAATTTACAAAATATGCTGAAATTGAAAACAAAATATATTAAATAAATAAATTCACTTTTTTATAAAAAAAAATAAAAATAAAAATAAAAATAGAAACAATTTTAAAATTACCAAACTATATTAATAAATTTGTTGAAATAGAAATTTAAATGTATTTTTTTGTAATAATTTATTAAAACTTATGTAGGTAAGTGCTTACCATTTTCAAAGTTAATTAATGCTGAGTATTTATTTGATGTCTTTCCATTTTTTTTTTTTTTCAAGCTATAACAATATGACATATACCACAAGAGGGTATCTGAAATTACGTGCCAGTGCACTAAGCGGATTAATAGCTTCTGCTATCGGTTAAGTGAGCCGATATATCAACACTGCTCAAACTACATCGATATATCGCAAAAAGGAATGCCCATCGATACTAATTGCAGTCCCATCGCTTCCTTTAACAGCTATACAAATATTTAAAATGTCTTTTTTTTTTAATTCATTTTTTTTTTTTTTCTTTAAAGTATTTAAACTAAAAACAGAACTTATGGCAGTTTTTCTTGTGCGTCACATGAATATATTTTAGTGATTTATGACTGCTATTTATTTATAAAACTTGAACAGCAAATTGACTTCAATGATTAAATTGCATTAAATTGATATCGATCTGAATTCTAATGAAAAGTGGCAAAGACTAATTTTGAAGACAAGACAAAACCCACATCAAAGTGAGTGAGAGCACAGATTTATGTACTCCGGCTTTATGGGCATGTGCTTGAATACAATTATGAAGTGGGACAAGTGATTCGATAGAAACATGTCATCTTTGCGCATTTAGATAAGCTCTTAGACATTAACCCATTTCATTTCATGTAGGAGGACGCGCCAGCAAATATTTGAACCTACCCCATTTCGAGTGTCATCGGACGATGTCGGCGTCGTCAGGGCGACAGGCAAACACCTGCTGCAATCATAATATTGAGGCCACAAGCATTGGGAATAGCCAGACGTTAAATGCTCGAGCCACACACACAGAGAGAAACTGCACACATACACACACACACAGAGAGAGAGAGAGAGAGAGAGGTTTAGTTGGTGTATTTACGTAGCTGCTCGATGTGGGTCATCTCATAAATTAGAGGCTGCAGTCCGCTGAGTACACTGAGTTTTTATGAAGCTTGCAGCAAAAGCACTCACGCACACACACACTCACCCCTGTCTATGCGCGCCCACACAGACACACACACACACACCCACAAAGATTAGCCAACAGACACAATGAGTGCAATTCCACACTCCACCTTCCACTGCCCACATTTACAATTCGAGTAGCTGCCATCACTTAAGGTTAGCCACTCGATTGGCATAATAAAACGATATAAATATATATACATATCTTTCAGATAAGCTCTTATATATAATATAAAAGAGCTGGCAAGGACAATGGTAAAGCAGCTAAAGGCCTCTTACCCTGCGAGAACTGTATGAGCTTGCAGAGAAACTCGCCAAAGATGAAGTTGCGCAGCAGCGTGCCGACGAGTGTGACGGGCATACAGAGCACGCCCAGCAGGATGTCCGAGATGGCCAGGTTGAGCAGAAAGACGTTGGTGATGGTGCGCATGCGGCGATTCTGCACCAGGGTGAGCACCACCAGCAGATTGCCAACGACGGCGCATAGCAGAATTATGCTATAGCAGGGTATCACCCAGATGGGCACATCGGCGATGACGCGCGATACGCTCCGATTGGCCGGCTGCACCGTTAGCACCGTGGGCAGCAACGCCGGCAGCGATGCATTGCTGTCGCCTGGGCCTAGCGTGGCCAGCAATCCCGCTCCAATCGTGGCAGCTGTGGCGATCGTCGAGTCCGGCTCCACCAGCTCATTGCTGTAGATGTAGAGATCGCTGCCGTTGAAGCCGTCGCCGCTGCCACTGCCGCTGCCGCTGCCGCTACTGCTGACGCTGGCGCCGAAGATCTCCTCGGCGGCATAGCTGGCATTGAGCTGCAGTGCAGCACTCGTGGCCAGCGGCGCGAGCGCAGACAACAGCTGCCGATAGTTGTAGTTGGGGCCAATCGTGAGGCTGTCTCTCACGGCACTCGGAACTCACTCACCGGCGTTAGCACGAAAAAAAAAGTAAATAAACACTGAACAGCAATCACTTGCCACACTAAGTGATGGACACAGACCAACTGGTGAATCAGCGGTTGCCGCGCCGTCTGCCGCCGTCTCGAAGACTCCGTCGTGCACTGAATGCTGAGCACTGCCGCCAGTCCTTGGACTCCCAATTGGACCAGCAGTTGCGGCAGCCTACGCCGAACTCACCACAGGCCGGCAACATGGGCCAGCAACATGACCACTGCTTGGCAACATGTTGCCAGAGGACTTGTTGCCATTCACGCTGCCAACGTCGGCCGTTGGCCACGCTTCGCTCACTTCCTGTGCAATTCGATACAATTTTATGCGAAACTATGGAATGCTGGCTGATAAAGAGGTTTACCGCACTCAAGAATTAATTGACTGAGATCTTAAGTAAAATATTCGCTTGAAGCTCAGCTGTGTTAGTTACAGCTTATATAGCTCTTTCTTACCCTCAAATATTCACTTACCAACACATTATCATTATTATATATCATTATTAAATAAGACTAAACTTAATTTGTTTAATTCATTTTCAAAATTTTATTAATCGATTTCCGTTGAATTATTGCAAAATATCATGGAACCAAAATAAATAATAAATCAGGTATGTTTTCCAGTTTTCTCACTAATAACAAAGCTTATAGGCTTTAAGGATGTGTTTAATAGACCAACTCGACAGAGAACAACATAGAACATTATACATAAATATGGATGACAAATTCAAAGTTTTAATCTGTATTGCTTATCGATGTGTCCGTTGCATTAAGTCCTCATATTATGTGTCTATCGATAGTATTTAAAGTCTTCGATTTGAGTTTCTATCGATTGTGAATTAGGTACTAGTGCTAAGTATCCATAGCACTAACTAAGGTTAGTATTATAGTATAGTGTGAAGATTTCACATTTTTTCAATCACTATCGAGACTATCGATCCCACTTAAATAACTATCGCCGCAATGAATGGATAGTTAGCTAACATATCCTCACTGGTCCATGATATTTCATGATTATCATTTAAATGACAAGCCCTTCAAGCAGTATACTCATTTCTACAAGCAGAAATGTCGCTGATGATCGACTACAAAATACCCGGAATTGCCACAAGGCTCACACACACACACACACACACAAGAGCTGGCATAATTTATGCGCTGAAGAGAGTGAGGAGAAAAATCTGTTCGCATCGCATGAATATTGTAATTTTCTTGTTTTTCTGTTTTTCGTCGTGAAAAAGTTGTCGTATATCATCGAGCGAGATATAAGTATGTACATGTATATGTATATGCATTTGTAGAGCTTGCGGAATTAATTAAATGATTAAATACATTGATTAATTTGGCAATCAGCTGGCATTTACATAACTAAGTGAGTTGACAAAATTTGCATGCGCTGCCGGATTGGAGCAGTGTGCTGGCACGCCGAGCGACGCAATGACATTATTATAATCACTGAGTCGAGCTGAAAGGGACAGCACATTTGTCAAGTTAATTAGCGTACCGGCGACGGCTTCCACTTGTTTACACCTTTTGCTCATTATTTAAGCGACGCGTCGCTTTGCTGACGCGCTGCCAGACTCTTTGTCATGTTTCCTGCCCCTTCCTGGGGGCTGGGGCTGGGCCTGGGGTAAGGGGGAGAGGGGAGAGGTGGCGTCATTCATAAATCAAGCACCAACTTTAAACCACAAAAAGTTAGGCTCAACATTTCGCACATCATCTTGGGCCAGGCGGAAAATGTGCCTCGGCTTCTAGGATGACTCGGCCCAGTTACCTCTCGGACTCAAAAAAAAAGTTTGTTTATTGGTTTGCTGTTTCTGCTTCTGCTTCTTTCACGAAACTTATGTGAGCATATTGGTTTTAAGCAAAGTCCGCTCGGCCGTCTGCCCCTAGGAGTAGAAACCTTTCCGTGCAATTCTGCATTTTCCGTTATCTTAGCTATCATAATAGTCGAAGTGCTAGAGCCTAAAAATTTGGCAGCCCAGAATCTAGAAGGTGTGATGGATATCTCTAGGCCCATTGAGGGGTTTTCCACACTTTTAGAATTATATACTCAAAATTTAACGACGTACTTAATGTTAACAAAGGATGTCCACAACAAATAGGGTATATATGCTAATTGGGGACGTCGTAATAGGAAAATGGATCTGGCGGCATTTAGGCCGGGAATGCGTATTTTGCAGTCGGTAATGCCCGACTGCAGCGCTCTTACATTTTTTGTATTTGTTGCTTTCATCGTGGCGGGTAAGTGACTAATTCAATTAAACTTTTGGTAGGGTCCTAAAAGGCAAAGCGTGTCCGGGCACATGAATAATGCCGTTGCATTAATTAAACTTGGCCAAATCTGTCCGAAATTCCGGCTACACCATCTTGACCCATTTGATTGCCGAAGCAAAACGCGCACTCCATTTGTTTATTCACTTTCGGCTTTCGTTTTAATTATTGTATTTGCATTTGTTGCTCTTTGGCTGCCCCATTCCTCTCATTATGTCATTAGGCCGCATCTCTGGCATCTTCGCCTGGCCCACAGATCACTCACTGATGGGTCAACAATAAATATTTATATGCAAATATTTCACAGCAATTGATTTATGCCCACAGATATTTCTTCGAGCAACTCTTTGATTAAGCACCGCCTCGCCTCTACCACAACCATTAGGGTATTTCACAGCCGATCAACGCCAATTGGATAGAAATTCCTTTGTTTTTTAATGCCAATGCAAATAAAGTCCTGCTCAAGTCCATTTCACATCGCTTAATGGCATCCATCCAGCAGCCAATGGAGATCAGCCGATAAACAAGCATTTAGCGCACTTCAAATTAAGTTGCCGAAATTCTGTTTAATGTCCTCCATATTTCAAGTGAACATCAACATCTAAATCTGACTTCCAAGGCCAAAGTTGAGCTCAGGACTTTCGAAACAATCCGCTTAGGAAATGCGAGCTCTTCTTGTTATTTTCTACAAATTTGTCTACTATTTACCTGACTAAATCTTGACTTTGACTTGATAGAGAGAGATTTCATGTACATATACATATATGTATAAGTATATAGTCTTAAGCGTATGGAAAAGCGAGGAAACGCGAGCGCTGGGAAAACGGTCGAAACCGACTATTTGATACTCGTTCAGCTTCCACATAAAATTAAAATTAAATTAAATTAAAAATGTTTAGTGAGTCTCAAGAGGGACTCTGCAGAAATCTCCAAAATTGAAGCTATAAATCTTAAGAAGATTTACTTTGCCTACAATTTAAAACATCCAAAGGATCATATACACATACATATGTATGTGTTGGTATATAAAGTAATTTGGTCTTTCATTGACGAATTTCAAGCTGTATAGAAAGTTTTTTTATGATTTGATTTTTTATGATTTATTTTAGCTTGTCAGGGCAAACGAACGGATGGAGGTACGCTCAGATATTGCGCACAACCAATATACTCTTTTTATTTCGTGAACAAGTAAAATCTGAAAAAACCCAAGTACCCGACCTTTGTCTGATTACGAGCTACATCAACGAGTTCTGCTTAAATACAAACACAAAGCAAGCTTTGTATTGAGACAGCAATCCGGTATTTTTTTTAGAAATACTATTTCCAATCAGTTCACTTCCATCCATGGCCTTCAATGTGCAGCTGTTGCCATAGGTGCTCTAACAATTCAGAATCAATGATAAAACTATTAACTAAGCTTTAATTCAACTCCGCATCCAGCTAGATTTATGTGAGCGAAAGTGCAGAATAAACAGTTTGGTTTGTGGTCAACAGTTGTGCGAGTCCAGTTGGCACACACACACACACACGCACATAGAGAGGGGGAGGGAGAGGAGCACACCCTTTTGAACATGCAATCGGATTATAATCGCAAATGCTTTAGTCGCCAGCAAGGTCAGGAGGGCGCAGCAGACTGGGGCTTCCGCAAATGGATATTAAATTATCTCGTGCTGCGCGTCCAGCTGAGGATAATGGAATAATTTTTAAGCGTGCGCGAGCGCTGCGTAGATGGTAGGTAGAGCCGGTAGAGCACTTCGAGCTGTTAATGTTTGATGTACCGCGAAAGAATTCGAGCTGCTTAAGAACTATGCAGCGCTCGCATTGCCTTCATAATGGCCGTAAAGTCATTAGGCATTCCATTTATGGTACGTACAACAGGTGAGCGGCTTAAATTGGGTAAGCCCTAGCTAGTTAGCAGCACAGGTACACCGCTTTCGACGGTTAAACGGTTTAGCTCAACAGGATTCACAGTCTCGCCCCACCTGCCCCAACTGGAGCGTCGAGCACGAATTTATAGCCGCAGTCTCGACGCAGCTCGTTTGCGCCCTGAATCACCTTTTGCAGTTACTGGTCTGGTTTCGTTGTTCTGGGCTTTTGGCTGTGCCTTAGTTTATTGACTTGAAAGAATATTCCTTCTTCTTTTTTTTGGTTTTTGTTTTTTTTTGCCCTTTTATTGGGTTACAGTGGAAATTTCTTAGTGTACTCTTCCGAGAAACTTTTATGTGAGTTTGCACTGTGATTTTGTTTGTGGCACTTTTTCTTGTTTTTTGTTTTTTGTTGTCTTTGTTTGAACCTGCTGGCATCAGTTTATGACCTTTTATTATTATTGCCCTTGCCTGGCTGTAAGCTCAAATTATGTTACAAAGTGCAGTGGTAAATTTGTACCCTCCATTATTGGGCGCCCAACGGCAAATGCGCTAAATACATAAATCGAGACAACTCAACGGCAATAAAGAAATTGTGAATCCAAAGTGGAATGTCTAAGGCAAAACCAAAAAAGACGCCCAGTCCTAGCCCACTCTCTCCAGCCTGACCGCTCACTTAGTTAAGTTCATTAAACCTCTACTGTTGACTTGGGCTCGCTTACGCATAAAGGATTGCTGCCCAACTTTTCGAGCAGCATCCTCGACATTAACTGAATTGAGAATGCTCAGCATTCTATTAAGTGTATGCCGCAGACTCATTGGCTATGCAGTTTGCAAATTTCACAATTATAATTCGGTCCAGGTCTAATAAACACACGAATGGCTAACTTCGAGGAAAGTCAGTTAGCAAAGGAATTACACCACGAGTGAGTCGAGTGTTTTTTTAATTAAATGCATATCTAATTGACTGTGAAATGTACATACATATGTCCTCCTTCCATATAAATAAGTATGTCTGAGACAACAGCTCTACCGAGTATACCGGTATATAGAGGACATACCTCTTTCCAAATAGACAAGTTTGACAAAGCAGCTCTACCGAGGTGTTTGGGTATTTGCTAGTCAGGCAATCCCTAATATCGTTTGGGTAGAGCATATAATAGAATATTTAGCTCTTGCCATATTTATAGGGTACCTATATAGAGGACATACCTCTTAACATATAGACAAGTTTGACAAAGCAGCTCTACCGAGGAGTGCGGCTAGTCAGGCAATCACAATCACTGCACTGCCACTCTCTCCCTCTCTCTCTCTATATCTCTCTCACTCATCATCAATTTAATGTACAATATAATTAGTTAACTGCAAATCATTCGCATTTCGGCAAAGGCGACATACCAATTAAAACAAAAAATGATCAGCATTGTGCTGAAATAATGAATTTCACTCCAGTTCGTTCAGCCATAAATTTAATGACCTTTAGCCCCGGCTCCACACTTGTTGACAACCAAATATACTCGGCTTGTCAAAAAAATGTCCACTTATCGAGTTTATAGCGTATGCTCTGCCGCTGCTGTTGCTGTTGCTCATCATTGAATTTAGCATAAAAAAAAAACGATTTTTGATTGAAGAAAACATTTCTCATTTCATGTTTTCCAAATGGTCCTGTCTCTTGATTAATTTTGGACCTTCCATAAATGTTGATGTGGCATTCGTCGTGTTTGCTGTTGTTATTGTTGGCCGAATGTTCTTTTTGTGTAGACATATTTAATATTTGTGCACGGTCTCAATCGAAGCCCATTGGAGGTGCGAGCAGCTCCCAGCATACGCCCACGCTCATGTCGAATCCGAAGGCCACGCCCACACTAGCTCTCTTCCTCTCTCTTCCTCTCTCTCTCTCACTCTCTCTCTCTCGCTTGCCGTCACGCCTGTGGCGACGTTAGGCCGTGTTCGGGGCATGGCCCGATGCTGACTCCAATGCGCATTTGACAGGCATCGCACGTTTTTTGGTCAGAGCAAATACGAGCCCACCCACACACTCGCATGAGCCCCGCACACACACACTGATGTGTGTCTTTATAGATACCCTATAAATCGGGCAACAACTAAACAGTCTATTAAATGCTCTAACCAATAGACAGATTGCATTTCTCACTCAATTAAATATTCATTTAATTACTAAAGTTCGACTGGACAAACATAGAGGAAACTCTATCGATTCTACTATTGGCATGTGAATAGCCAGGCTACAGGCTATCTCAAAGCTGGACGCACGCACACAGTCCATCTCTTGCTCTCTCTCTCTCTCTCTCTCGCTCACACTTGTTTGATTTGGTTTTGCTGTCGGCTCTTTAAATTGACGTTATGCATACGCCCTGTGTGGTAAAATGTTTATGCCCCGACGCGACGGTGACCATTTGCATTTTTTGTCCATAATTTCGAGAAAAAATTACTACGTGTGTGACATCTTGTCCAAATAAATCAAGCCTACGCTCAAGCCAGTACCGCACCGGCAAATGGCTCAGATTTGTTGCCATTAGCTCAGGTTGGGCTCAGCTCGCACGTGCGTCGCATTGTCTCAGCGAGCGAATGTCATAAATTCCGTCGACTTGAAATTGAAAAAGTATGCAATTTATATGGCAAGGGAGTAAATGCCAAAAGTGGCTAGAGTGGTATATTTAATCACCTACCGGAACGCTGGCCAAAGCCCACTTAAGTGCCATCTGATAAATGGCAGTCCATCAAAATGTGGGAGGGAAACGTGGAAACGGTGCGCATGGCCAGCGAATCAATCAAAGCGTGGCCGGCCCTGCTGACCAGATATTCATAATCTGCAATGACTGGCGCGAATTCTGCGAGATAGACAATACTTTAATAATATATATGTATATATGCATATAATGTGTTATGCCTAATACTCAATCAGAGTGTTGAGAACACAGCACTCAATCAAACACTCACTCAACGCTTGCTCCACGTGTCACGAAGTATTTAACAGGTACTCCACTTGCGAGTCAATTACGAATTTTGTAAAAGTTAGCAGCGAATGTTTGAGTTATAATTGGATTTATGTAAATTTGTTGAAAGCAGAGGCAGCAGGCATGATAAGCCAGTCCAAAGCGATATCTACGGGGTGAAGCTGCAAAGCAATCGATAGTAGCTGCGCTCGATGTTTGCAACTATCGGCCATAGAGATGGTACCAACGATCGATTTAACGGCTCATCTGCGTATGACTATCGATGGCTGAAATAGCTCCAAGACGAGCTCTAAGCTCTACCTTTACTGGCTGGTATATGATTATTAAATGGCAAACAAAAATAAGCTGTGATCAAAGCCAACATTAGTTACATCCTCTGCAAAATTGAGTAATCGTCATATTTTTCAATGGCATGTGGTTGATTGATATTTATTTGTGGCCCAAAATGCCCAGAATAATAATAATGCGTATACCCAGTTGGCTGGGGCAGCGGCAAATCAGCATTTGGGGCCATGATTTGACGAGTGGCGTTGAGTTTGTGGCTTGATTTTAATTTTGATTGATTGCCGTGACATCATTTACGGCTCAACGGCAAATCAGGTGAGCGAAAGTGACAGCAGCGGCTAGACCCGATGCCCCGTGGAATCCAAATGCGAAACGACATTGCCACCGCGTGCCCAAATGTTGAGGGCGAGCATATCCCATAGCCTTTACCCTCCCAGCCCTAGCTCAGCCGGCATTTGTTGATCCAAATACACACACACACACACAGTCATACACCTACACACATAGGGATTTAATTACAGCGACAGACAATGAATGACTGTCGGTCGTAGCGACATTCATATTCCGCTGGGATTGCCATTAGGATAGCTAGTGACTGCTCGGATGAGCGCGGCTTTATACCCACACACTTCAAATTGGCCATGCCACGCAGCTGTAACCGCATTTCAAGCCAAATTACACAAGCCGACTCGCCGCCCACGCTCTGTCACAGATCAAATGGCAAAGGCTATCGCCACTGCCAATTAAATACCCTGGCGGGAATTATAGCGAACTATCACTATCTATAGATATCTAGTGCTCTCTTTTTCCAAGTATAAAGTCTACTTTGGCAACACCACAATTTTCATAATTAATATAATAGATAGGAAATGAGCTCACACAGTTCCATTATTAGATAGATCATCTATTCATAGCTTGCATTTATGTTTACTCATGGCAGCCCCACATTTTACAGGGTATACGCTACTAAGTATGTGTGTGTGTTTAAATCCCGGCTAAATGCCTTTGCCCAGAATTACTTACATTCAGCTCTACTCTAATGCCTTTGGCAATCATCTTAAAGATTTGGCGAACTGTTGAGGCATTGGCCAACTATTGTATTTAATGAGCTACGCGATGCCGTCAGCACGTGATCTCGATCCGAATTGAGTGGAGCAACATTGTGTAACAGGTAAGCTCTGATTGCTGCCCGAGGAAATTGGATTGCCAGCGAGGCGTCTAGCAGGCTGATCGGCATGATGAGATGTAAAATGTTTAAGCTGCGCGTGTTGAGCGGATTAGTGCGGCGTGCTGCCAGCTCTCAGATGCCGGCTGAACTCTAAAATGCTCACAATCCGCTGCTCTGTGGTGCCAAAGTGCATTTCAATATCCGCGTCTGGGAGCTTTTCCCATAATTGTTTGTATTTCGCCAAGTAATGCTGCACGCTCACTCGTGCTGCGGGGGAGTGGGTATGCTCGAGCCCAGACAACGGATTGCACACACGCGCCATCACATTTCTGCTGCGCCACATAATTTCCAAGTCACTTCCGGCTAACGGAACGTCACCTGCATGGATTCTGTTTGCTGCGCGAGCGCTCCACACAATACACTCGGCAACTGGGCTAAAAATAAACATGTCTGCTGCACAGTGAAATCAAACAACAAAGCTGAAAACACTCCCAAGCAGGTGCCTCGCTCAAATCGCTCTGTCTCAGCAAATACCTGGAGACGTCAAGCAAAATGAAAAAGCCAGCAAAACCAGAAAACAGAGCAAAATATGAAAAAGAAGAAGAACAAGAAGTAAATAATAAGAGCAAATACGAGCAGGTATTATCTACGGGTTAGCAGAAATTAAATACCCTGTCTCACATGTCCAAAACTTGATGCCTCACAGCAAACTTTATTTTGAAGTGAAAAAATTTCAGTAATTTTGATTGGCTGCCCGCCTTAAGAGTCTCTAGAAGAGACTAGCTTTCATTCGGCAGTTCCAACTCCAAGAGTGAGAGCTCTCTCTCTCTCAAACAAACGTAGTCTGCTTTGCCAAGTTACCACTGTTCTGTTAACTTGAGGGCGGGGCTCATGGTGATCTTTGCATGCGTGAAAGAGCCAAAAGAGCTGTTAATTAACATTATGAGGATGCTCTTTGCGTAAGCGACTGAGTGGTTTAACAGTGGTAATTGCTGAGAGTGTGAGCGAGACAAATACAGCTGTGGATGAGCATAGCCGCGGCTGTCGTTGAGTGGAAGCGAGATGCGTAGGCATGGTTATGCTTTCGGTACGTACTTAAGCGCCTCAGACAGGCTCGTTATGTGGCAATGACAATGGAAAAATGAGGCAAATTTTTTATGGTGTCATAATTAGAAATAACAGCCGATCTAAATGACAAATATACTGCGAATTGTATATAAGCGGATTGCTGCCGCAATTCTCTACCCAAATAAGTAGGCAACAGAGTGTTGTGATCGCATAATTCTTGTGGGACTTCCGAATGAATGTAAATTCAAATGAAAATGCACAAACAAACGGCTTAACTTTCTCGTCTTTGTTGTGTTCTTGATGATTATGTGAGAGATCAGAAATATAATCTTTTCGGTAGGGAACTTAATATTAGTTGGGGCTCTGCGAGGGGCTGGGAGCGACGGCTGGGGCTCGTTTGCTAAATTAATGTCTGAACTTACGCACATAAAATGTGAAATAAAACAGTGACCAGCCCGAGCCCCAGCCCCAGCCGCACACCCGGCGGGCCACTTGAGAGCGTCCCGTTTCCTGCAGCCATTTTGCAGATGGCGCTGCCTTATCAATGTTTAAACAGCGCAGCGAGAAACAACAACAGTGGCAACAACAATAAAAAATAACAACAACAACAAGTACAACAATTCAAGCGTACATGCAACAGTGAGAAGCAACAAAAGTAAACTTAAATATTTTAAGGCGCCATTTTATGATAAACAACATTCACAAACGGAGTTGGAGTTGGACCTCGAGCTGGAGTTGTGTTTGGGCTGTTTGGGTTTTCGAATGGCGTGCGGTGGACTCCGGCCTCGGGGCTCGGGGCTGTCGGCTTTGGGTTTTCGGGTTTCGGTTTTGGGGATTTGTGTGTGGCCAGTGCCGGCTCAGGGCAGCCGTGTTTCCATGTGTCGCCAGCGCTGCTGCCGCTGCTGCTGCTCATTTGGCTGCCTGGCTTGGCGCCTTTTGCTAATGCCCGTCCTTTTTTTTTATGTGCAGTTTTTTGTATTTTATGGTTTTTCAGTTCATTGTAAAGTTTTTTGTGGTTTCTTGAGGCGCTTAAAGTGTGCCAGCCCATGCCATTCTTTAGGGGGTATAAACATACATATATATGTATGTACATACATACATACATATATAGAGAGGAAAGCTTACACATTGTACATATCAACGGCTCTGGGCCAGCGGCATAAAAGTGAAGGCTTTAAGCGGCTTTAAATGTGCAAATAAAGGAAACGATATTTTGTAATTTCCGGTTTAATGTCTTCACGAGTCGAAGGTCGCTCCGGGTGTGCCAGGGTAAAGGTTCAATTAATTGAAGGAAATTCAATTTATGTTTAAACGGCTCAATATTGGAGCCAAGTAAGAGAGAAAGAGAGAGGTGGATGGCCTAAGTAACCCAGACATTTGGCGTTTCATCGCACAACATGCATCCTTTGATTTCTCGTTTATCATATTGTCGCAAAACTCCGTTAATGACCCGGAGCCATGGGGTGGTGGAGTGGCTGGCTGGATATGATGGCTGAGGTCACGCCAAATCCATTTTTAATTAATGAGCACTTGACTTTTGTGCATCAGTCTGGGCGGCAAATTAATTACACCAGCACCAGCGGCACCTTCGCACCGGCCCCCAGGCCCGGACCCACCTGAACTAAACCAATAAGCCGCAGAGCCGGCCGACCCTACGATGCGACCCGCTCTAGCCGCAGCGCCATTTACCCATTTCAATTACTCAACTGGAATCGGTCTCAAACAGGTCCCAGTTGTGCTCCAGTTCCAGCTGCCCCCCCCCCCCCCTTCACCACTCGCATTCTCTGGCTTTCTCCTACGCTTTGTCTGTCTCTCGCGTATCTCTGCTTCGCTGTAACAGAGCCATTACATGAAATTGATGTTGTTGCTGTTGCTGCCAGCCCTTTGGGGCTTTGGCGACCAGCCCACTGTTGCACTTAGCACTCGCCACACCACAGTAAAAGCCAAAGCATTTTAATTTTAACGCTAATCACATTAATAGCAACTGACCTCATGCACAAAGCAGTCCCGCCTCTGCTGCTGCCTCCTCCGCCCCCTCCCGTCTGGGATTGCCTTCAACCTTTTCCGAGGTAAATTTGTGGGCTAATTTACAGAGATCGGATAAAAGGGAAGAGCTCGAGAATTAATTATTATTATACTTTTGATTACTTTTTCAGCTAAGAGAAACGTAAAATGTTGCAAAATATACAAATCTATCGGTACTATCGATAGTCAAGCAGTATCAATAGTTACCACCTCTAATTCCAACTTATTGCGATATCGAGGCTGAAATCTAGGGCTGCAATTTATCGATAGCTTACACGGCTGCAACATATATTAATATATAGAGCGTATTTATAACAGAAATTAATCAAATACCATCGGAAGAGTCCAATTGATATCAGCAACAAATCAGAGATTGATTTATTTATGCAAGTCGACGGCCATCGCCGGCAACCGTCTGCTAAACAGATTATCCATTTAATGCGTCGCGCAGACTGGGCTCGCATTGGCGTTGCATAAGAATGCCAGCCGACGATTGCAGCATGTTGCTGTTGTTGCATGGATGGGTCCAGGCGTCGCTGGGAGTCTCGGTGTCTCTGGCCAAGACGTGGCCAATTGAGCGTCTGGCGCAGGCGGCATAATTGAACGCATGTAATTAAATCTGTAATCAGCTTATGGGGCTTCTGACAGCCCCCAGCCAGAGCCAAAGTCGAGGCATATACATATGTAAGTAGCAGCAGCAGTAGCTGGGGCGCTGGCTGGGGCTGTGGCAAGGCACGCGTCAGCTTGTGGCGCTCTTGTTGGGTGCCACACATGCCGGCTCCCCGGAGATACCAGCTAGGACCAGCTCAAAGGAGGCGGCTGGACGGGCGCGTGTGACAGTGGAGCCATGAGCCACGAGCCAAGAATCAAAACTCGTCAAAAGGCACTCAAATTATTTACTGAAGCCATCTGCATATGACGCGACTACATGAAATGCTAAATTAATTAACAATCCTCCTCCGTGGCGAGGGAGCAAAATGCGGAATATTTCTTTTCATTAACTGCAAGGAATAATGTGGCTGGAGCAGAAGAAACACTGGGCCTAAAGAGACGTGAGTTGCATATACATACATACATATGTATATGTGTTATATAGTATAAGCTGTATTATATATATTAATTTTTATTTCAAGATATAGATTCTATTGAGGATATGCATATATGAGGCTGAACGAGGCGTGGCAGACTTGAAGGTCTAGGCATAGCTGTAAATAGTCGACATTTCGGCTGGAATCAGGATATAGATTCCATTGAGTATACGCTCAAGGGGCTAAAGTGGGCGTGGCAGAGACAGGCACTAGAACGTGCGCATAAATTAATAAGCTATACTAGAATTCCTAGTATACATATATACTATATATAGTCTATAGATCTAGCCATATCCTCTGCCTAAAATTAAAGGGAAGCCCCTATGGATGTAAGCCACAGCTCTAAGCGGCATCAATTCTTCTGCTACATAGTTTTATATTACTCGACATCTACATAGGTAAGCTCAAAAAGCCTTGAGTTAACCAGCACTGCTAGGACAGCTAATCAGACGGGACATTGCAGTGGGTGCATCTGGTCTTGCATATACTTAGTTTTAGTTTTCCATTGCAAAAGAGTCTAACTAAATTACACACATTATGCAAGCGAGACCCAACAGTTTCTTCTTCTTGCTTATATTTCTTTTTTTTTTTTACCTAATATTCGTGTTTGTTGGTAAAGCACTTTCATAAAGGAAATCCTTCATAGCAAACATGACCCCAAAACTGTGGGTAAGAAATCGCATTTGTTTGTTAGCTTTTAATTGGAGTACCAGCAAATCCTTTTGCACTTTTTCTGAAGTATACAATTTTGATGGGAGGGTGGGGGGGGGGGGGGTTGTTGGGGAGTTGGGCAACGTTTAGCGATTCAATGTAATATATGTATGTGCGCACATATGTTTTCCTTTTAATGGAATACCACACGAAAATGTTGATTATTAAAGGTATATTGGCTGTGCTGCCTAGATGGGATTTACAGAGTGTATATGCATTTATAGAATGTATGATATATCTAATAAAATAAAATTATAATTGATAAAGGTAAAACCTAACCCAGTCTTGGTTATTTTGTTCATCTCAAAAAAAAGAGGGCAGGTATTTTCCAGTTGTCCATTGCTACCCTAAGTACTTTTACTTACACTTATATTAAGAATGTGATTTATTGAGAGTATATACATATACATATATAGATATAGAAATATAAACCTGAAGAATCTCAATTTTTATCTTTTCATGCATGTATCCAAACACGAAAGCAAGCTTTTGGGTGCAGGTATTGCCTAGTCGTTCATTGTAATCCCAAGTACTTTTACTTGCACTAATGTGAAGAAGGAGTGTATGTATATGTATATGTATAACTACAGAAACACGTATATAATAAATCTTAATCGAAAATATTGTTTTGTATATCGCCAAAAAGGATAGACTGCTCTCAGGTACAGGTATTTCCTAGTCGTTCATTGCCATTCTAAGTACTTTCACTTGTTTATATTTTTCACGTACAGATGAGCGTTTGAGTGCGTGTGTGCGTGTGTGTGTGTGTGTGTGCTTGGGCGTATGCGTGGGCATGGGAGTGTATACGTATTGTGCACTAACTAGAGATTCTAGCTACCTGAGAGCTTCGAGTGTGTGTTTTGTGTGTGGGTGCATATGGATGTGTGTGGGCGTTTGTGTGTGTGAGTGCGGGTGTGGGTGTGTTTGTGTTCTGGAAAGTGTATGAATTTATTTTAGAGTACTATAGTGCACTTCAGGCATAGCATACGGTAAACGTTGCTGCAACATCGGCCCACGCTGCAAACTGTCTCACCTGTAATTTTGAGTTCTGAGCGCAGTGCAGGTGGTCAGAAGTTCACAGTTTATTTGCCAATACATATAGTGGTGCCAGTGGAGCCCCATCGCTCTACTCAAATGCCAAGGCTGCCAGAGAAGCGCCCACGCCTCGGACATACCTAGTACTGTAGCTGTACATTGACATGGATGTGCTCGACGATTAAGGGAATCTGTGTCAACAAGCCTCGGCGCTTGAAATCATTTACAGTTGCTCCAGCTGCAAACATATTTGCACAGCCATGCGAGGTTGTAGTGGTGCTCATAGAGCAAATATGTTTACACCGAAATACATAGGCAAACATGGCGTAAAGTTAATAAACGCATTTTTCATTTACTGAATGAAAAACGAGCCGCAGGCAATTGTTGACTTTGATTTAATGTGTCTTGAATGGCCAGCACCCCCTCCCCCATAGCAGTCGCTGGACACATTTGTTCTCGTTCGCTGTGATGGAACAATTACAAAATTTCAATTAACAATTCGCAAAAGTTTCATAGACATTTGCACTGTGGTTGCGTTTCGGTCCAGCCGGCGGTTTTGTTGAACCTGCCCACATGTCTGACTTGTGTCTGGCACTAAGTTCGCCGACTCGCAATAGGAGACCTACAAAATGCCCAACAGAAAGGAGAGGAATAAAAAAGAATTACAACAAAAATACAGTTCAAGGACTCGACATATTTGAATTTATATCCCTATAGCTCTAACCATGTGCAAAGACGGTTTCAATGACTTCAAGTTCCAAAGAGAGAGAGAGAGAGAGAGAGAGAGAGAGTAGAAAATGCATATTAAATAGTTAAGTATCGTATAGAAAATAAAACTGCCAATTTGAAATGTATCAGGCAGAGCAAATATGGAAATTATGTAGCCTAAATACCCTAACATAGATATAGAGTACTTTGCACTATGAGAGCAGGAGAAGGTCAAAGGCCACTGGAAGTCAAGATGTTCATTAAATGTTCTACTGGTTCCACTGATATTAAGGACATCATTTATCTTTTATGATATCAATCGATCTATCTACATTTTTGAATAGCTCATTTCTACTCTAATCTAATAGAAGAGCAGAAGAAGAGATCTAGGTTCTAATTGCATCTACAAACATATTCATATTCCTAGTCTAGTAATTCTCACATCCCTTAACTAGATATGCTCTCCATTAAAATGTATTATCGACATATATTGTTTGCACTTTTTGCTCTGGCATCTGCCACATTCCAAGGCGTCCCCTCAGCTTATGATGATGAGGGTTTCCGTTGATTTGTGGCTTTGTCTGCTGCCTGCTGTAGAATGTGTTTCTCGGTTTTTGCAATTCAAATTGATACAGTTGCTTAGCAGCTACAGCAGCATAAGCATATCAGTATATCAAAAATTGCAGCTCAGCTCGCCCAAAACAAAAAACAAAAAACAACAAAAAAACAGAAACCAGTATGCAGCACCGTCCGGTCTGACATTGCTTATTGCCTGCGTGCGGATGAGCACGCATAGCAATGATATTGTTTTACATTATTCAGCGCCAGGTAATGTGGGCAACCAAGCAACTGCCAGACTGACAGACGCCCACAGACGCCTGAGACTCACAAAGACAGAAAGGAGCATTGTGGTAGCATGGCTGATCAAACAAGTAGAGGTGCTGTGGTTGGGAGTACCGGACTACCAGATACCCTGAGGCCTGGGCAGAGGTGCTATACCAAGCACTTCATTGCTGAGCTCGATCGTTTGAGTCCATATGGATGGAGAGCTATTTAGACGGACGGACAGACGGAAGGAAGGAAGATTGAAGAACGTACGGACGGAAGGGCGAATAGAAGAACGCACTCATGGAGAAAGTATACAGGCAGACGGATAGAAAGAGAGATCAACGGACGGATGGAGGAAGAGACGGACAGAATGACCGACAGAGAAGACGTACGTAGAAACAGGCAGACGTACATAAAGACGGATAGACATACCATCTGAGGGATAAAGAACGGATATATAAGCAGACGGATAGAACAACAGGCAGAGAACAGACGGAGGGAATTGTCGAGACAAAATGGCGGATGGGCGACCGGACGCACGGACGGAGTCCAGCATAGTTAGATCCACTTCGTTGCTGAGTCTGATATATGTATGTATATACTTTATGCCACATTCACAGCCACAAAACCATCATACCCAGAATTGCCGCTTTCAATGGGTTCAGGGTATGAGAATACCGAAGTCTGCCACACACACACACACACACACACTCAAACACCCACTCAGTCGCTCAGGTATCTTGATAATAAAGATGGAAATAGCAACAGAAGCAATGCAGCTCAAGTGTCTGAGCTGAACATAGTTACAATGGGGAGCACTTGGGCCAATAAGTGATATAATTTCGTTATGCAGATACCCTGCACTGGCAAGAACAAGTGCGCTCTAGTCCAACTAATTGCCGAATCTGGGTACAGATGAAGTACTTCTGGGTATATGTACATATGTGCATATATCCTTGTAGCTCTTACGTGCTCCATATGGCTAAGGAACACAAATCGACTGCCGGCTGGGGCATGTGGCACGTGGCAAACGCGTTGAATAGGTAGTTAACAGGCACTTGCCGCATTCGCACTCAATTCGTGGAAGCACTTTCAGTCTAGTGCAGGAGTCATGTTAGTCTGGCACGCCCACCCACTTTAGCTGCTCCATTGCCGACGCACTTTTGCGTGGGCGACTCCGGGTGATAATTTGTCAGCTGTCAGTGTTATATGCTGATTGGCTACCCGCTGCCCGCTGCCTGCCGCGCGCCTGCAGACTTCGCCAGATATATTAATATCTAGCTGTTGCGTCAATGCAGCACGCTGCCTCCCCGCTCACGTTACACGCGCTGCTCCAGCTCCAGCCATGCCGAGCCACTAACTTCAGCACAGTTTCGCCCGCATGTCAACAAAATAATAGCAGCGCAGTGCAGGGAGTCAGCGGGTCGGGCCAAGCGGCGCATCAACTGGAAAAAAGGAGAGAAAAAATAGAAACCAAAAAAAAATATATAGTATATGTGTGTAAGGTTCAAGCCGATTTTTTTTTATTGCCAGCACTTTGGATCTAGTCGACGGCGAGCAGAAAGCGTTTATTTCCAGAGACGGAGGCACTAACCACACTTTATACAACATTTATGTTGGCTACAAATTGTCAACTGTTTGAAAGCCGCCATTTGGCATTTTATGTGGTCTTGGCCCACGGCCCATCAAACTGGTTAAAAACAGAATCGTAAACTACTGCAGCTCGACACTAAAAAGCAAGAGCAAAAAAAAAAAAAAAAAAAAAAAACACACACACATGAAGTATGTGGTGTAAATCTTTAGTTGATCGTTTCACTATATAGAAGTTAGTATACCCGCTGTAACTACTTAGCCGGATATGCAGGTGTCAAGGTTGTTACCTTTCGGCTCTCTCAATATGCAGAGGAACGTATATAGAATATGCATGGATCGAATCAAGCGATGTGTAAGCAGAGCACTTAAGAGCAATAGCAGCATAATTTTCAATCAAATCAAATTCATTTAACAATTTACATTGTTTTTGAGTTTATTTTGAAGTTCAATTCATGCCATCATATATAAATAACACTTTAGTTGAATTCGACTAGCTCAGCTCAGCTCAATGGGAGTGCTATTATTTCGGTTATTGCGTCTCGAATGCTGGCGTCTCATACAATTTTCCGGGGCTTCTTCATTGCTGCCTGGCTACGCCGCAATGATTCTGACGATGAGAGAGATACTGAGAGAGGGTTAGAGAGAGAGAGAGAGAGAGAGAGGGGACGGGAGTACTCCAACTTTTCAACTGTGAAACGTCATGTTGACAACTGAGTTTGGGATGAAATTTATGCTGCGCCATAGCAACTGCATTCCTCAATTTCGGTTGAAGGCGATGGCAAATTCAAGAGCTGCGGATATATACATATATATATATATATATATATATATATATATACGTACGACTGACCCCTCCGAGTCTGGACGACTGAATAAATTCCACAGCTGCTGCCCTTTATATAGGGCGACTTCCATTCAAAGCCTGAGGGGCACTCAAATTTTGAGCTGGGCGCCAGGTAAAGATCGTTGCAGTCGATCCAATGGGAACATTCTCTGCTGCTGCAGGCATTTTCTAAATGATCTCCTGGAGTTCTTCTGCATCCAGTTAGGTGCATCAAAATGGAGAGAGAGAGAGAGAGAGAGAGATGTGTTCGACAATGTCCGAATTTTCGATCTAGCACACTTCACTCTGTTAAAGCCGGAACGAACTTATTTCAGCTCTGCTTGAAGGACTTCTTGTTGTAGGCTGTGCTGCTGTCGCTTCATTAATTGCTCAACCCTCTCAGTCGGCATTGCAGTCCTCTCATTAGCACCTCCAGCTGCATCATTATGACTAGTTATGCTGCAGTAAACAAAGTCTTGCCTCACCCGGAGCTCACGAACAAGTGCTGATTGTGTTGTGCTCCCAGCCAAACACGATGCAAACACACATTTCCGTGTCTCGTAAACAATACTCGGAATCATCGTTTGGCATATTTAGTGTCTGGCTAGTTGCCAGGGGACAGCACAAGTGCCAGACGGTGCTGTACGGAATATACATACATATTCCGAGCATTCCCTTTACCTCGCATATTCCGGATGTTGAGCAATGCTCAGATTGTATTCCACATGTGTGGACGACTGGCTAATCGCATCTATTCGGCAGGTGCGCCGCGTTGTCACTGCTGGCGATTATGAATGCCATTTTCGGTGGAAAAACTTTCAGGGAAATGAATAAAATTTCATTAGCGTCGCACAACAGTCATAATTAAATTGCATTAATGGCTGTCAATGTGAATGCTAGGTGGGGCAGGAGTCATGTGGCAAGTGGCATGTGGCAAGTGGCATGTGGCATGTGGCATGGGGCACGTGTCCAACTTGCAATAAACTTTTGTTTGTTTATTTGTATTTGATGCTTTGTCTGGTAAACACGTTCCCTTGCTCTAAGGTGGCCGAGCGTCGAGTGCGAATGGCAGCAAAAGGAATTTTGCTTATCAGGCAAAAGTTTGAGAAATATATATATATATGCCAAAATGAAAATATATATATATATATATATATATATATATATATATATATATATAAGCATAAACGAATGTATATACAGTTGCTGCAATCAATATCTTATGAAACACTTAGCAAGCCAATGGCGGGAACAATGCCTCAGCCAAGAGCCTTATATAATCTAGCAGCAGCACATAAAGGATTGTTGTCCTTTGGGCTCCATCAGCTGCTGTTGTCGTTGTCGTCGCATCGGAATTTGAAGTTTGAAGTTGGCGCCGTATACAAATCCCTTTTGTGGCAGGCACTGAGACGAGGCACTCAAAAGTCGTAAATTTGCTGCTCTGTCGCCTCCTTCGCCAGTCAATACATTCTTCTTCTTTGTGTCTATTGCCGGCCACCCTCCTGCTCTCCCTCTGTCTCTCTCTCTCTCTCTCTCTCTCTCTCGCTCCCCTTTGGTCTGGCATCTCTGTCGCACGAATAAATTGACGTAATTTTTATTTTCCACTAGATTTGTGTGCGTGGATTTTGCTGTGCTCATCCCTTGATTGTGCGTGCTCTGTTTCCGGGTTTTCAATAAAAAGAATGCCAAACTCACATCTTTGGCGAGAATTCTTTTATCCTACGGGGCGTCCGTTCTCCGCATTGTTGTTGGGGCCATTGACCAATTTTGCGAGACACTCGAATGAAATCAGCAACAGTTTTTCACCCTTTCCCGTTTGCTGTCAACCAACGTGGCGTATGATGGATTTTACTTAGGCAGCCCAACCCTTCCAGCTGCACATAAGCTGGTGAGTGGTTGGGCACGAACAAAGCGAACAAATGCTATAAAATCATTTTCCAATCAACTTAATTAAGTCCTTCGACTGGCATCCTTGCCTTGCATAGGAAAGCCTCAGTCTTAGCCCTGACCTGGGACCTGAGATGATGCAGCATTTCCCTTTTGCAGGATGTCTTCTAGTCGCGCATGCTCGCCTCGCATTCAATTTTAAGACTACGTGCTCATTCGTGATTTGATTAATTCTGCAGCCAAAGAAGTTGTAGCCGAGGGAGCAAGGAGAAAGGAGAGGGGAGAGAGTAACGGCATGATTTATGATGGAAGATCAAACGACGTCAGACTGAATTGCCAAAGGCATAAATTCAACTCGCCGTCAATGAGGAAAAAGGCAAGAAATTAAGTTTCTTTCTTTCTCTCTCTTTTCTTTTTTAATAACATGTGAAGTTTCGCCAACTGTTGAGTTCTTGGCCAACATCGATGGCACTTGCTAGACTCATGGGCGGGTTTCCACACGGCAGAGCGCGGTCTAATTGGCGAAAAGCGGAATTCGCTTTTGGCTTAAAGGGCGCGCGGCGGGTTGATTAATTGTCTGGTTAATTGCATGACAATGGGTCGGTGACATGCACACCTCAAATTTCCGACTGCCCGCCGAGCTGACGGCTGACGGGTGACGGGTGATGGGTGACGGGTGACGGGTGACGAGGGGCCCATTGCCTCTGTGGTATGTGTCGTGCGGCATGCGCTCTGTGGCATGCGGCATGTAACAGGAGTAACCGCTGAGCTTAATGGATGAAGATGTGACGATGTGCGCTGTGAAGCTGTGGCTGCTCCGGCTGCACGTCACAACTAATTACAGTTACAGTTTGGACGCTGATTCGAAGCCATAAATTAAACACGCATTCCAATTTCCTCAGCAGCAATTCGCTCTCCACACAGGACACAAGACACGGGGCCCGGGACACGGGACAGAGCCTGGACGGACCCTTTGTAGAGTCCGAAATGATGTGCAAATATGCAAAATGCGTGCGCGATGTCGAAAGTTGGGAGACACGTTGTAGGAGGAGCTGCAGGAGCTGGAGGAGCTGGCGAAACACTCTGTAGCAGTCGCGAAGGACATTAGCATTCCGCCTGAGATGAGCCGGATGTACGAGCATGTGCCAATCGCCACATGCCACATGCCACATGCCACATGCCGCACAGCCCCGGCCCGACCTCATACAGTCGACAGTTATTGGCTGTACGGCTCACTAGATTAAAAAATAATATACACACAATATATATGCACATTGCTTTCGATTTCAACGCAGCTCTTTGGCTACGAGACGGGACTCGCAACGAGATTTTAATTAGTTGAAAATGGTTTTATGTGCAAAGCGTTCAGCCACTCATGCTTAACTTTAAGCCACGTGAAGTCTCTTGGCTGCAAAAGTTGGCCAAATTGATTGAAAGTGTCAAAGCCAATCACAATAAACACTGTCTAGACTAGGCGAATGCGTAGCTCCTGGCCCAAGGCCTCAAGGTGCCAGCGCACACATAGTCGAGGCCGTCATCAAGGATTCTCTGGCTTCTCAGGATTTCTCTTTGTGGATGTGTCAGCTGCCTGGAGGAGGCGTTAAGGCTGGCACAGTCTTAGTGCCGACTCGCTCTAAAATCTCTACACAGATTCCGATTGCCCTGCATACCCTGCAAATAATTATTTCGATTAACAATTGAATTCCCATGCGGCTTTAATGGTTCTCTGCGGTCTAACCACTTGAAGGTAACACTCATAATAATCACACAAATAACTGGCAGGCACTTTTACTATATATGTATATGTATATACATACACACTCACTCACATTTACTGACTGTCTGTGTGTGTGTGTGTGTGGCATGAATACAAATGGCAGACGCTGCGGCACGCTCTGTGCTCTGCTCTCAATGCTGTAACTTTAATTGCACAAAAGCCGTAAAATTTTGATTAGCCGTTACAAGAGACTCGGACCAACGAGTAGCACCAAAGTCTGTCTATACCCTGCAGCTAGACAATAGCCTGCAGAGGGGTGGCAACATTGAACAGTCTGAAATTGTGCTACATATAATATGTTATCATCCATAGCAAATGAAAATTCGGAATATATTGGTTTTATTCCAACATGTGTGAAGAGCAGAAGAAGGCGTGGCAAGGCCTATTAATCATATATGTGTATATTTGTGATCTCAACGACGAACTGAGTTGCTCTCGTCCTTTGTACGAACAAACATTCGTCTCTCCTGCTTTCCGCTTGTCTGTCTGTCCGTTTGCTTTTCCGTTTGTTCTTTCAACTTCCCCTCCGTAACTAATCGACTTACAGCTTCTTATCGCGCTGATCTTTCCTTTATATGAATGAATCTTTTATATGAATCTATTTTAGATTGATTTTTACTGCGAATGTTTTGATAGCATTTTTGATAATCCGATTGTGAATCGATAGTATAGGGTATCTTGCCATCAGTCATTCTTTGACTTTATCATTAATTTTTCTACTCAGCTTTGGCTCAGCTTATTGCGCAATATATATGTTAATGAATGGGAAGTAGTCTATAGTTAACGAATAATATGCTCAAGTTCAGACATATATATGCATACATATGTATATACATATATACTTACTATGAAGTACACATACATATATACATACATACACATGTGCTGAGTGCTTGTAAGTAGCTAATGTTGTATTAATTTGTTCTATATAGGTATGTATGTATGTGTGTGTGTGTTTAACGCTTTCATTTTGGCATTTATGCGACCATTAGCTGAGGCAACTCAGTAAGTCAAGGCTTTCAGAGCCCTGTCAAACATTTCCCTGTGAACATCTACATTTTTTCGCTCTTAGATCAGAAATTAAATGAAGCAAAAATTGGTAAGCAATGTAGGAGTTTGAATATTCAATATACGAATATTTGCTGTAAACAGGTTTGGGCTGTGTTTGCACTGAATGCAAATAGATGGTCAGATATGTAAAAGATGCAGCTGCAATTCGGCCAATGAGATGACAGAGAAAGCGAGATAATACCAAGGGGCCAACTAAATTGTTGCAGTGCAATGCTGATGACATTGCCTGGCTAAAAGCTTCCAGCATCTCCCAGCATCAAAAAACCGTTATGGCAGCTTTAAGTCGCCGTCTGTCTCTCTCGAGAACCACTCATACGCACTGTGTGCGGCCGGAGCTGAGGCTGGAGTCAAGTACGTGCGCCATTCATTAGCCCCATCGCGCCGGGCTGATGTCACGGAATGTGCAGTGATCATCGCGTCGGCATTGTTGCCGGCCTTGTTTCCATTACACTTGCGTTTATGTGGCACGGAAACGGAAGCCGCTTTGACACACACAAAAGAAAAATTGACAAAGGGTCGCGGCTCAGACGGCAAATGGCAGACGGCAGACGGTAGATGGCAAATGGCGGATGGCACCTGGCTGGGCTGATGAAATTGCGTGTGTGTGTGTGTGTCACGCAAGTGAAAATCGAAATTTATCACGCATTTTTCGCATCGCGCCTAAGGCGTTTATAAGCTCCACCCACAAGCCCTCCCATCCATTGCTCGTCCCTCCTCTAAATCATGAGCAGCGCTCATAATTTATTCACTTTGATCTGTAATATCAAATTTGCCCAGGTGAATGCAATTAAAAGGCATTCATTTATCAATGTTTGAGTGCCGAGGCTTAAGGCACAGCTTAACAATAATTAATTACAGCATTTTAAATAATGTCAACGGCATGGGCCCCTCAGCTTCCCATATGTCCCATAACAGTCACGATTCATTTTCATAATGGGAGCGCTCTTATCGCATGTGGGGCGGGAAGTGGGCTAGAGCAACAGATGTGAGTTAACTATTGTTTGCGCAAGTACGAGGTGTGCCCGTACAGTTGTGCTGCTCTTCCATTTCAGCCTGCGCCTATAAATGGAACAGAGGTATATAAACAAATTAACTCCTATTTACAAGGAAATTTTGTTGGTAGGACGACGATGCAGGAGTCGCACCAGTATTCGAGTATTCTATCTCTTTTTCTCCCTTTCCGCTTACTCTCTTCCTATCTTTCTCTCTGTCTCACTCTCTCTCTCTCTCTCTCTCTCTCTCTCTCTCTCTGTCTCTGTCTTTCACTCCATCTCCATCTTTATGTCTATATCTCTCTCTCATTCTCTCTCTGTCTCTCGTCTTATATATTTTGCTCTATCGGTCCTGCTTCTAACTTTTCGTCTCTCAACATTCGTATCTTTTCCACTTTCTCCCATACTGTCTTCCATAGTCTCTCCATTTGTATCTCTATCTCTCACTCTCTCTGCCTCACTCTCTCTCTCTCACACTCACTCTTGCTCACTCCCCACCTCTTCCTCTCTGTGTCCTTATCTTTGCCCCTCCCAAACTCTTGCTCTGTCCTTATCCCTTCTTCGCTCCCTCTCACTATATCTCTCACTCTCCCTCTGTCTCTCATTCTCTCTCTCACTATCTCTCTTAAATATCTCTTCCACCTCTCTCAGTCAGATCAATGCATTCTTTCATTTAAATACCCCATTCGTGTCGAACTGTTTGCTTTTAACTACTTTTAATATATTTGCACAGCTTCATTATAGACCTTTGCCTCCATGCACTTAAATTGTTGTTGTTGTTATTGTTGTTGGTGTAAAGCATTTGCTCCTGGCAAGCCGAACACCGCAGGCATTAATTACCATCTTGCCACAGAGGCAGGTGGTGACAGTGTCTGGCAAAGACAGGGATACAGGCAGACATAAAGACAGAGACAGAGACAGTGGCTGTGGCAGAAACAGACAACAAATAACCGTAGAAAAGTGTTGTAAAGTGGCAACAAGTAAGTAAATTTACCTGCACTATGGCACCATTGCACCCATTACATGCACGACTACACAGACGTACCTGTGTGTGTGTGTGTGTGTGTTCATTGTGTATTCCAGCCCATTGCCAACTCTACCCTTTGAGCCATTTTTAATGCTCGAAATGCATTGAAAATGGCTTAATGGGGCATATGAATCTCAGGCCAGCGTATGCAACAGACGTCCGAGCACACTGACTGAATGAATGCATTCGAATTAATTCAAAATCACTTGACTTGTGCAGGTGGTGAACTGGGAATCGATGTGGCATCACAAGGTAAGCAGGGTAGCTCGCAGTCAGGTCGCTTGTGCCGACTATGTTTTTGCAGCTTTTCATTGCAATCCCTGCTCAGGCACCTGCCCAGGTGTCATTTGCCATGAGCTCAACTTTTACGGCAAACTTTTGCTCTTTTATTATGGTGTCTCACAAACTTTTCAACGACTAAGTCGTCGCCGTCTCTGAGACTTTTCAAGGTAGCAAAAGAAAAACTATCGTTAGACTCGCACTCTACGATTTTCCTTTGTCTGCCCAGCCCTGCCCTCTGCTGCCCACTCCTGCCCTACTTTGCCCTTTTCCGGAGCCAGAGCACGGACAACGTGCCGCTGGCGCTGCTCGTTGACCAGCTCAGTTCGGCATGCAACGGACTGGAGCTGCACATCGACAATGGCGACAATGACGAGCTCGATGACATTTATAAAATGTTGCACTCGGCACGGCCCAAAGTGTCGAACGGCAAATGCAAAAGCGCCTGATGAGTGGATGCAGACCCGGTGGGGAAAAAGAAAAGAAAGTGGATGAATGAAATGAATGAGTGATGAAGAGAAATTATATGATGGATATGCATATATAGATGGATATACTGTCGTTAGAAGTCATAAATGTGCACTCAGTAAATTGGCAATTGGACACTATACATATAATGAAATGAACGAATGAGGAAGAGCAATGAAATATAGGTATATGGATATATATATGCACATATACATATATGTAGATCTAAGAGAGTTGTACATTTCAGTCTTTGTTTGACTTTACGATTGGCAATTGAGTGAGCAATGAGTGACAAAGAGAAGGGATATGTATGTATGTATATCGAAAGATATAGATGAGTGGATCTAAGAGACTTGTACATATGAATCTGTGCTTAACTTTCATTAGAAGCCATAATTGGCAATGGGGCACTATAAACATTCATGACTTATACGCATATAAATAGATTTGGGTAGGTAGTTCAAAGAGAGCTCTACCTCTCAGTTCGTTTAGCAAACACAGCTCGACATTCATTAGCAGCCCTACAGGTGCGTGCAGCGAATTGGCAATTGGGCACTATACGCACAATCATTACGGGCATTCGCAGGCGACTGCACAATTTGCAATTATTTGAATTTAATTACAAAAACTAATTTCAAGTCGTGTTTGCCCATTCAAGTGTATGTTAGCCACCATACACACAAAGAGGGAGAGAGAGAGAGAGAGAAAGGGAGAGTAAGCAAATTGAATTGATGGCCAAAAGCAAATAGCATTTATATTGCTTTGTTATTATGTTTGTTGTTTGCCTTTGTTTAAAACAAATGTCTCAAATCAATTAAACTGTTGCCTGAACTTTGACCTTAAAGTCAGCCGGCTAGCCGTGCCGTCCCGTGCCGGCTAGCCGGGCTCATTAGCAACAAGGCGCATGAATAATAATGCCAGTATAATTAATTGAAAATTCTGCAAACAGAAAACAAGACGCGAACATGCCGAGCTGCGTCTGTCTGTCCGCCTGAATGTCTGCCACTGGTGCTTATGCTTGTTTCGATTACTTGTTAATCACAAGCATTTAAGATTCGAGCCCAACCGCAGTCCACAGGCCTATCGAATGTCGCCGTCACCGTCGCCGGCTCGGGCTCTGGGGCCGTTGCGACGCAAAATCGATTTAAATCGCACGCAGTTTGGCACTGCAGGCAGCGCGCTGGGGCCCACAATCCAGCCTCATTACCGACTTTGAATACCAGCCCCACCCACACGCCCGGCCCCATGCCTGCCGCCTACATGAAATTCCACAGCAACAACAAATGTCTTTCATTTACGCGTAATAAAAACGAAATCTCCCCTGAACATTGGCCGCCAGGCGGCTTAGGAGCTCGCGGTCTTTAATGCCCATAACTTGTTCGGCTTGCCTCATCCGCAATGACGAGCAAGGCGATGACCTGTAAACCGGGAGAGGGAGCGATTGAATATATATCTGAGAGGCTCACCGAACTGCTCCAGTAGTTCTTTATTGGGAATAATTCAAAGCCAAAACTAAATAATCTCGCATATAATTATAATAATAATTCATAATTTTTCTCTGCTTTTACAGGGCATCATTTAGCCAAGTCTTCAACTATTCCATCACATTATCTCCATTCGCTGTCATTGTTCATATTGTTTGCCCTGCAGCCATAAAAATGTTTTGCTATCATTAAAATCTACGACAAAAGCAGAGCTCAAGTCCTATTTCCGCCTAAATGTTTCGCATAGATCAAAGCAAATTTCGTGTATTTTTATCAAATTTGCTACATATAAAAAAAAAAAAAAACATATATAATTTTTGTGCTAGAAATTAAAATATGTAAAATTTGATATACAAATATTTTAATTCATTAACAATTTTCAATGAAAACTGAACTTCATTAAGTAGTCAACTTAATAATTATAAGTAGATTCAATGTTTGGTTATTCCGAAAATAGAAAATACATTTGTTACTGAACATAAGCACGTACGAAATCGTATACATATAATATTATCATTTTATTTAAATTAGCTCAAACATTTTATTAAACTCTTTTTTTTGTATTGAAAATAATAAATTTATTAAATAATAGTATATATTTATTTATTTATTTATATTATTTATATATATATATATATATATATATATATATATATATATATATATATATATATATATATATATATATATATATATATAATAATGTTTGATTAAAATATTTTATTTTTTCCATTTATAAGTAAAAATATTTATTTTCTAAAAATATTTAGAATATATTACGAATATTTTCTTCCTTCCAGTAAGTGAAAATATATGATATTTAATATAATTCTAATTTTAGAAAATATTTAGAAAGTGAAGTGTCAGACATTGGATATGAATAAATTTAAAATAAACAAGTAAGAAAGCTCTAGTCGAGACTGCTCGACTACGAGATACCCTGAACCCTCCGAGCAACAGCCATTTCAATAATTTTTAGTGTCATTCAGCTTAAACAAACACACACACACACACGCAAACATATACATAGACACCCATAGGCACGCACGCATTACCAGGCATGGGCTGCAGTGTGGGCTTACTATGGGAACTTAATTGTTCAATAACTTTTTTTGTGGACGTACGTTCTTCATGAAACTTTCAGAATGTGGTTTTATCATTACTATGCGTATATTTGCCAAAGCTCAAGTCTCTAGTATTTGAAATACGCCTTTTACAGAGATGAGGGTAAGGGGGTGGATATAGGGGTGGGGGGTGAATTATAACAAAAATCGAAATTCTATCACGTGCAGTCGAGTCTACATTTAAAATTTCGAGACTTTAGCTCTAAAGGTGTAGGAGATATAATTTTATAACTGGTTTTCGATAAGGTTTTTGATCGATAAAAAAATAACGGGATGAGTTATCGATTTTTAGTGATAAACTCGATATGCGCGCGCTATATACGAGCATTTTAAAAAAAGTTGAAGTCTCTAGCTTCTATATCTTCAGAAATCGACGCGTTCATACATACGGACAGACGGACAGACGGACATGGCTAAATCGATTCAGTTTGTCGCCCTGATCAAGAATATATATACTTTGTGGGGTCTGCCACGCCTCCTTCTCCCTGTTACATACTTTTAACAAAACCATTATACCCTGATTTCCCATTTTCAATGGGTTCAGGGTATAAATATGAAATTCGTACACAATTTAACACAAATTCATTTTGTATTTGACTATCATAATTTTGAATGCTCTCATCATCTTTTACAGCGCATCGGGGAGTCGATCAAATCAGAGCCGTAAAATCAGTGTCATTTGGCTTTTCATTCAGCTGTTGGTGGCATCTCTGTCTCTGTCTCTGTCTCTACCTTTGTCTCTGCTTCGGCCTGTGTAGCGCGTTCGCTCTGTTGCCTCAAGTGTATTTTACTTAACTTTGTATTTAATTTACGGCCTACATGGCTGTTCCGCTACGCCCACGGAGCGTCTCGAATTTCGCATTGGCACTGCCAGCAAATTGGTGTGGCTGTTAATGGCATACGGTGCGTGGAGCATGCATGAGCCACGCATGTTGATTACAGCCGAGCAACAACAACGACAACGACAATGAAAGAAGGCATAGAAGTTGCTTAAATATGCATGAGAGAGACAAACATATTGAATTTCAAAAGGATGACAAGCAAATGCAGCGGAAATATTTAATTCCTGCTTACCGTAATTGACATTTTAAATCAAATAAAAAACAAAAAAAAAAAAAAAAAAAAAAAAAACAACGATAAAACAGAAGGCAAAATTAAACAAAAAACCAGGCAACAGCAAGCAATTACGGCTTAATACAATATCTAATTACCTCACGTTGTTTTCGTGCTGAAAATGCAAATTTGTATTTACAACTTGTCCACTGGGCCATAAAAAGTTCAATGTGTTCGACGTGCGTATACGTAATATTTCCCTCATTTCAGTAGAGCCACTTTCAGTGGTTTGGTCCAGTCTGAAGCTTGTTTGACTATTAAACTCAAATTCGTTTGCCTGTGATGGAAATTAGAGAAGAAATTAAATGCGAAAAGGAATCATTTATGAGTTGGTTAGCCCGTACTGAAATATTTCCCACTACTGAAACTTTTCCTGTTTTCATTGCAATGCTTGCCCTGAACATGATCTCGAGTCTTACGGCAAACTTTTACTCTTTTCTTTTGCGTGCATGCAACACTTACATTTGTACACGAAACATCTACATACATATATGTACATACATATTTACAGTAGTTCCCTGATGTGCTGAACATGTTGTGACATGTTCTCGTCTCTCGGAGATCTGAGGCAAAAATGCGTTTGCATTGAGAGTTGGATGGGCTAAAGCAAATGCAAAAATAAATAAATGAGAATGTTGCAGTCGGATGCTACCAATTGCAGAATACTCATTCACGTTCAAAATGCTGATAGCTTGCAAATAATGAAAAATATGAATTTTTTCGTTTCGATGTGCTCAAAATTGGTGTAAATATATATACATGTTATATTTTGTAAGCCAATAGAGTAGCCCAATAGTAATCGATAGTCATTCAATTTTGGGAAAGTTTAGCTCTAAAAGTATAAAAGGTACAGTTTGATGCGCTTTGGCATAATTTAGATTGAAGACACGAGAAAAAACAATATACCCATTTCATTTTGTGAATGAGCATAAACAGAGGTGAGAAAAACTAATATACCCATTTCATTTTGTGAATGAGCATAAACATATATGTACATACATATACACAAAAACACATGCGATTATCTAATATAGGCAGACAAGCTATTAACCAATATATCCATTTCATTTTGTGAATGAGCATAAACATACACATATACGCACATGCGATTATCTAATATAGTAGGTGGCAGACAAGAGTTTTAATTGAATATTACATTACATATCAGCTCATGCAGACCATGAAGCTTGTTTGGAATAGATATTGTCTTGCAAAAGCCAATCAATGCAGCTGCTGCAGATGCTTATATTTCAGTTGCCGCATGCTGCTTGGTCTTGGCCAGCCAGTTGACCCCGCCCAGACATGCTGCCAGCCAGCTGGACAAGCTTGCAAGCATTGGGCAGCTATCATATTTGCCGATGTCTGCATTTATTTGCCATTGAATACCTAGCCCAAAACTTGCATATAAATTGTGGCCATGCTGAAAACTGAGATTGAGATGGCAAACCACCAAGCTGGGCGTTTGCAGCCGCCTCTCACTCCCCCTACTCCTTTGTTAAGTTGCCACTTGCAGTCGACGGCAGGCAAAGCCACCCACATCAACTCGCATGCATGTAAGTGCATGCATGACATGCATAGCAGCCACGCATGCATGCGTGCCTCTCGCCATCTCTCTCTCCCGCGCTCTCTCTCTTTCTCTCCCTTTCTCTCGCTACCCGCATGTGGGTGACAAAACAATTGGGAGCGTCAACACACGAGCAAGTGCAAGAGCAGCTGCAGCTGCAGCCGCTGTTGTTGTCCCTGCATCCGCGACCGCCAAGCAGCTGTTAGCCAAATGGAGCATTTTATGGCCGACAACAGTTTGGGGTGGCTCCGACCGGAATTTGTTCAGCTCAACATGATTGTTTGAGCCATGGGCATATAGTTTCAGCACTTCTCTGCTCACCCATTTCAATGCACTTGGCAATTTACTCGATTCGATTAGTCAATAGTTGGATTCGATGGGCTAATGTTTATAGTGCGAGCAACTGAGCTACATAAACTTTCCTGAGAGCTTTAGTTGAGTGTGACCGACTAGAAAATACCGTGAGCTGTTGTCCAGTTTCAAGAGGCAGTCGACTTCTCCTTCAACTGGAAAGCACTAGTGCCCATTGTTGCTGAAACAATCTCATATAGAATGTATTATTGTGGGATCTTCGAATGGATATGCTCAACTATAAAATGTTTTCTCACTGTAATCAAGTTTCAATTTAAATAAGTCAGAAAACTCTTCCACCCGGGATATCCTGCACATCGAGTGATTTAAGTTTATAAATATAATGTATTCCTTGAAGCAAAGATTAGACACACTCAATCAATCGTTGACCAAATATTTTGTTTAATAACTTTTGAATTACTAAACCGATTTTAATGCAATTGTCCGCATATAATCTTTATAAACCCATGACTATATGCCAATTTAGAAGATATACAAATTGCATTTCATATTGGCAATATATGACTTTAAACGTCGACTTTAAATAACCTTGATCTTTCAATATCAAGTCTCTCCCTCATACAGGTTATGAGATGCTTAAGTTTATACATATGAACGGAGGCTAGATAGACTCTAGAGTTTATGGGATATATGTATATGTGCCACGCCTCCTTCTGCCTACCTACATGAATTGTAGCCAAACCCAAAATGCCCATCTTCAATGTGGACCCCTGCTTCTCACTCATGCACTCAGCTGTTATGCCTTTCACATTAATTGCAAAAATACAGGGTATACAAAGTAAATAGTCAGCTTTTCCCTAGAAATTGTTATCTAAACAAACTCGTGTCTGTTTATGGTGCCAGCCTTAAGCCATATTTCATAGACAGCTTTGCTCACGCAGTAGGCTTCTCAAATGGCACACAGCTGGCTTTGACTGGACTGCCGTCACTGTCATTCCTGGTGGAAATGGAATCGAAGCTAGCCGTCGATATTTCATGGAATATTGAGTAAGCAAACCAATTTCAAGCAAAGCAATACATATTCTTCAGTACATTCGAAACGGGTGAGTAGACAACAGCGTTTCGCGAGCGAACTGGATTATTTGATTGAAGCAGCAGCAGTATTCCGTAGAGCAACAGAAGCAATCATCATGGCATCGGGCATCGAAGTTTCCGCGGAGTGCAAGGGCATTTTTGAAGAGATACGCAAGCTGAAGCAGCATCGCTATGTGATCTATGCCATCAAGCATGAGCGCGAGATCATGGTGGATGTGGTAGGACGTCGCAATGCTACTTATGATGATTTTCTCAACGATTTGCGCCGTGGCGGACCGGAGGAGTGCCGTTATGCGGTCTACGATTATGCCTATCATCATCAGTGCCAGGGCGCCTCGTCGACCTGCCTGAAGGAGAAGCTCTTCCTGATGCTTTGGTGCCCCATGCAGGCCAAGATCAAGGACAAGATGCTCTACTCCAGCTCGTTTGCTGCACTCAAGAAGGAGTTCAATGGCGTCCAGAAGTATATTCAGGCCACCGAATTGGACGAGGCCTGTCGCGAGTGCGTTGAGGAGCAGCTTCGCATGCTGGACCGCAACTAATTTAAGTAACACATATAACAACAACAAAAACAACAACAACAGCAATAATCACTATAACCACTGCTACATATACTTATACTTACACAAAGACTACATTACACAATATTAACCGCAAGCACAAGAAAAAAATGGAAAAATGGAAAAAACAAAACAAAAAACATACAAGACAAAACACATTGTAAAACATATTAACTGGCGGCCAAGTTGGCTCTCAAACTGTTGAGTTGCATATTAAGCATAATTAGCTTTAATCTTCTCAGTTGTCAATGCATAATTCCCGTTAAACACACACACACACCCGCACACCCACGCACACGCACACGCACACGCACACGCACACATACGGTTCAAGCAAGACAACGCCATCTTTAGCATCTGGAAATCGAAATCTGTTGAGCTCTATATAGGCTCCACTTGGCGCCACATTTGCAACTGGCTCCGCTTGGTGGCAATTTGATTTGATTTTGCCGCTTCTAATGAGCCCATTTAACATTTGGCTGGGCGCGGCCACGCCACGCGGCATCATTTTGCAGCGTCAACTGTAATTTATTGCGGCCCCACCCTCAACTGATGACACTCCACCCCCCACTCGATTCGACGCCACCACCCATCAGTCTGGGCTAAAAATAATACGAAGACGACAAAAGTTTCACCATTGAGACTTTTTATCTCATTCATAAATCATGACCGAGTTGAGATTCACAAGCAGCCGCCTTCAGCCTTCATCCTCCATCCAGCTTAAAGTCTTCAATCTCCAGTCTTTCCGTTTCATTTGGCAGAGCATTTGGAATTAATCAAGCCGGGAATGAGCACGTCGCCTGCTTAAATTAAGATTACAGCAAAATACAAGAGAATTTCTTACATTCCGAGTGCAATAAGCCCAATAGTTCAAGACTCGGCGACCGGCTAATGGCGAGGCGAGGCAAGCCAGCGTCAAATGCAAATAAACACAGACGATATATAATGGCATTTGGCTCCGATCGAGTTGCGGTGTACTCGAACAATGCCAGCTCGTTTGGCCGGCGATGCCCCAGAAGGGAATTGGAATTCGAATTCGAGCTCATGAATATTCATCATACGCCCCGTTGCGGCGACTGTCGCCCAGCAAAGCTACTTGGAGCCACAAGAAGGAAGTTGATAACAAAGCAGATTCAAGCGGAGCTTGCAACATAATGCATAAGGAAACAACAAGAGCCACGACAACAAAACAGAAGGAGAGCGAGAGGGAGAGAGAGAGAAGAGGGAGACAGAGAGCAAGAGTGAACAAGACACAGATAGAGAGAAAGACAACCAGCCCTCAACTACACCCATCCGCCCAGCCACCCACACCACCCACACCACCCATACCGCCCACACACGCACACAAAATCAAAGCAAAACTGAAAAGGGCACAGAGCAAACAAAACACGAGACACAAATCCACGCAAATCTAGTGGAAAATTAAAATTTTGCCAATTTATGCGTGCAACAAGGACAGCAAACGGCAGCCAGCGTCAGAGCGTAACACCGGATATTGGAGCAAAGGTAGCGCCAGCGAAAGGGGGAGACCAAATTTCGTTTGTATAGCAAAACACCCAAAAACAAAAAGAAGAAGACTAAAACCAAAAAATAAAGGAAAAGAATTTCGGTTGCCCATATTTTGGAGTCAGTTTAAAGAATGAGCACATTCCGGCCAATGGCCTCAAAATTTATTAGGCCCGCAGAACCCGCAGGAGATGCCGAAGCTTTGACTAGCACCCTGCCAGTTAATCAAGATGAAACTATCAAGTAATTCAAATCAAAATTAAATGCTATTCGAAGCACAAATTATATGTATTGACTATTCAAATAGCCTATGTTTTACTGTTCTTGAGGGAATGAGTGAGCGGGGTCAGCTGAGCGGTTGGCAATGTCAATAAATTAGTTTAATTCTTTCATGAGGTTAAGATGCATCTTGCTTTTGGTCTGCCTGTCTATCCGTCCGTCTCTTTGCAGCTCATCCGTCCGTCTGGCTTGCTGCACGCCCGAGCGTCAGTCTCTCGTCCGTTGTTCTGAATCACATCTTCAGGGTCGTATTTACGTCCGTCTCATTTAGTGTCTGTCCGCCCGTACATCTGCTGTCAGTCCGTGCATTTTCGTTCGCCTGGCTAAGTGTCCGTCCGTCTTGTATGTTTGTCCATATGTTAGGATGTCCGTGCATCTTACTGTCCGCTGGCTCGTCCGTCTTCCCATCAGTCCGTGCGTACATCTTGATGTCTGCCTCGCTGTCTACACTTACATCCGTCCTGCTGTCCGCTCGTTTGTCCCACTCTCCGTCCGTTCGTCTAGCTATAAAAAGCTATTGCAACTAGAGACTTTCCCAAATATTATGGAACAGCGATTCGATCCCTCAGAAAAGAGAAAGCTAACCCAAGCTCTCTTGACCTGCGTGACAATCAAGCCTCCCCGCAAAGAGTTGATTCGACCTATACGAAAATAGATAACCACGTCTTTTGATTCCTTTGTTTATTTATATTGAATTGCTTATCGAAAGTAAATTTAATTTGATCCGAGTTTTTTGCATTTAACCTCTATGTAAACATGTATACGAAAATAGGTCCGCGCTTAGTGATTCCTATGTTTATAATTTCAGTTGAGTTGCTTCTCCAAACGGATTTGTTGTGGTAGTAAAATCGAACTGTTGTAGGTGGGAGCGTGATGTGAACATCAGCTAATGTTACTGGAACGATTGGCACTGGTAATCATAGTTACAAAATTTAAAATCAATGGTGACGATGGTGTGGGTGCAGTGGGCTATAGTGTATCCCTATGGTGTGTAGCACTAATTGATTGCATGGCTATAGCTGGTGTTCGTGCACGCTCTCCATGTTGCTGCTGGAGGTGGTGCAGCGGCCGAGCAGTAGGGGCGGCATTGGCCGCGGCAGCATGTCTCGATTCGGTGATTTGCCAGCGGAGCGACGGGAGCGCTGCTGCTGGCGCAACGACCAATGCAGGCGATAGAAGTCCTCCTCGTCGGACAGCTGCTCTTCGGAGCCAACCACTGGCTTCGGGGGGCGCAGGTGTTTGCTGACCTTAGTCTTCGATACCGAGTCGCCGGGCAGGGCGCGTAGGGGCGCCGAGGGCTGGGGGAGGCTTATTTGGGAGTCCGGCTTATTGCTGTTGCTCTTTTCATCGTCCCAGGCGCGCGAGATGCCGATCTGGAGCTGCTGCCGCATCCGCTTCTTGACCACACTGGGTATATTGATCAGGGAGCTGCGATAGTCGGCGAAGCTATCCAGGCTGTCCGCGGGCGACTCTTTGCCCATCTCGGCCATGCCCAAGCGATGCATACGCTTCTTGAGCATATTGTCAATGTCTGGATTCGTAGCCGGCTTGGCCGACGCGTTGGCCAGCTGATCGCCAATCACTTGCTTGCGCAGCTCACTCAATCGTACGTCCGGACCGGCCCGTATACGGCTCTTCGCTAGTATAGACTGGTGCGGGGCTCGGTGCCTCACAATACTTGCAATGCTGAAGTCTGAATAGTCGTCCAGGGTGCTCTCCGGCTGCTCCTTGACCTCGACACTGGGCCGATCGCTCTGGCTGAGCCGCTGCAGCACGCTCGGCAGCTGCGCCGGCTGCTGCTGCTGCTCTTGCATGCGCTGCTTGAATATGTTGGCAATGCTGGACTTTTGGCTCTTCAGCTTCTTCTTGTCCCCTCCCAGCTCGCTCTCCGATTGCGCCTTATTGTTTGTCGGCTGCGAGCTGCTCGGCTCGTCGAGGAAGCCAAATCTATCGATATAGTAGAGTTTCTCCGGCTGCTTGCCGCTGGCCGGACTCATCTTGTACTCGATCATTTGCAGCTTGTAGACGTTCAGGCGATAGCGCATGCTGCTGATCCGGCTGCGCACGAACGAGGGCGAGAGGTGGGGGCCCAGCTGGTTGCTGATTTCCTGCCAGGCCTGACGCTTCAGGGCCGCATTCTCGTAGTCACTGCTCGTTGTTTTCCACAGGCACGGATACTTGCCGTATAGATCGATGAGTCGCAAGTGGAATTCCTCGTCCTGTGTCGACGGCAGCTTCTCCGCGGCCGTACTCTTCGCCGAGTCCCGACGCTGTCGCTCGAGGCGGCGTGCTTCCATTGCTCAACCGAGCCACGTGCAAATCAAGAAAAAAAAGAATGAACACTGCTACAAAAATTAGTATAGACTTTACAACTATAACCACATGCCTGAAACACGGACAACTGAACTGACAATAGGTTTTTGGGAGAGTGACGATATTCAATAGTTCAACAGGAATCGAAGCAAATGTTGTTAATCGTATAGAAATGTACTTTTTACACGAAATTTATTTTTGTGTTTTACTGTTTCTGTTCTGTCAACCAAACAAATTCTGTTCCATGCCAAAACGAGCAAGCAAATCATCGGCAAAAGTCATTCCTATGAAGTAGTCCATGATTTGAACGTCACATTGAATGCTACCTGGTGAACGAGAATGTTTTCTCAATTCATTTTAGCTTGTTACTGACACGAGTCGGACGAATTTTAATTTTCCAAAATTTTTCGATCCTAAAATAAATCAAAAACATCTAACCTACTTTCATTTTCCACATCTTTCGGCTATATACAAAAATACCTATAACACTATCCTTTTTTCTTTTTCTTAAGAATGAATCCAAGAGGTGATCGTGTTAAGCTATCAAAGGCTAGCAGCCGACGAAAGACTGAAGCTCAAATGAAAGAACGAAAGGAAGTTGAAGAAATTTTGGGAATGATTTACAGCGAATCATCAGCGGCCGGATGTAGCGGTAACTTAATATCCTCTGATACAGCAATACTGGATAGGATTGAGACTGTTACCTTTCCCGGTCGTTATGTAACCAGAGTTCTCACAGTTCGTCCATTTGAAGTTACAAAGCGTTTCGTACGTCCGCAAATAACATTTACTAAAGGATCTGAGCCAAATGCCGATAGCGTCCTGAACAAACTGTTCGGCATTACTAATCTGGAGAACCTTTTGCTCCTGATAACGCCAACAGAAGAACCATCGGATAAGCATATCGTGCACGGTTTTGCGATTGACGGAGAGCTCCATATAGGCGTCACAAGTCTGACCACCGACGAAAAGGATCTACTTGCCTATACTCAGAGACCAGATAACTACACTATAGTCTTCTGCTCGAGCTACGTTGCGCTGGAGGACGCCTTCAAGAAGACGGAGATTAGGAATCGTATCTTTGAGATAACCATAAGTCGGCCAACAAAGCCAGTCATTGTGAACTATGACGGAGATGAGGTGACGCTTTCCTATCGTGTGTGTAAGCCCCGTAAAGAGCTTTCTCAAGCCCCAAAAAAGAAGAAGAGCAGCAAATCGGCACGGCGTCCAGGACAGCTGCCACTTGATTTGAGTTCAGCAAGGGGATTCCGGCAGAGACCGCGTTGCACCTCAATGATGCACAATAATGTCACGGCTAAGAGTTTGGCAGCAAAACGCATTCCTCTGGTTGAGACGCCGGACATCGGCCCTTTGGAGCAACCAAAGTCCTCGAATGGCAATCGAAGGTCGAAAACGGTTATAAAAGCCAACACCGAATTGCAGCTTGGAAAGGACCGACCGCTGTCCAATTCAAGGACACATATTGAAATTAGCCCCCCACACCCCAAGCAAGCAGATAGGACTATTACAATGTTGCACAAAACAGGAAAGGCACGTACTCAGCTCCAGCTATCCAACGACAATCGCAATGAGCCCATGCTGTGTACTCACTCGGAAATGAATACCAGAACGGACTTTTGCAGAAAGAGTGCATGGCCAAGAAGCTTTGCTGGCGATCTACGCTCAAAGATGTTTGACAAATTGCCAACTCGGAGCCGTACGGCTTCACCGCAAGTCTACAACAATGCTGACAATCGACCATTGAATAATAAGAACTACTTGGCGATGAGAAATGATCGCGGCGACAGACCGTCTTCGGGAAAGTGTAGCAGTTTGACCAATGTTTCCAAGTCTCGTACGGAGTCGGACGGAGTCGAACGCAGTCAATCCAATTCAGCTATGACGAGACGAAACAGCGAAGAAATAGTCAACTCGAAGAGACATGTTTCTATAGAGAACCGTTCCCAATCGCTCGAGCCCATCAGAGCCGGCAAGGGCAGACTTAAGAAGCTATTTAAGAACCGCACCTTTTCGACACTTGCATCGACTCGTCGTCAAAATTCACCGGACAGCTTCAAAAAATGCAATTCAAAATATCGTGAACACGACGACAAAAAGCTAAAAGTTTTGATGGAACCTCGATCGATAACGCCGCTATCCCAGGATAGCAGCTCTTCGTCATCTAGAGGCCTTCTCAAGCACGATTCCGTCATTGTAGTCTCACCGCCTCGCAGCTCGGTGATGATAACCGATAGTGACAGTTCAATGGGCAAGGCTCCAGGACCGACCCAGGCGAACTCGCACATTTCCATCACTAGTAGCGAAATGGGTTTCCAAACCCCAAAAGCAATCACATCAAAAGAGGTTATTCGCGAACGCCATTATCCATTGCCACCTCGGGACGCGGGAAGGACAAGTCCGACTATTGGTGTCAATGGCACTGCAAGCTCGAGCTACAGCTCATCGGGTAAATCGTCCAGTCGAAATGGCAGCCCGAGGGTCGACGTGCGAGTGGAAGATGACTACAACGATAGCCTCATGTCACTGGGGCGCTTGCAGAGGAACGAGGATAGACACGGCAATACGTTCCATCAGGAGGAGCTGCGCAGCGTCGACGGTCTACCACCGCCAGCCCCGAGGAGAATGGCTAATATGCCGCAGCATGAGGACGCTGGCAGTTCCAGCGTGAGCGCGCCCAAGCGCAGGATATTTATGACGGAGATCGATAAGTCGAAGATGTTGGAGCGTGAGCGTCTTTGGAATTCAGCTAACCCGAAGCAACGCGTAACGTTCAATGACGCTGCCAAACGCCCGAAATTCGCCCGACATGTGTTGCAGAAGAAGCCATCCACAGTGAACGATAATGTTAAGGTCCTGTGTAATCCTCGGCCAATGCTGGAGTCCGATGGCGACATTTCGGAGGGCACCGATGTATCCACTGTGAACTTTGAGACATCCCACTCAATCGTGACTGCCAGGTCGTCGGAATTCGAACGGGTCCTGGAACCGGTACAGGTGCCAGAAAGCTATTCAGCGCGCGCCTACGAGCACCTGAAGACCAAACTGAAGTGCGTGACTGCCAAACAGGCATTCGAAAACTTGGGCAAGCTGGTGAACAAGATCAATTCCCGACCCATACCACAAAACCGACAGCTGTTGCGTTTCTTTCGCCTCGCTGCACTGCTGGAGATCAAGATGTTTGTTCGACTGGAGACCTACTGGGGCGCGCCTCCAACCCTCGATCCGCGCTGTCGCCTCGAATGCTACATGTTCGACGATCGTAATGATTTCGTCCTGTCGATAGGGCTGCTCTGCAAACAGCTCAACATATTTTGCGAACTATTTCCGATCATCAAGCGAAACATACGCTTCGTTGACAATGCTCTGCAGCTGACCACGATACCGAGGGGATTAACCGAGTTCCTTCAAGCACTGATGTCCGTATTTCATGCCGAGAAGATCTTCAAGCTGTTGGCCGAGATGGTATACGAGATGATGCAGCCGCGAGCAACGCTTCTCGCTTTGGCACACGCAAACCAAACCAAAATTAGGGAATCTGACCAAGCCGATCAAGAAGAAGTAGTAGTTCCCCAGCGGAACGTCATATTTGAAATGGAAGAAGCTCTGCGTCAGCTAAACATCGAAGAAGACACAGTCGCTATGGACTAACCTCATGTCAAATAACAGATTATTACAAATTCGAATATTTTGGCCAAAATTTATCCAAATCTCATCCAGTTTTTTTTCGGAAATTTTACTCCAACCTTACACGCCTGGCGCCACCCATTTAACATTTATTTCGGTATGTACTTTGCATTTCTGGCTGGCAATATTTGAGCATACAATCGACTTGAAAATTGAAAGTTTTCCGACAGTGTTACACTACTTCAAATAGATTGTCAGGGGGAATTGGGTAGAGGGAACAAGGAAGTTAGAAGGGAGCGTGTAGACTTGTGACAATACAACAAAACACGCACACCAATGCATCATCAGCAAGTTGAACGCCCTAGTCTCAGTCAGCGTCTCAGACTCAGTCTCAGTCCCAGTTTCAGTCGCGGTATCCGTCTCAGTCCGTGTCCGTGCCCGTGCCGGATCCGTGTCCGTGTCCGTGCCATCATTTACATGCTTCAGGGCACTCGCATTATTTGCACTGTCAGTAGACTAGGGATGGGAGGGGGGAGGGAGGGGGGGAGTGGTTTACGCAAGTCTCATAGTTTTCTCATTGTCTGCGCCAGCAAGAAAACCAAAAAATAAAAAAATTGAAAAAAATAGAAAGAAAGAATAGAAAGAGGACCTTAAATATTTACATACCATCTACATGGCTAGAGTGTGGCAGCGCCGGAAGGAAAATCATTTCACTTAAACAAAAAGTAGTCCGAGCGACAAACTCTATAAAACTAGGTAGCTGCAAAGTAATATCAGGCCAGACAGAAAGAGAGGGATAGTTAGAGGAAGGGGGGCAGCTTGTTTAGCCGGCCAAAGTCATAACCATCCTTATGCGAAAACAAATGCATAAGAAAAGGTGCAAAGAGCCGAGCCAAGTCGACTGAGTAGTTTTTGCTGTCCGTTTACCCCGGGCGGACTCAAATTGAAATTAGAGCATAGACGTAAAGCAATCATTTCAGCCAACCCCACTCCTCTAGACAAGTTGCCTTGGAGCTCAATGAAGTGTGTATTACATAGACCATTTAATCTCCACTTGCCTCCGCACACAACTTATGAAATCTGACTATTTTTTGCCATCAGAAACATTCTAACATAATTTCATATTTGTTTCCTCCTCTCTTCCAGTCGGCAGCCCGATTTGCTGTCCCTTTAAAGTTTATACCATTCACAAGATGCACATAAGAAATGGATTATCTAATTACGTAAATAACTTTGAAGGAACAGCAGGAGATACGCTACCTGTGGGTTGGAATAACCGAATTGGTCTATATTCTCAATAACATATATACACCTTCTATATATGCCCATACTATAGACCCTCAACTTCCAATCCACTGTGCCCACGTATACGAGGCTGCCGTCGAGACAAAGTGGATCATTATCCATCTGTTTAGCAAATGAAAAACAGATATGCCTACATCAAGTCCACTTGAATCAAATGTTAAGCTGCTGGGATCACAACTTTTAATTTTTAGCTTGTTACTTATAAATTATATTTTTATTAAAAAATTCATACTTTGGAACAAATGCCGTTGTTTTTATACCTAAAAGCTATAAATTGCTATCAGGAAGCATATTAAGTCTTTAAGTGTTGCAAATCTACCTCAGTAATTGAATGAGCCCTCAAGGTAATGGAGAGTATAGTAAAAGTAAATTTCGAGACTCAACAGTTTTCTGGGTAGTTCAAGAGGTCGCAAAAATATGCTCAGTGGGCGGTGTCCCAGTCCATCATAAATCTGGCAAAGTATTTATATTGTATATTAGGGAAACTAATCGAAGTGGCTGGCTGCCAATAATTTGTCAATCGATTGCCAATGCTGTTGACAGTTTGCACATACAGAAGTAATTAATGTCTTTTATGGCTTTTGGACCCAAAGACCTGGCCAATCTAACTAGCTATAACTAACCCCGAATCAATGTGAAGTGAAATTGCTTAGGCAGCGATTGCGCTCATTTTGCATTAGCGACAAATTATAGTTGAGTAAAATGCCACTTTATGGCATTAGATTAAACTGAACTAGCAGTAAAGTCAACGTTCTTCGTAATCATTCACGAAAACGAAATGGGTATATTAGTTTTGCTGTCCAACTGTCCGTATGAATGGAAAACCTTTTGTCAAGATTTTCTTGATCCGTCCGCTAGGAGCGTGACAAATCGTAAAAAACATTTACCGGTATGTAAAACTGCATCTTCAACAGAAACTTAACATTTAACGACTACATTACTCATTGAATGTGAATGTGTATTCTGTAGTCGTTAAGGCCCGACTGCAACATTTTTTCATGTTATTTTCTTACACTTTAATGATTTATATTTCATAAAACAAAGGAATAAAGCTTATGTAACACTAATTTTCACATATTTACGAAATGATTTTGAAGCTGCTGCGATAAAAAAGATTTATTACGCAGTTTTTCCGACCATTTGCCCAACTTTGTCTTTTTTTTTTTGTGTTTTTGGGTGGCTCGATTAAAGGAAACAGCTGTAATAAATTCAACTTTCAGCACAATCGATTGTCGCCGTTGTCCTTAACTCTGGCGACTCCATGAAAATCTATATTAAATATTTCATGTGTATGTACAATATATATATTATATCTTGAAATCAATGGGAGCTCGCTTCAGCGATTGTCAGTGTGGTTTATGTATGTGCGTGGCACAATGTGGAATATTGAGCATGATTCAATAATTCGACAACAGCTGCCGAGATAATTCAACCAAGCTGAATGACAACGGGGATTAGCATTTCAGTCAGACGTAATTCCTTTTTGGCTTGACCAGCTATAATAATAATAATAATAATAATTGATAAATTTCAATTTGAAATGCATTGGGCCGTCCATGGAATCAATTGGCTAACCAGATGCTGTTAATTGAGTCTGTTTCATATTTAAATCATATTTAATTCAGTTAAGACCGTTGATTAGCTCGTACTAAAATGTAACTCTGAATTAAATTCAGCCCAATTAGTGATAATTACAATTACTGCAAATTTGTTAGCGATTCATTAAACAGATCTAATTGGCTGCCCGTGTGAGCAGCGATTGCAACATCGTATGTTAGTTCCTCGCATATTTTTTATTGGTGAGCTTTTCAACTTTGATGTATACATTCTGTGCACTCACTAACCGAGGAAGTTTTTCTAAATGGTTTTAATATACTTGTAACTTGTACTGTGCTGCTCCACGAGCTAGCTGCGTATAATTGAAAAAGTTTACATGTATCATAACACACGCTCATTTAATTTTAATTTGAAAACTTTTGCCAATCAGGACTTTTGCCCAATCAGCGCGAGTGCAGGGTGAACAACAGGATACTCGCGCAGGACCCTCATTGTCATTGTCATTGTCATTGTCATTGTCATTGTCATTGTCATTGTCATTGTCATTGTCATTGTCATTGTCATTGTCATTGTCATTGTCATTGTCATTGTCATTGTCATTGTCATTGTCATTGTCATTGTCATTGTCATTGTCATTGTCATTGTCATTGTCATTGTCATTGTCATTGTCATTGTCATTGTCATTGTCATTGTCATTGTCATTGTCATTGTCATTGTCATTGTCATTGTCATTGTCATTGTCATTGTCATTGTCATTGTCATTGTCATTGTCATTGTCATTGTCATTGTCATTGTCATTGTCATTGTCATTGTCATTGTCATTGTCATTGTCATTGTCATTGTCATTGTCATTGTCATTGTCATTGTCATTGTCATTGTCATTGTCATTGTCATTGTCATTGTCATTGTCATTGTCATTGTCATTGTCATTGTCATTGTCATTGTCATTGTCATTGTCATTGTCATTGTCATTGTCATTGTCATTGTCATTGTCATTGTCATTGTCATTGTCATTGTCATTGTCATTGTCATTGTCATTGTCATTGTCATTGTCATTGTCATTGTCATTGTCATTGTCATTGTCATTGTCATTGTCATTGTCATTGTCATTGTCATTGTCATTGTCATTGTCATTGTCATTGTCATTGTCATTGTCATTGTCATTGTCATTGTCATTGTCATTGTCATTGTCATTGTCATTGTCATTGTCATTGTCATTGTCATTGTCATTGTCATTGTCATTGTCATTGTCATTGTCATTGTCATTGTCATTGTCATTGTCATTGTCATTGTCATTGTCATTGTCATTAGTTCATCTTTAAGTCGATGCTTAACTTAACAATAGACAGATCAAGAGTTTGCTTCGCATAGCAAGCTCTTAAGCCATTTAATATGAATAGCCTGCTGCGATTGTATCTCAAGAGGCTAAGAGTGAGCCGTGGCGGATGCGAAGCTGACAAACAGCTTTTCAACAGACACTTGCCTTGCGTCCTCAAACGCATCCTTTGTCCTTCGTGGCGCATTGTTGCCTTGCTGCAATTGCCGCTGCCACTGCAGTCGCTGTTGCTTTTGCTCCGTTTACATTTCCGTAGATGTCGCCATTTATTTTATGCACTTGTCGCCGTTTCGAAGACGGCAGCTGCATTAGCTTTAAGCTGCTTAAACTGTCGTACAGCGGTCCATTTGTCCGAAGTGTTCAGGCAAACGCTTAAGCCCTTCGCTTCGTTTTCTTGACTAACTGCCTGTTTGGCTATTTGGCTGCTAAATCAAATTGCAGCTGCTGACGGCCCCCAACAAAGCAACTGCCGCCGGCTGTGCTCACTCAGCGGCAGCAGACAGCTGAACAGGCACAAAGCATACTTTCGAACAACTACAGACAACAAAGACTCCTCAAACAACAGCAATACTAACACCAACAATGCCAGCTACATCAACAACAGCAGCAGCAGCAGCATCAACAACTTAGTGAAGGCATGTTCCACTGCAACTGGAGCTGCAGCCATTGATTTTATGACTTTTTGGCACTTAGTTCCATCAGGATTGTAATATGGCAGAGTGGAACTACAAAATGGCAAATACTTTGATTGAGAATACGATGACACACAATGAAGTCTTGTCGAGTTTCCATAAGCTACTTCTGTTGTTGTAATAGTTTGGCCTTAAAACACTTTACGGCTAGTAAAACAGAGCTTAGCCTCAGCTCAGAGCTCACAGAGTATTTGATAGTCGCAACCAAATTTAGCTATTATTGTCTTTTATTGCTGTTGTTGCTGTGACATAAACTCAACTGGAATATTCGAAATTTCTCGTCAAGGTCTTCCTGGAAGAAAACTATGCTGCCTGTCCCAAAACGAATTCGGTCGGGTTAAAATTCATGTTGTAACTAAATTACAAATTTGTGCAAACATTATGGCACAAAATGAAAAGAATTTCGACAAAAAAATAATTGCATAACAAGTTAGTTTGCCAAAAATAAAAACAAAATAGCAAAAAAAAAAAAAAAAAACAAGTAAGAAGACTCTAGTCGAGACTGCTCGACTAGGAGATACCCTGAACCCTCCATACTAATGTTCCAATCATTCTGCACACATACGCATGCATCCACCCTAACTGCGCAGTAAGCAGCGACTGCGCTTGGGCTGCGCTGCAGTATGGGCAATATTATGAGAATTTATTTGTTGAATAACTTTGTTTGTAGACGTACAATCTTAATGAAACTTTCTGAATGTAATCATAATGAATATATGTATGTACATTCCAAAGCACAAGTCTCTAGTACTTGATATACGTTTTTCACAAATTGGCGGCGAAGGGGGCGTGGTAAATTACAAAATGTGTGTATCCATCAAATGTATATACACAGTAAATCTGAAGTCTCTAGGTCTAATAGTGTTCAAATAAGGCTGAAAAAACAATATCAATTTATCGATAGAAAAGATATCGAATGAGTTATCGAAAAAATATGATAAACTCGTACTGCGTATGGTATACACGAGTATGCATACAAAATTTCAGCTCTCTAGCTCTTGTAACTTCTGAGATCGACGCACTCATACGGACGGACGGACGGACGGGCAGACGGACGGACGGACAGACGGACAGGGCTATATCGACTCAGCTCATCGTCCTGATCAAGAATATATATACTTTATGGGGTCTGCGATGATTCCTTCTGCCTGTTACATACTTTTCACAAAACCATTATACCCTGATTTCCCATTTTCAATGGGTTCAGGGTATAAAAACTACTAGCAGCTACCGCAATAACCACAGCAAGCCACAATTTGCCCCATCCACAACACGCTTAACTGCTGGCCCAAAAGTTTTCCTAAAAAATCGCCATCGAAAAACGAGTGAGACGGACGTAGCCGAGACTGCTCGACTACGAGATACCCTGAACCCATTGATAAACTAATATTCCAATCTATACTCTGTGAGCTTATTTGTTGAATAAATTGTCTAGATGAAGTATATTTGTTAATTTTTCAAAAGGCGACTTGGTTTCCAACATCTATATCTGATAAAAACTTGGTAGTCATACAATTTATCTGCACAGTAAAAAAAATCTGTAGCTCTTACCAGTATTCAAATCATGCTTCAGAAACGAAGAGATGATCTTGATTATTATTGATAATAACGTAATGGAATGAGATATCGAAAGCTAAGATCAGCTCTTACTTCGCATGGTATACAGGAGCTTCCATGTAAAATTTCAAGTCTCTGACTTTTGTGGCTTACGGACGGACTAACAGGCCGGATAGATTCAGCTTGTTATCCTGCTCAAGAATGTATATATTGTATGGGGTCTACCAAGCACCCCTCTCCCTGTTGCATAAATTTCCACAAAACCCCATACCCTATACGCCCATTTTCAATGGGTTCAGAGTAAAACAAATAAAACATAATATGCCATCGCCAAAAAAAGGGAACAACAATAGAATACACAACAATGGTTTTTGTTGCTCTTACAGCTAGCAACATTATATATATATATATATATATATTTTTTTTTTTTTGTGTTTCATTTTTTTATTAAATATTTATGTATATTTTGAGTAGCCTAAACTCTTTGGCAAAACATATTTTATGTTTATTTAAATTATATAAATATTTTATATTTAATATGATTTATATTTTTGTATGATAATAAATAAATACTTTTTGCATATACATATTTTGTTCTTTTAATATATTTATAATTATTGTTGTTGATTTATTTAACACAAATCATATGTATGTATGTATATACATATGTTATGCTTCATCTATTTCCATCATTGTTTATTTGCCTTTAGTTAATAATGAATAAAACTTTATCTGAAATCAAAAACAGACATATTTTTTGCTGCTTTGCTGAAACAATCAATTAAATTCAATTCAATAAATATGTCCAGGAGAAGGGTATATTTGTTCGTCTTATGAATTCAGTAACTTTTTGTTGGCATGTTAAATGTGAACTCAAATGTGTGTGAAAGAGAAGGAAAAAATAGAGAGTGAGAGAGAGGGCGATCAGAAAAAGGAGAGAGACAGCTCAGCAGTTCAGTCGGTAGTGCAGTAACGATGCCAGGACTAAGAGCAAGCGGGAATATACTTAATCAAATTGGTATTCGAATACTCTAATCTACCTAGCTGATATTAACATTTATATTTACATATCTGCATTTGACCACTATGAATTGATTCACAGCGAGCTTCATTTACCCAATTGACGCGCTTCCTGCAGTTGAAGTGCTTCGGTCTGAGAGGCTTTAATGGTGGCCACTTCAGCTGGCCATCATAGCCGCTGTTACACTCGCCTGCAATGAGTGGCATTCGGAAGAAAAACATTATTTGAATATGGTCAGACAGTGGCAGGAGCCTGTTGCGCAGTTGCCAATGGCCGGAGCAGAGCTCTTTGGCTCGGCCCACGGCCATGGCCAAGTGGGGCAAAGCAATTTGCAATATTTTTTTATTTTCGCACTCTATCTATCTCGCTCCCTCTCCCTCTCCCGCTCTCGCTCTTTCTTTTTGTGTTGTTCTGTTTTGACAAACAACTCTGGCCACAATTTGTTTTTTGTTTTGTTTGTTTTTGTTTTTTCCCCTTCCATTTCTTTTATTTTCGGCAAATGGTTTCCACTTTGCGTTTTTCTGTCGCCTTGTCAACTGCAACTTTTGTTGACAATTTGGCCAGCCAGGTGTCGCAGCTGGCGCTGCCCGTTGGTATGGACACAGAATGGCCAAAAATTTAATAAACTTGGCGCTTAAGTAAAAAATCCTGCCCCTCTCCTGACCGGAGCCCCATCGTCCACGTGCCAATAATTGAGTTTTGATGGACCTCGTCATTCGAGCTGGCTGCCTTCTGACGGCGACATCTGTTCTCATGCAAATTTGTAGCGGCACAACCAACACCACCCAAACCAACAACAACAACATCAACCAGACCCAGCTTAAGCACTGACCATTACATTGATCATACGCCCCGTGCGCCTCCCCGTTTGACCTTCAGCCGCAACCGCAGCCAATAGCCGTCATCAAACGTAATGTTTGCACGAAACCCTTTGTGCCTATTGTGAATATCTAAACACAAAAACAAAATGTGCGTAGAGTGAAATGCTCTCTCTACTTTAAATGAGTGTAATTCCCAGCTCCACTCTTGGATTCGATGCTCCTTTGTGGGTTGGCACTCAAGCTCAGCCTTTTCCTAAGCACTTGGCTGCCAAGCTCAAGTAGGTGAGAGCACTCAATGCCGCTGGTGTTGGGGCATCCATTTCTATCAACGGAAACTAAGCCTCCAATCAAGGCCACGTGAGTATTCAAGGCACGCGAAGCAAAGGCCCGACGACGACAGCGACGACAGCCTCCACTAGTTGGCCCCACTTGACTTTCGATGCTATTCGCGGTCAAATTAAATGGGCAAAGGCGCAGCTTAAAGCCAACCAGAAGATGTGTGCTTCATAGTGTGTGTGTGTGTGTGTGTGTGTGTATGGATATGGCATAATCAAACGTAAACTCGTCTCGAATTTAGTTATCGATTGGCAGCTATTAATCAAGGTTGATTGAAGCTCCAAATACTTGACCAGAGCACCGCAGACACAAGCAGCAGCCTCAGCCACAAACAGTTCATTCGTGTATCCTGGTCATGTCCTCGCCACGCCCTCCTACTGCTCGCTGCTCTCCGCACGCAGCCCCAGGCGAACAAGCGTGAGAACTTGTAAATGAGTGTGAACGTATATCCAATTGTGCGTTGGCAACGGGGGGAAGTGGAGGGAGGTTGTTGGAGTGGGATGAATCACACTCCCAATTTGTGCTGCCCGCTGGCAATTACGAGTCGTAAATGGAACAGTTAAGAGCGAGGCTATATTTAGATTATTCATAAACCGTTTGCTCCGACTCGCCGCCCACCCGGCCATATCCGTAGACAGCGCGACAAATGCTCCTTCCGCCAGGACACGTACGTACTCCTGCCACGACAGCGACAAATACTAAAGACTCGCACCATAATCGATGAATCTATCAACGATGGCCACCCTTTAGAGGGAGCGACACCATGGGAGACCAGCCCACACTCGCGCTCTCTCTCTCTCACTCTCTCACTCACTCTCTTCCTCTCACACCTCTCGCTGGATAAATGGCTGGCCATAAAATCTTATGAAAACTTTTCATCTTTCGCGCCGTCGTCTGCGCGTCTGCTGCTTTGGCTCACTGTCTTCCCTCTCCCTCTTCTCGCTTCTCTCTTCTGTCTCCTGGCTTCATTTGTGCCATATTGTTAATTATTTTTTATCTCTCTCCCTCCCCTACGACAGTCAGACAGCCAGCTAGACACTTAGCCATGGAGCTGAGTGTAATTTGATTGTTCCCAGCTTTGTTGTCGTAAGCTTCTGCTGTTTATGACACTGCGACGTGCTCTTCATCTGCGCGATCCTCTTATGAGCACAGCCACAGCTGGTGGCACTTGATGGCATGCTGTCACACGCCTCCTTTGCTCCACTTCACTCGCTTTCCCCAGCGCTCGATTATGAGCAAATGCTCAAATAATTCGTCCGATTCCTTGTGGCCTTTACAAGCAGGACTCACCCTGAATGCTAGCAAATACAAATGTAATAATTTCTGGCCGAATAGCTTCATCTAATTGCACTCAAACGCATTCCATTCACCCAATTGTTGCTGGCTGTTGTCTTAACAAGGCGACGATTCCTTGTGGCCGATTCAATGGAACGCGAAAATGTTTGCATATTCCGATTTGGTCCGCCTGATGCAGTGCGTCCCATTGCAATGGAGGCAGCAGGGGCGTCAATAGACTAGCACTGGGAATGTGTCATGCCGGGGGCCATTGATATGACAGAGGCAGGAAGAGTTGTTGCTGTGGGGCTGCTGCGGTGCTCGGACTGGGGCACTCTTGCAACACTTGACAAGTGGGCGGCGTGGGGGCACTTGGCGCCCTTCGTTCCACTCGAGTGAGTTTCACGGGTGCTTTGACCCCCCGGCAGCTGTTAATTGTTATCGCAGTGACCGTGGCGACAATAATCCACGACGTTATGCGGTGTCATCGCACCGCCCCGTGGGCGTCACAGCGTGTCATTGAACGTGGCTTGGGATTCCATTGACTTCTGTTTGGGCCTTGTGCCGCAAGTTACTTTGACCGCATATTCAGTGCGATTGCAGGCCGAAACCGAGGGGCGATTGAGTGGGACGGGGGCTTGAAAACGTTTGAGACTTGGCCACGCTGAAATCAATTTGAGTCAACAAACAAATAGGCAGTCGAACGTTGTGTGTGTGTGTGTGTGTGCGCGCTTGTGTTTGAAAAGCGGAAATTGAATTTATATTCAAAGTTTAGTTATAGCTAAGCCCGATGGCTGGACTTTCGCGCCGGATAAAGCGAACCGAGCGATGCAATTGCATTTGGCTGTCGGCATCTGCGGCCTCTGTCCTCGGCCTGTCGGTGCTCTGTCACAAATGTCCAAGAGTAAATAAAATAAAGAGCAACCGTTAGCTCCGGCTGTCCGGGCTGTTCGGCCCGTCCGTCCCGTCACGGATGATTGGAAAAAATTGCACGGCAAAGCGTAAATAAATACTCGCGTGTGCAAATATGCAGTCAGTCGATACAAACGATGCGAAATGAATTTACAGTTGAGATGCTCTGAACACATACACCAGTAAATACCTTTAGCTGTAACAGAAAAAAAAAAAACCATATCTCACGTCTGCCAGCTGTCGTAGGTAGCATACCATTCGTAGCCGTACTTAAACTCTTATTTTGTATTAAAGCTCAGCTCCAGCTCCAAGCTGATCCAATAAACTGAACATCCTGAGCGCTCAGCTCTGACCCGATTCGACCAATTTCAACAGCAGCAATACGCATTATTTATTCAAATCGTAGCCAACGGCTTTTTTCATTTTCAATTACAAAATGCATTAGATTTTAGTTTATGTTTTGTAATCCGCCAGCAAATAAATGGAAAAAAGATGTACTATACTATAGAATACTATATAGTACCGCCTGCAATTGGCAAACGTCAACGTTTCATTAGAAATTTTGGCATTTGAGCGCACAAATTGGCCGCACGTGAATTGAGGAACCACGATATTAAAATAGTTACACGTGCGTCAATCAAAGGAGTGCTCGACTAACAAATACCCGGTACTAATAATGGAGACGCTGATAGGACAGCAATATAAATATATATGGAATACTGTACTATGGAAATATACTTAAGAACACTATATGCTCATTGTATATACAACTGCTTTTAATGCTGAAATCCTCGATTAAACCATTTTGAAATAGCCAAGTTATCATTTATCAGGCAATAGTCGTCCCAAGCTGGCTATATGAAATACCTCTGAATAACCCATTCACAGGATCTATCGCAGAAATCTATCCTTAGGAATTATGGATCTATTGCAGTAATCTATTCTTATGACTAAGTCTAGGAATCTATTCTTGGATTATGGAATACATAGGTATCGATTCCTCGCTAGAAGAATTCATTCTCCACCTCCCTCTGCCTAACACAATATATACCCCTTTTCAGCACCCACAAGAAATTGCAGGGCATATAATTACAAGAGCAATTAAAATAAATAGCTAATGAGAATCGCCAACTCACAAAGGATTTGAACAATTCAAAATCGAAATGTGCATGTTAAGTTTGAAATAATTTAATTGTTTCGCAGCAAATTGAAATTACAAATTGATGGGCTTCATATTCATGTGGCCTCTTAGTGAGTGATTTCACCAACAATTAAGGATCTATAGTATTTATATATGCATATGTATATATGTATGCAATTATTGCATGTAGGAATGTAAGAAGTTCGAAATAGCTGACTTGATCAAACTATTATCATAGACACTAGTCCATATTATTATATGCTATACAGAAATATTTTAAAGACTAGGAAAAATGCAAACTCTTATAGCGAACAGAGCTTCTAAATCAACTGAATTCCTACAATAAATTCCGAGCTTTAGCGTTCAATTGCCGTCATTTACAAACTGGAAGTGGAACCTAAATCACATATTTCTACAAATCAATTTCTGGAAAATCTGGTTTTTATACTCGTTCACTCAAGTGAGTAAGGTATATTGGTTTTATTTTTTTGTCTTCCCGTCTGTCTGGTCTGTCCTTCCATCCGTTTGACCGTCCTTAAGTCTGTCAGCCAGTCCGTGCGTCCGTCCGTCAGTCTGACAGTCTATCCTTTCGTCTGTTTATCCGTTCATCTCTTCCTCCATCCGTTTGTCCATCCGTCTGTCCCTCCGTCGTTTCGTCCCTCTGCCTATCTATTCGTTCGTCTGTCCTTCCGTCTGTCCGTCTATCCGTCCGCCTGTCTGTCCTTATGAGCCACAAGCCACTTTGTTGCTGTTAAACCTAGAGACTTGAAATTCAAAACAAATCTTATTTTCTTTAGTTCCATTATTTCTAAAGAGTTCAAATTTTCTAGCACTAGAAAGATGGTATCTACATATGTATATCTCTATCTAGTATAAAGGGTTAATGAGGTAAGTTTTGGAATATATACTTATGTACGGACAACTGGAAATATATCTCAGATATATTTCAAAAGTGGGAAACCAGTTTGAGCTATGTCCTTAGCAATTGAATTTTTGTAGAACCCAGTAAAACATCTTCCATTTCTTTCGAGTTAAGTCAAAGCAAAGTTTATTGTATAGACTTTCAAGAGTTGTGTATCTAAGTTCTGTGAGTTGTAACATTTTTTTTTTTTTTTTTTATAATTATTATTTTGTGACTCGTTTTACACCCCTCTCTTTGCAACCCTTTAGACCCAAGTGCCGTCACGTGCAGAGCGCCATTAACTTTGATTGTCTCATGGCATTTTAGACGACAAATAGAAATAGAAATATTTATAGATACGCATCGATTCATCGGCGACGCATTAGCGCATTAGCTGGCGGCATTGTGCGGCTCGAAATTTGCGGCAGGTGCTGCGCTGTGTCATTGATATTGTTCAGTTATTAGGTATACTATATAGTATCTAATATGAGTAGTTTTTAATTAAAAATTGTGGAAACACACAGACGCCGACGCACCTGTTGGTACTTCAGCTGTGGGTGTGGCCGATGGGCGAGGTGGCCCGACGAGTCGCGACGCGGCCTGGCTGCCACTTAATCTTGGTTGTCTTGAAAAATCATAGCAGGAAATCAAAAATACACACAGCTGACGCCATAAATGAGATAACAAGTTTGTAATTTCGGCATAATTGCGCCCCACCCACCAGCCGCCGCCCCAAAGGGCAAGGAAAGGGCAAGGCAGCCGTAGGTTAACTCAGGCTAACACTCGACTCCCGATGTATATTTGATTCCGCTTGAGCTTAGGCATAATACTAACGTGGCTGCTGCTGGCGCAGTTGTTGCTCCCTTTTTTTTATACCCTGAACCCATTGAAAATGGGAAATCAGGGTATAATGGTTCTGTGAAAAGTGTGTAACAGCGCAGTTAGCAGAGCGCAAGCTTATGTGTGCGTGTGGATGCATGTGTGTGTATGTATGTATGTGTGCATAAAAGAACTGCGGAATCATTAGAGCATCAGCTGGGAGAGCTCAGGGTATCTCCTAGTCGAGCAGTCTCGACTAGAGTCTTCTTACTTGTTTTTTTATTAAAATCAAACTGGCATATTTTTGTGCTCGGGCTGTGCAGCTAAACTTTGGTAAAAGTCTCGCGTCGCCTACGCTGGCGGCCCCACACACGTGCTGCCAAATGCCAGATGCTCCACATGCCAGAAGCAAATGACAGCCACAATTCCCCCCTCTGAGACCCAAGGGCAAAGAGCCGACTCTTGCCGCTCATCTAATTAAGTTCGCATGAAATTTATAACTGGCATTCGTTTGGCCTTCTGCGTCGAGTGACAGCCTCGCCTAGTTCGGATGGGCATTGGGATCTGGATCGGGATAGGGATCGGCCTTGGGATTGAGCATTTTTATGCATCGCTGCTTCGATTCAGGGCTTGCAACAATTACCTGGCCTTGAAAGATTTTTAGTTAACTGAGCTTCGCCTTTGAAGTTGGCCAGTCTATTGCAACAAAACATTTTCGCAAAGTTTATTTTTCTTTTAGGCTTTCATTTGGCTTTCCAACTTTCTTCAAATAATTGTGAGTTTTTCACTCTACACGATTGCTTGGCTAGCGCCCTCACAAGAACTTGGACTTTAAGCATTGAAGCAGAATAACTTTCTGTGGCTTTTTACTTGTGCAAAGACAAGCTACAAATGCAATTACATTCATAATTACATTTTTTCACTTGGCACGAATTTTTCATAAACCCAGCCAAGCTGATTATACTCAGGCAAATGGAAAGTTCATGTTAAGAGCCTTAACCATTTAGAGCATATTGATTCTTGCTTCGCATCAACGACCGTCTCTAAGTAGCCTTCTTCGTCCTTTCGTTGATCATAATCAATGATAAAAATTCTTCCTTTTCTTCCTTTTTTCATCCTCCCGTTTGTCCATATAGATGCGATACACACAACTCATTATATTTTTAGTCATTTCGTCGTCCGTAATGCATTGATGATTATCTGTTTAACGTTCGATCCATCCTTAAGGTCTATAAATCTTATCTCAGCAGTCTTTTTCCTGATTCTGCTCCCCCTTAATGTTGGAATATTCTTTTAAAAAATCAATATCTACATTTGATATTCCTAATCTGAAGAAAAGCCTTACTCAGTCTTTCATCAACAGATTCCGGTTTAGTCCCCAGTCAAACTTATATGGGCAAGACTTCCGGGTTCTTGAGCGTCGTTATAGCCGGACTCTACTGCATATGCACATTGAAAACATTCGACAGATAACTTTCATAATAGCAAAAGAGATTTGAGGGTATCTGCTAGTCGTTTACACTCGTTCGAGCACTTTTAGCTGCTAGTCAAAGCAGAAACTCGTGCTTTGGCTTATAAACACATTTTAGAGGTAAAAATCTACTCGGAAAATTGTGTGTTAGAAAAAAAAAGCAGAAATTATTCAATAATCCTATTAAAATGGATTTATTATGTACAAGCAAAGCATTCGTCTATGTGTGTGTGTGTGTGTGTGTGTGTGTGTGTTAGTATATGGAGCTTAGGGCAATTTCTAATGAAGTGCTTTTAACAAGACTACAGCAGTCTTTGCTCACACATTGAGAATTTATTTAATTAAGAAAACTGTTGAATCCTGATATGAATAACGAAGCAAACATTGCTAATTCAGGTTGACTAAACAACTAGTAGGCAAATGTTGGCTAAGTGGCTGACGTCAATAGAGATTTGTTCGGCCCGCACTAAATGCTTTAATGTGTTTGGTTAGGCTTGCTAATCCAGTTCTAAAAGGAATTAAGCGTCGTCTCGTCTCGCCGGCCCGGGGAAATGGCTGCTGCACTACCATTCGATTCAATTCGAGTCAATTCGAGTCAATTCAATTCAATTCAATTAAAAACCTAATGAAACGAGAGCTAAACTGATTTGATGATGGTTAAACAAACAAAGCAATAAACATTCCGTCAGCCAGATTTTCTTGTCTTTGCCCTCCGACCATTTATTTCTTTTTTTGTCTAACACTCGCTCGGGGAGCACGGAGAGGCATATTCGTTGGGGGCGTTTATACATCCGCATGCGATGACGGGCAAAGGACTTGAGGATAATCATAAACTGTTGCATCTGGTCCTTCGACCGGCTAGCTCTCGCTAGACTCGCCAAAATAAGCTACACTACATTCACATGAATCGAACAGAGCGCGTATTATGCAGTCGTTAGCTCCCGACTGTCGACTTGCTCTCAGCTATTTTATTTTGCTGCCTCAATTATTTGCTGTTGTTCGTTGCCCTCTCCGTCCGGCGGGCGCTCCATGCTGGCTGTTGGCGGATACGGACTTTGGAATGCTGGCGCTGGCTTTAGTCCGGGCGCGGCGTATATATTGCCACAGAATATTTATTAAATTGTAAACATAATGAATAGGAGAGTTCTTTGCGAGCTCTGTACACGATATCAAAGCAAATATTCCCCAGGGCGCGGGCAACGAACATCGCAGCCAGGTATATTAAAAATGTATTGACATGTCGGCCATTTGGCCGCGGGGCAAACAGCTTAAATGTTCCAGCTAACCGATTCGAACAAATTAATTAAGTGCGTAATCCCCTTTGACCAAATAGTATACAAGGCATTTGATGGCATTTCACGATTTTTCAAATACATTTCAGCTCTTTTATTGCCAGCCTGAGGTGCGAGCCGTCGATGTTGCGCTAGCTGTTGTTGTTGCTGTTGACGTTGTTGTCGGGTCACCTTTAAGGTTGAGCCCCTTGGCTTTAACGCCATCGATTTTCCTGCCATCCAATTATTTAGCGTTTAACTGGCAGCGTCAGCAGCAAGTGGACATCTCTCTCAGCTTTATCTCCATTTATTTGCCCTATTCTCGCCCTGCCCACTTGCCCAATATTTTGCCCCGAAATTCAGCAGAATCAGCCTTTGCACGCCCACGATGAAATGAGCACCAAATTGTGGCACTTATCGCAATCAAAAGGCGCTCAGATAGCTGCCCAAATGGCATACGCATGGCACGGCCTGTGCTCTGCTCTTTCCAATGACGGTTGACTGTGCGTATACGCAACGCATCCACAATTAAGTGGCAGAGAATTTCCATTTGAGCTTTAACTGGGCTTCAGACCACAACCTATCTCAACTGAGCGCAATTAAAACATAGTAAAGGAGACAGAGAATGAGAGAGAGAGAGAACTAAAATTCAACTATGCACTAGAATTCAATTAGCAGCAGCAAGAAAACGGCAAAACTCTACTCAAAGCACAGGCGAAAGCGACTTGAGCGAAAAATATATTTGCCATGCCAACAACTTTTATATATCTGCAGCTGGGCAACTGCATTGCATTATATATAGATACATATAAATTTATGCATATAGACACTTTAACTTAGTGAAATAATTATATTATGATGACATTGTCTAGGCTTTCATACAGTCACGTCCGTATATCCAGCTGTACCCAGCTGCATATGAATTTCTCAGAGTTGGTCCAGAGCGTGAAAGTTCTTAAATTTTAAATATATTTCTGACAGTATATAAATACATGTATTTAAACCTTATGCCATTTCATTCAAACAGTCTAATTTCACAACGAATTCTCGGTATGCTGTCTTTCGCAATGGACTTTCCCAGAATGCCGACTGCTCTTCGCCTTCTCTTTGTCCAATAACAATCGTTATAATCCTTAATTAATAACCATCTCGCTTGATAGCATAATTTAACAAGGAATTCCCGATGTGATGCCCCTAGCGGGGGGCTTTCCCAGAATGCCAATTGATAGTCACCTGCTCTTCGTCCAATGTCAATGGCTACGATCCTTCTCAATTGCCATCTCGCTCTTGCTCAGCAGCCCGCAGCTCTACGTTCAGCATTGTTCGTCTCTCTCCCACTCTCGGAGTGAATCGCCTGCTGAGACTCAACTCAGTAATAGCTATATCGGTCTCCCTCTGTCTCATGGAGAGAGTTTCAGAAGATGGAAATCCATTCATATCTGCTAAGCTCAAAATAATGTTGTTTAGATTTTACAAAATATCAACTCGGCTTCTACCTGATAAATAATTCAATTATTTTCTTAATTTTTAAGCAATGTCAATTCAATTGTATATTTCTCTATATGACAGATTGTCCCTTTTCCCCGCTATTGTTTGCCATTTGATATAATTTGTATTGAATTACATTTTAGCTTTGATAAACGAAAACTATGCGCATATGTATTCCCTTTGCTGCTGTTGTTGTTGCTGCTGTGTGCCTATGTGTACACATATTGCGTATACGACATGTGGTCTGGGCTATTTCATAAAAGGTCAATTGGCCTCAGGCCAGCAAACAGTTGCAAATGTGAAATGCTTTTGGTTTGTTCTTCGGGTCCGGGTCGGGGTCGGGGTCGGGGTCGGAGCCAGGGTTTATTAAGAATTCAATAACTACGTTTGTGTGAAATATTAAGAAACATTTGCCAGCGGCCAAACGAATGTGATTTGAATGCAAACAAAGCGCCAAGTCCTAGCAGCTTAAAGTGCTTAAAGTGGCTCGAAATGAAAGCGAGGCCGAGAAACTAAGGCGATGGCCGTACAACTTGACTGTTATATCATGTTTGGGTTGAGTGATTGTTCCTAATGTGTTATGTTGTTGTTGTTGTTGTTGTTTTGTAGTTGTTGTTGCCTGATGTTGATGCGTTGCCACAAAGAAATCAGTGAGCTGTAAGAAACGTCCGCTAGGGCAGCGGCAACGTTGACAATTTCGATTTAATGGGCGGCGCGGCGGGGCGTGGCACATTGCAAAATCAAGCATTTCCAGCAGCCATTTCCAGCAGCTCGGCAATTGCCCATTGCGTTGTGTTTGCGTTTGGCATGGTTTTTTCTTCTTCTTTTTTTTATTTTTAGGCGCTTCCGCTTTCGTTTCCGCGTCACTGCGCCGAGGCAGTGTGAAATATTTGCGGACCGAAACGCATAAAAATGGTGTAAAACAAAGTGAGCTCGAGCCGGGAAAGTGGCAACTGGCCGAGCCTACAAACTAAACTTTCTTTTATTTATATAATTCACAAAAAAAAAAAGAAAAAAAAAGAAAATAAATAAAAATTTAGAGTGGCACAAAATCAAAACAAAAGAAAAGAAAATGAAAATAACATAAAATATAAAAAATAAAAGTGTAAAGTAAAGCAAATAAGAGCTGTCGCCCACCGAACCTTCGATTCTGCCTGTGCACATGTGAGCAGCCGCAGCGACGCGACGTCAGCCCGTCAACGGCTGTCGTTGGGCTGAGGGCAAAGCCAAAGGCAAGGCAAACGCAAAGTACGACTTCAACAACAACAAAAACGACGAAAGAGCTCTTCAGATACTCACACACGTTCATGTGTAATTATAGATGTGTGTGTGCGTGCGTGTGTGTGTGTGTGTGTGTGTCCTTGACTTTGGCTCAAGCAGCTGGCAGACAAACTTCTTCCCATGCGGTTTTACACAGTGACAGCAGCAACAACAGCATCAACAGCACAGCAAATCAATTGAAGTTTATTGCTCTTAAAGATGTCACATGATTGCCACTCATCATCTACGTTTGTGTGTATATATGTATGTATGTACATGTATGTATGCAAGCATAGCTAGTGATGCTTGGCTGATCCTTGACTTGAATTGTAACAAAAGTTTATGCGATGCACTCGATTAGGATATAATGAAGATAGTGTGTATGTCATGCTAGCTTTGCAAAGCTCGTAAGTTGAAGCATCTTGTCCTAGCTTATTCAACTAGCTTACACGCCAACAACAGAAGACGCTAAGAGTGTTCAGAATAAATCGAAACAAAAATGTTTTGGTTCACTTGAAAAAAAAAAATACTAATATAGAGAAGTATGTTAGTATATTACGTATGATACATGAATCTACCTTACCTTAACAAAGTACCTGACTGTGTGGTACATACTCTGCACACTGAGCTAGCTAACAATTTCACATCCTTGGTGAGCACTTATTAAGCCAGCAATCAACAAGATATCACAACAAACTGTAATCCCAGGCTAACAGACTTGCCTGAAGAAAAAGACGCAAAGGGCTCAAGAGTTCTCACAAATCCAACACACTCACTGAATCGTTTCATTTAACTTTCATCTTAATATGGAAATAATCCATCAGGCTTGCTCTCAAGCCTCGACTACACGAGTTTCACACTAGAAAATCACTAACAAAAATAAAACAACAAAATTCGATATATATAACTATATATTATAGTAGACTACAATTTTTATATATTTATTATAAATATTATATACATAAGCAAAATAATTTACTAGTTAATTTGTACGTGAATATACATATATCGCTATGACGTGAATATAACAATGTAAAGTAAATAAAAAATATTTTCTGTTTTCGTTTAAAGGCGCAAATTGATACAAACATTGAGATTGCTTTTATAAAAAAAAAGGAACCATATTAAATATTAAATTCGTATATGTCTATAATATATATCATATACATATATAAAGCGCATCGCAACATAATACTGTATTCTGTTTTCTACGTTTTGCAATTTTATTTAATTTTGTGCTGATTGGCTCCCACTGGTGCAGTTGTATTAGTGTGAAGCCGAGTGCTTGCTGAGTTGTTGCTGTTGAGTTTGTGTCTTAATCCCACGCTTCTCTTTGTAAACGCTCACTCTGTGAGCGAGAAGGGGACAGAGATAACTCGAGCTGAACGATGGCTCGGCTGTTGAGCCCCGGCAGGCGATTCATTTCGGGAGTGCGAAAGAGACAAACATAGCTATGACTCAACGTTGTCCCACATGCTGCTCAGCAAGAGCGAGATGGAAATTTAGAAAGGATCGTAACGATTTTCATTGGACGAAAAAAGGTGAGTAATAATTGGCTTTTTTCGAAAACACGGTACGTAAGAAAAGCACACAGCATAACTGCTGAGTGAGAGTGAGATGGCTCTGTATGCAGGATCGTAAAGATTGTCATTGGACGAAGAGAAAATAAATTAGTGACTTCTCTTACGGTAATCAAGTGATTATCAATATGCATAAATTAGATAAGGCTTATCCATAACTTACATAGCTCTTTTTTGATTGCTTTCATTCTGTTCTTGTTCTGCTTAAGTTGCATAATAAATTATGCACATTCTTATATACATATATACAGGCCTGTTCCTTTCACTTCCCGCACAACTTTGCAACATGCTGAATTGCTTTTAATTATCGAACTTCCTTTAATGAAATCAATCAATATTTAAACTCAAAAGTGTTTCAAGTATTTTGGCCAGAAAGCCCTTAGCTCAACTCGCTTTCCGTTGGGCATTTATAATCAGATGGCTTCGCAACAGGAATTCCAATATGCCGCCTAACATTGGCAACTTGCCAGCAAGCACGCCGACACACACACATACACACACACACATACACCGACACAGACACACAGGATGGCAGTCATTTAAATACAAACAGCAATTTACGTGCCGCTAAAGCTTTTGGCCATTTAACTTTCAAGCCGAGCAACACAAACAACTGACACTTTTACAAGTGCTTAGCTAAGCAAATACCCTGTATTTTGACTTGAAGTGCTCGTATGGTTTAGCTGCAGAGTGCTTTCGTATACCCCTTAAAACTGGGGTTATCTCAAAAGTGCATTATCAATTTGGGATAAACAATCAAATTCAGTTTATCTCCTCCATCATAGGGTATAGATGGCACAGTAAGTACCCCTAGCCAGGCGCTTGGCTAGGGCCCAAACGGCGCCTAGCCGAAAGTGCAATCAATGCACAGTCACGTTGCAATCAGACCTCAACGGCTAGCAGCTCGACTGTTCCGTTACACCCCTGCGCTCTGCCATCCTGGAGGCGAACCTAAGTGGCTGCGGATTGGGCTGTAGCTGGGGCTGTGGCTGGGGCTGTGGCTGGGGCTGTGGCTGGGGGCGTTGTTTGTGGCGACGGCATACACAAAGCACAGGGAACAAAAGTGAAATTGTTTTGCGATGTATGTGCTGAAGGTGCAGCAGCAGAGACTAGCTGCTGCTGCCTTCAGTTATGTCTAGAGAATGTTTGCCCAACGGCAATTTCATATACTCAGCTCAGTTTGACTATGCGGCCGCTAAAACTATTTGACAAGCGTTTAAAGGCCTTTGGGTCCTGGGTGTGTGCTTAGCCAGCTTGTTGTCAGCCAAATTGGACAACGTTGAATAAACTGAAAATGCAATTAGATTTTGCCATCCTTCCGCTTGATTATCGTTGCCCGCTGCAACGGCTCGTCGGCCGGACTAGAAACATTTTTAATTGGAATATTTGTTGCAACTCGGATGCAGCTTGTTGCAGTTGTTGGCCCATTGTCCATGCGATTTGGTTTTCGCAACAGATTTGCCAAAGCGACGCATCCAGTTGGAATTGTTTATAACCATTGCAAAGTCTGGAACGTAATTAACAAATTGCATGTCTCTATCCAATGAAAGCACTCTCACACACACTCTCCTACTCTAAGCTCATTTCGAATGACTGCAGCAAAATTATTTACAGCCGTAAATAGCCCATTGGCCCATTGAACAGCAATGGCGCACAGTGGGCTGGCCCCTGCAAGTTCAATTAAATCAAATACTTTATATGTATTGTTTGTTATTTTATTTATTTATTTATTTTCTTTTTTCGCAATTTATGATTCTAAAGTAAAATCAAACTAGAATCATTTTAAATTGGCTCAACGCCTATGACTTTTTTCATTGCGAAACGAGCAAAGGTCCCTCTGTGCGGCGATGGCAAAAAGGGTCAAAGCACCCACAGCAACTCAGTGGAGAAAGCACTCCAGTGACACTCTTTAAACGCCCAGTTGCCAGTCGAAGCCAACGGCCATTGGAGAGCTGAAACAACTCTTGCTGATTCCCAGCCAGTGCGTCTCTCCTGCCTCAGCTGCGAACGACATTGCAAATTGTTTCAGCTGCATTGCTCTGCTCCATCGACTACTTCCCAAATGTGAAGCAGCCCAAAGAGTGCTCCAAAAACTTAAAGTTGCCAAAATCGGAATGTGCAAACTTTTTCGCATACCATCGAATCGGCCACAAGGAATCGTCGCCTTGTTAAGGCAACAGCCAGCAACAATTGGGTGAATGGAATGCGTTTGAGTGCAATTAGATGAAGCTATTCGGCCAGAAATGATTACATTTGTATTTGCCACAAGGAATCGGACGAATTATTTGAGCATTTGCTCATAATCGAGCGCTGGGGAAAGCGAGTGAAGTGGAGCAAAGGAGGCGTGGGACAGCATGCCATCAAGTGCCACCAGCTGTGGCTGTGCCCATAAGAGGATCGCGCAGATGAAGAGCACGTCGCAGTGTCATAAACAGCAGAAGCTTACGACAACAAAGCTGGGAACAATCAAATTACACTCAGCTCCATGGCTAAGTGTCTAGCTGGCTGTCTGACTGTCGTAGGGGAGGGAGAGAGATAAAAAATAATTAACAATAGGCATAAATGAAGCCAGGAGACAGAAGAGAGAAGCGAGAAGAGGGAGAGGGAGAGGGAAGACAGTGAGCCAAAGCAGCAGACGCGCAGACGACGGCGCGAAAGATGAAAAGTTTTCATAAGATTTTATGGCCAGCCATTTATCCAGCGAGAGGTGTGAGAGGAAGAGAGTGAGAGAGAGAGAGAGAGAGAGAGAGACAGCGCGAGTGTGGGCTGGTCTCCCATGGTGTCGCTCCCTCTAAAGGGTGGCCATCGTTGATAGATTCATCGATTATGGTGCGAGTCTTTAGTATTTGTCGCTGTCGTGGCAGGAGTACGTACGTGTCCTGGCGGAAGGAGCATTTGTCGCGCTGTCTACGGATATGGCCGGGTGGGCGGCGAGTCGGAGCAAACGGTTTATGAATAATCTAAATATAGCCTCGCTCTTAACTGTTCCGTTTACGACTCGTAATTGCCAGCGAGCAGCACAAATTGGGAGTGTGATTCATCCCATTCCAACAACCTGCCCCTCCCTCCTCCTCCCTCCACTTCCCCTCGTTGCTAAGACACAATTGAAGCAGGATATACGTTCACACTCATTTACAAGTTCCCACGGTTGTTCGCCTGGAGGTGGGCAGCTGTCAGTCAGCTGGGACACGTTCAGGACACGGCAAGGACATGACCAGGACACACGAAATTAACTGTTGAAGACTGGGGCCCCAGCCACTGGTGCCAACTACGCTCTGCTCGAGCTTGACGTTTGCCTTATTTCTTAATTCCAATGCCAACAAAATCTCAACGTGGACCCCTTTGCCGCCTGCAAAGGGCGAGTCCTGCTCGTCGTTCGTTGGCGCTCGCCCATTCGGCTGATGGGAACTATCATGCATCTTTATTATCATTATCGTGGGCATCATCGGCCTCGAAGTTTGGCCGCCCACTTCCTTTCTACGGTTCAAGTGGTCTGGCCTCATCTTTGACGTTTGTTTATTTAATGATTGACCGCGGGGAGCTGATGCCTCGACCGGATGTAGGCCAGTCAATTGGCTTGGGGCCACATTCCCCACTATTCACTCCCCACTCAAATTCACCCTCCTTCATCCGTTCCCTGGCGCCTTGTTCCACACCAATTGACCTGCTGTGTCTGTGGCTGTTACTCGAGCCGTTGCCTGGGCTGGTAATTCCCAAGCTCTTGATGCGTGCCCTGAATATTTATTTGCATTTGATTAAAGTCTCAGTTTCACTCTAAGCTCATTTGATTAAGCACACAAGACTCCCAAGGTTAGGCGAGGCAGATGGAGAAATATAATGTTATTATACATATATATGTATGTACCTAACTACGACTAATGATTTTAAATTATGGAATTAAGATTCACAGAGTGAGCGAGAGAGGGAGAGTAAAGAAACTAGAAACTAGGTCATGGTAGCTGATTTAATAAGGAATCTAAGCGAGACGATCCTTCGGGAGAATAAAGTCGCAATTTTTAGGTAAGAGTTAAATTTCAAGGAAGCTGAGATATTGGGCCCTATAGACCAAGGACACCTTCGGATGAATGCAGAAGATGGACTCCTTCGACAAGTTATTGAAGAAAGTGAAGCGTAGAACCTTACCAAGCAGATTTTTGGATGAATGAATGAGATAAATTGCCTCAAAAGTTATACAAGAAAGTAAGAAGAGATCAAGCCTAGAACCTTACCAAGAGAACCTTTGGATAAATTCAGAAGTTAGACCCTTCCATAAGTTTTAAAATAAAGTGAGACCAGATGAAGCCTAGAACCTTACCAAGGAGACCTTTGGATGAATGAATAACATAGACTCCCTCAAAAAGTTATAGAAGAAAGTAAGAAGAGATCAAGCCCAGAACCTTACCAAGAGAACCTTCGGATGAATTGAGAAGCTAGGCCCTTCAAAGAGTTATAGAAGAAAGTGAGACCAGATTTTAGAACCCTATTTCCTTGGGAAACCCACAATTATATAGGCTCACAGTCTGAGATATTAAAGTATGTCAGCTGCTCTTAAGGTAACTCTAGGATTTTTCTAGCCGACAAATTAGACTAGGTCATCCAATAAATCAGGCTGAACGCAGTTTCGCTATAGATCAATTGTGGTTAAATTTTAGCCTTTGGTAAAATATTGAGTAGCCTTGCGGCTCGCCTCTCACTCCCCTCCCACCTCTAATTCTCATTCGCATTCTCAGCGCAGCGTCGGCTGAAAAGAGCTCATGAATAATGTCACCTGATGCCAACAAATAGCCTCATTACGGCGACAATGAGTTGTCGTTTTTCTTGGCCCTGGACTCGAGCCTAGGCTATAGTTGGTTAGGGCTAGACGATATTTCAAATATTTAATTGCACCACATCACATAGGGTGAACGTATGGCCGTATGGCCGGCCGGTGCACAGGGCGCATTGCTCAGTTATTACACATTTTTCGCCACCGGCTTGCGTCCAGTTTGAATAATATGTGCGTAGAGCGGAAACAGAACTCATTCAGCCGCAACCCCCACAGAAATCCGAGATCCAAGAGGCGAAGGCAAACGCAAATCTGTACCTCAGAATTTACTGCTACGAAATGAGCCGTGCAATTTGTTTGCCCTGCTGCCGGTTATATCAGTTTGTCATCAGATATGTAACGCAATCCCGATTCCTAAATACATTTGCCTCCCTCGAGACGTTAAGTGTATAACGTATTGGCTATAACTGTTTCTCATGCCCTTATTTCCGCCCATTTGCCTCAGTCAGTGTATTAATTGTTCGCCGAGCCTTGGATAATTTGCCCCGACTTTGTTCATTTATTTTATTTCAGTGTATTTTATTTCGTTGCTTTTGCCGAGACCGCAGAAAGCGGCATGAATGAAACAATCTGAAGCTGGTAAACGCCAAAGTTGAGGGAATCCCCTTATCGTGCCTTGCCTCGCAATGTCCTTGACTGATGGAACGGAACAGATGCAAGCCGGGAATAAGTTATAGGGGCTGAAATTCCAAAGGCAGTTACAATTTGGCTTTTGTCACAGTGACTATGTAAATAACTACAGAATAAACCAACAACAACAACAACGACGACAATCACTACACATGGCATAGCCAACATTTTTTGGCCAGCTTGTGGATATGCTTATTTCTGCTTTTATTATGTGTGCTCGGATCTCTAATTTTTGTGCTTTTTTTTATTTATTTCTTTCCCTCTGACAGCCTGCTGTGTGTGTATGTGTGTGTGTGAAACACATAAATTAAATTACTTAAGGCACAAGGAAAATGCTGTGTGAAAAACTAACAATAGCTTCCTTGGAGGCATAAAGCTGCTTGCAAGAGATAGAGAGCGATAGACAGAGAGTGTGGGAGCGAGATGGAGATAGTGAATGAAAGAGTACGTCTAGATAGCCGGCTTTTGGCTTAACAGGGGGCTAAACGAAGAGTTCTTGACATAAAGGGGAATTTAAAAAATGGAATTTGAGAGCTATATATTATTGTATATGAAATGTATGTATTTTTCTTTAAGATTAAATTTTAAATTTTATTAAAATTTTGTATTTCATTTACTTAATTTTTTTATATTTAAAAATTTTAATCTTATTTTTACCACTTTTTTTTTTTTTTTTTTTTTTTGATTTTGCTTTAATATGTAATATATAAAGCAATAGCTGAGTTGAAGGCACTCCAACATTATAAGACACACAGAGATCTCCCAAATATCTACAATTAATATAAATAAAAAATATATTGAAACTTTCTAAGCAGCCCTCTGGTTGAGCGGCCATCATCTCTGTCTGGATATTCGCATCATATGCAAAAGCACAAAAATAAAAATAACAAGTAACAAAGCTCTAGTCGAGACTGCTCGACTACGAGATCCCCTGAACCCTTCAAGCAACAGCCATTTCAATCATTTTTAGCGTCTCTCTGCTTACACAAACACACACATACACTCGCAAACACACATAAGCGCGCACGCATGGGCTGCAGTGTGGGAACTTAATTGTTTAATAACTTTTTTTCTGGACGTACGTTCTTCATGAAACTGGATTGTGGTTTTATCATTAATATGCATGTATGTTCCGAAACTCAAGTCTCTAGTATTTGAAATACGCCTTTTACAAACTTATGGGTAAGGGGGTGGATATAGGGGTGGGGGGTAAAATTGAACAAAAATCGAAATTCTATAACGTACATATCAATCTACATTTAAAATTTGGAAACTCTAGCTCTAAAGATGTAGGAGATATAATTTTATAACTGCATTTCGATAAGGTTTTTGATCGATAAAAAAAATAACTCGACGAGTTATCGATTTTTGGTGATAAACTTGATATGAGCGCTGTATTTACGGTCATTTTAAAAAAAAGTTCAAGTCTGAAGCTCTTATATCTTCTGAAATCGACGCGTTCAAACATACGGAAAGACGGACAGACGGACAGACAGACGGACAGGGCCAAATCGACTCAGCTCGTCGCCCTGATCAAGCATATATATACTTTGTGGGGTCTGCCACGCCTCCTTCTGCCTGTTACATACATTTCAACAAAACCATTATACCCTGATTTTGCCATTTTCAATGGGTTCAGGGTATAAAAATAAAAAAAAATTTGAGATAAAACAAAGAAATGATTTAATGCAAATTTCAGTATTTCTCTGTCAGCTTGGCTGGGTGCCATCTATATTCAGTCTGGTGTGGCCCGCTTAAGTTTTCAGCCAGGCTGACAAATTAGTTGGCAGACGAATGATGTGAGGTCCAGCAGACGATGTGATTGCAATTGCTGCTGGAGATGAAGCAGAGATTCACCACGCGGATAACCTAATTGAGGCAGGTGAGTCGCTCTTGTTTTTAGCCCGCTAACAGGTTCATTAATGAGACTGTAATAAACAAACTGGCAAACAGCGCTCGCCAAGCACAAGTTGTCTGAGTGCCAAGAATTGTTGACAGCTCAACTTGGCCAGGCAGCAGCATGGAATGAAAATGCGCATTTGCAATCCAGATGCATGCAAATTAACAGCAATGCACAGTGGCTCGAAGCCAGCACTCTTTTGCATATTTGTTGCTCACACTTTTTATACCCTGAACCCATTGAAAATGGGAAATCAGGGTATAATGTTTTTGTTGAAATGTATGTAACAGGCAGAAGGAGGCGTGGCAGACCCTATAAAGTATATATATTCTTGATCAGGGCGACGAACTGAGTCGATTTAGCCCTGTCCGTCTGTCTGTCCGTCTGTCCGTCTGTCCGTCCGTCCGTCTGTCCGTCTGTCCGTCTGTTTGAACGCGTCGATTTCAGAAGATATAGAAGCTAGAGACTTCAACTTTTTTTTAAAATGCTCGTATATAGCACGCGGATATCGAGTTTATCACTAAAAATCGATAACTCATCTCGTTATTTTTTTATCGATCAAAAACCTTATCGAAATGCAGTTATAAAATTATATCTCCTACATCTTTAGAGCTAGAGTATCCAAATTTTAAATGTAGATTGATATGTACGTTATAGAATTTCGATTTTTGTTCAATTTCACCCCCCACCCTTATATCCACCCCCTCACCCATAAGTTTGTAAAAGGCGTATTTCAAATACTAGAGACTTGAGCTTTGGCAATTATACGCATAGTAATGATAAAACCACAATCTGAAAGTTTCAAGGAGAACGTACGTCCAGAAAAAAAGTTATTAAACAATTAAGTTCCCATAGTAAGCCCACACTGCAGCCCATGCGTGCGCGCCTATCGGTATCTATGTATGTGTGTTTGCGTGTGTATGTGTGTGTTTGTGTAAGCAGAGAGACGCTAAAAATGATTGAAATGGCTGTTGCTTGAAGGGTTCAGGGGATCTCGTAGTCGAGCACTCTCGACTAGAGTTTTCTTACTTGTTAACTGTAGCTTTATATAAACTAACCTAGCCATCACATGGCATGACATAAAACAGCTTACCATAGCACATAACACTATCAAACTTAGCATAATATAACCTATTATATAAATAAAATAAAATAAGTGAATATAACGCAGTATTACGTAACGTAAGGTAAACTAAGATAGCATAAAGTAACTGCCGGTAAATTGAGAAACTTTAAGATGAATTGAGACAGCGTACCGTAAGGTTAAAAAGATAACGTTAAATAAGCTAGTGTAACGTTACGTACAGAAATAACGTAAGGTACGATAACATTCTGCAACTGAAGGTAATCTAATCTAACGCTACGTAACGTAAGTACTTTCTGACTGACTTATCTACGTAACATAAACTATAATGATATAACGCAAGGCAACGTGTGCTATTATAACATAACGTAACACATCGCTTCGTTGCGTACTTAAACGTTCGATAATATATAATAGCGTAAGGCAACGCTCTCTTGCGTAATGTAAAGCGTGATATCAGGTTTTAACGTAAGGCAACGTTTGCTATACAATATAACGTGTATTAATATATCATAGCATAAGGGTCGTTCTGTTACGTAATTTTGTTACGTAATTTAACATCTATTAATATAACAAAAAGGTAATAATAATACAAACGTAAGGTAACGTTCTGTAATATGATTTATGAAACATACGTAACGAAGCGAAAGCTAGCTTAACGTAAGCTGCCCCAAGGTAACATAACGTAATCTAATTAAGCCAACACTGACAAGCTCTTCCTCATCCTTCCTGTCTCCTGCAATATCATAACAGTAGATTTCAATAAGTCGTCGAGCAGAAAAGACAACTTAACATGGCCTCGCAATACATTCGAATTAGCCCCAGAGAACGTAATGGGAGTTGAAGTGTTTCTGCAGGCGCTTGACCGCAGCTCGAGTTCTATTGCTGAAATAGTATATGGATCGCTATATAGTTGTTCTGTTCAGTTCGTTTTGTGGCATGAAGTCAGCTTAATTTGTCCACAGGGAAATCGCATTGGAAATGTTTTTTGACTTCACCTTTTGTCAGCTCTTCAGCGAGTCGAAACATGTTCGGGTTTTCTAATTTGAAATTGATCCCCAGGCGCATTTGTCACAGCTCATTTGAAGCAGCAAAAATTGGTTAGGAGACTTTGCTCGATGACATTTCAGTTCGATGCGGAAATAAACGTATTTTATCTTAATGGCACAATGTGCAAAGCAGCTTAAATTGCTTTCAAAAGTCTTGGCCGAATATCCGGCCGTCCAGAGTGCTTCGTGCAGTCTATTTGCCTCTGCTCACATTTTGCATTTTTCATCTTTCATTTTCCGGTGTGTGTATGTGTGTGTGTTTTTTTTTTTATTATTATTTTTTATAATTGATGCAGCCGAAATGAACATTTTAATTGCAAGCTCAACGACAACGACAACGACAGCGGCAAAAGCAAATTTCGAGCCCAAGCCGCTTACGGCCCGGACAAGGGTTGGCCTGGTCAGCCTGGCCACGTCTGAGATGGTCATTTGGGTAGTTCCATTCGAGCCGAGAGCAAAAGCTCGGCACTTGTCCACTAAAAGCAACTCTGGCGAAAATTAAGAGCCACAGCAAGCTCTGCCACTCTCTTCCTTCCTTCTCTCTATCTCTCCCTCTCTCTCTGCCTGTTTGCTGTATTTCCAGCAACTGAATTTGGCCAGCATTCCACGTCAACACTATTCGTGGCCAGGAGTACTAATTAACTGCAACAATGGGCTTAATACAACAGCAACAGGCACTCTTCTGCCCATCATCTAAGGCCTTACAGAAATTTTACATATACTTTGTCTCTATCAAGTGTAGTTTACAAGAATTTTATAATCTATTCCAGCTGCTGCTTAGACAGTCGAGATGTTTTCCTCGGATTATATTTCAAGCAGATTTGCCTAAATTAATCTTAAGCAAATATTTTCATACGTCTCGTTTATTTGCGGGAAATTTTTTAAGAGTGAAATTATATTATCAAATTTATATATTTTTGTCGGAAAAGTTGACAAATAGACTGGACGGCTGAGCACGCAGGTTTATTATCGATAACATTAAACTGGAAATAGCTATCGATTTTTTAAATCAAATTAAATCTACGGATGCTTTACAGCAACCCACAACAAAATTTTCAAGTCCTTAACTCTGATAGGCTCTGAGATCGCCACGGTCAAACATGCGGAGAGACTGTCGGACAGAGCTAAATCGACTCAGTTCATTCAAGAATTCATATACCTTTATGGGAACTGCCCTTCAGCCTGCCATATGTATCTTAAGCACACCTTGTAAATTCATAATATATAAGTGAAACTTTGTACATAATATTTGTATCAAAATTGATGATCAAGTCAGCCTCTCAAAATTTTTGTGGCTGTAGCCTTTTACGTTTCGGAGATTTGTTCATTTTCATTGGAGCAACAATACAAGTTAGTTCAAAAATAAAACAAAAAACAGAAAAAAATACACACAACAAAAAGTAAATTTTCCAAATTCATAAATAGCGCATTTACATTTATATATATCTAGTTATACCAAGTTACCACAATCTTCCAAAAATGAATTTGTATACTTTTGAAGAGCGCTGGAATGAGAAGCATCCCCATGATTATTATCTTCCGCCGTTCCTTGGTGGACCGATTGATGAGATCTTTATGAATTACAATCGTCCGTCGGGACTGGAGCAGGCAGTTCCAAAAATATATGTGGCTACTCTTCTGCCCTCTTCTGAGATAAGCGACGACGAGGACGTGGAGAAGGAGACTGGCGAGGAAGAGGAAGAGGAGAAGGTGATGGAGGAGGACGAAGAGGGGGAGGATAATGAGGATAAAGAAGAGGATGAGATGAAAGAGAAGAAGAGGAAGCGTGAAAAACAGGACGATGAGGGAAAGGAGGAGGAAGAGGACGATAGCGAGAAGCGTCCACTCAAAAAAATATCGCTTCCAAAACTAATAACTAACCGTATATACCAAACGGATCATCTGATGCGCGTCGCTGGCCGCTTTGTTCGTGTGTCCGACGTGCCGGATCACCTGTATCAGACCGTCTATTACTTCTTCACTCAGGTGGGCACGCTAGACACAATGCACGCAGTCAATGACCGAGCGTTCTATGTGCTTTATAAGGACCCACGCGACACTCTACGTGCCCTGACCCTTAAACATCGACGTATCTCCTTCCTCGGTGAGATCGTCGTTCTCAAATGTGAGCTGATGAAAAATTCGGAGATGAAGAAGCTCCGTAAGTTCAACATTCCGACCCTGACTGAACGTGACTCCGATGAGCACAATAATGACAATGCTAATAATAATGAGAATGCTAGTTATAATGAGAATTCTAGTGATAATTCCAGTGATAATGCTAGTGATAATGATAATGAAAATTATAGCGATAGTGATAACAATAATAATGATTGCAATGATAATGAAAGTAATGATGATAATAATGATTATGGCAGTAATGATAACGATAACGATGAAAGCGGACAGGATAACGATGAGGGGGAGGAAGAGGAAGAGGAAAGGGGTGATGCCGACAATGACGACGATGACGATGATGATGATGATGATGATGGTGATGATGATGAGGATGATGCTGATATTGACGATATTGGCTATGACTACGATTGCGAATATGCCAGCAATATAACTTACTTCGATGTAAGTGGATTGCTTATGTCCAACGATCCGTACTTTACGCCCGTCGATCCGTTAAGCCACCTGCATGATCGCAATGAGACCATTGATTGCTGGTATTCCCCGAACAGTCTTTATACGTATGACAACTATAACTATAACCAAAACTATAACTATAACTATAACAACTATAACAACTACAACAACTATAACCACTATAACAACTATAACAACTATAACAACTATGGCAACTATAGAAACTATAGAAACTATAGAAACTATAGAAACTATAGAAACTATAACAACAACTATAACTATAACGCTATCGACATACGTCCCTATGTGGAGGACCGGACTCTGCGCTTGCCCACCATGTATCAAATAAAGTATTGGGCACGCAGGCTTTGGTTTTTGACCAAGGAAAAGGCCCGCAATCTGCTCGCGTATTTAACGGTCAATCTGTTTGTATTTTATTAATTTGATTTTTATTATTTATTGTTGGAACCCTTAGGAATTGTATGTAATTGAAACATCGAAAATACTTAGTTATTAAATTGTTATGTAAAAAATAAAAGCTACCAAAAAAAAAAAAAAAAAAAAAACCGAAGCGACATTTACATATTTACACGCAATATATATATATACAAATATATATATAGTAGTTAGATAGACAACTAATCCCAAATGTGCGTCCGATCCCAGAAGAAGAAGAGAAGTCTTAGAGCTGCGGACTGTCGGCAGCAACGGCACTGTTCGTATAGACCACCGAGTTCACCTGCTGATCGTGGCGCGACCGTGTGCGCCAGGTGTCGAGGCCCATGACCATGCCGGGATTGGTATTCGCTTGGCTTGCCGACAGCTGGCCGCCCGCCGTGCCGGCGCGCTTCCACGGCAATCCCTTGAAGGTGTCAACAAAGGCGCGCCGGAAGCTGGCGTTCATGAAGCAATAGGTGATCGGATTGCAGCAGCTGGAGGAGTAGGCGAGCAGCTGCAGGAAACTGATCGTGGTGTAGTCAATGTACTCGTACAGCGCCTGCCCGATGAACATGCTCAGCGTGTTGATCACATACAGCGGCGTCCAGCAGATGAAGAACTCCAGCACCAGCACAAACAGCATCTTCACCACGCGCTTCTTGCTCTCCAGCGTCTTGGCCTCGTTGGATCTGTGAAAGTTGAGAGATTAAGCAGATGATAACTTGTGTATTGGCTATCATCCATCATTGACTTCTAGCCTCTGCTCTAGAAGCTATATAGAAGACTACATATATATAGAGGGATCGACAGCTAAACTTGGCCATAAGAAACTCCTACATGATAGAAGACGAAGTCTTAATAACTCATAACTCATTTAGAGATATATCAATTTAAAAATTATATCCAAAATATAGTCAATTTAGTATTTGTCTAGCATATATTCAATTTACTACGTATATCTCATATATATCTTGCAATACATAGACACTATCTTGTGTGTGCATATGTAGTATTTATCGTATGTCTATGTAGTATTTTTTGACATTCAGTATATATCTAGTATGTATAGAAAAAGTATTTAGATAGAGATCTATGTATATTCAAAATGTATATAGTTAGCATATACACATGTAGAATATTATCTACTTCGTATCCATCTATTAGCATATTAATATATTAATAGTATTTATGTAGTATCTGCTTGGTATCTATCCTGTATGTCTAGTATTTATTTAATATCTACCTCAATTTTTGCTATTAATTTACTTTCAATTGTTAGGGGCACTAACTAAGATCTAATGGTACATATTTCACATCTCCCTATTGAAGTTAACCAGAACCTATCAGGTGGTATCTACTTATCACCTCCTTGTACTTATCCTAGTAAGTACCCCAGAATCTATCTATTAATACCTTTAACCTTAATTAATTTCCAAGGCAATTTTTTTTTTGTAATATTTTTTTTTTCCAATAAAAAAAAAAAAACAATAAATAGAAAACAAATAAAACTATGTATATATATTAAAACTAATAATGAAAATAATATTATAATTAAAAATCAATACAAACAAAAAATTTTTAATGTATACTTAATATTCAGGAAAATCCACAAAATTTTTAATTTTTTATTATTGTTTTTTTTTTATTATTATTTTTATTAATATTTTTTTTATTTATTTATTTTTTTTTTTATTGCAATAGCTTTCTCAAAATTGCTGAATTCAAGAAATTTTTTAGATTCTGTCTCCCAGTTCAATTCTCTATTAATTGCATGAATCCACTTGGCCAATTTGCAGCCATTGAAATGCACATCTTTGCCCCACTGTGCAGGATGCAGTTCATTTAGATTCAGCTCAGTCAATGCGTTCATAATTTCGCTGGCAATCCCAGTTAAAGAGACATTCTCAGCCAGCTTCAAATCAGAGTCGGCTGTTAAATTTCAGCAGAGTCGCGTCCATTGAAATGTTTCTTAATATCTGGTAAGCAGATAAGCGCGATGGCTCGCTAGTTTGGCTAGCTAATTATGCTAAGTGCTGGGCTATGGCAATGCCAATTCGGAAATTTGGGTCCATGACTAATATATGATAATACGCAGCTAAGGGCTAAGCTGGTCTGGGCTGGACTGGACTGGGCTGGGCTCAGCTGGGGATTAAGGGTTATTTGGACGGAGCTCACCTGCGCAGTGCCGCGTCGTGGATGCGTAGACTCGGCGAGGCTGCTGGGGTCTTTGCCGGCGTAACGGTTGTCAATGTCGTTGTTGTTGTTGTCGTTGTCGTTGTAAGTGTCGTTGTTGTTGTTGCCGCCGCTGCTGCTCGCGTTGCGTTGTTGTTGTTGCTGCTGCTGCTCTCTGCGAATATTCGGGCATAAAATGCGCATTTGTTGTCGTGCAATTCGGTTTTTATGTGGAAGGGGCAGGTGCTGCAGAGTGGGTTGTTGGGGATTCTAGGGTAAAATATACCGCGCCACTTACCATTGTAGTCGGCCGTTACATTCAGGACCAGAACGCAGCTGCTGCTGCCAGGCGTAGCGCTTATAGCCGCCGTTGCCATCGTCTGAGCACTGCCACTGCTCGCTGGCAATGTTCGCACATCCTTGCCCACAACCATGCCCACGTAGAGAGTGCGCGTTATTAGGATGTAGGCAACGCAGAGCACCAGCAGGGGCAGCACGAGCAGAATTAGATCCAGCATAATATTATAGAAGCGCTCGTAGCTCTGGTCGGGCCAGTGCTCACGGCATTTGCAGAAACCTGCGGCAAATTCGACAACAGCTACTTAGTTGGCCATCGAGAGCAACGCACTCACCTGGCCGGCTCGTTGGTATCAATTGACTGAATACGGCTATCGGCGTCATGCACAGAATGCCACCCAGCCATATGAATCCGATTATCTTGTAGGCATGGCTAATTGTCTGCCAGGACCTCGACCGCAACGGATGACAAATTGCATAATAACGCTCGCAGCTGATGGCCACCAGGGTCCAGGAGGAGACGGCCACAGAGGCAGCTGGGAATTCAGAAAAAACGAAAAGCTATTTTTACGAAATTTCCTTTTAGTTTGCTTTGTTTTTTTTTTTTTTTTTTATAGACTCTCTTGACACTTACATTACTGTCAAAACGTGCCCAAGTTCTGCTTACAGTGTATTTGCTATGCTATTTATAATTAGGGATACCTAGGTGGACGCTGACTTTGCTTTGCATCTCGAGAGCCTTTTGTTTGTTTCATTTTTCTGAAGGATTCCACGAAAGCTTAGGATATAATTTAATTAAATGAAATGCAGGCCAAAAAAGGACAGCGTGTGCCTGCTTATCAAATTCTCCATTAAATGAGCACATTTTTTAATTTGAAAACAAGGGCAAAGAAGGGACAAGCGGTTAATAAAAAAAATATATATCCTTGGTATGCAAAGCCAATGTCATGATTTTCTATATAAATAGCAGAGCCAGGCGCTGCCCATAGAGCACATTAAGCATTCATGACGTGAAGTCAGCCTCATTGTACAACAGTAGTAGAGTACAAAGAGAGTCGTAGTAGAATCGTAGTAGAAGTAGTATTAGAATAGTAGTAGAAGTAGTAGTAGAATGCTAGCTGAGTATAGAATAGAATAGTAGGAGCAGTAGTAGTAGAAATAGTAGCAGAGTAGTAAAGAAGTCAAAGTAGGATTGTTGTAGAATAATAGCAAAAGTAGTTGTTGAATAGTAGTAAAATAGTTGTAGAAGAGTAGCAGAATAATAGTAGAATAGTAGTAGGAGAGTAGCAGAATAGCAATAAAAAATTAGTAGAATAGTAGTAGAGGAGTAGTAGAGTAGTTGTAGAATAGTAGTAGAATAAGTAGCAGAATAGTAGTTGACTATTTGTAGAATAGAAATAGAGTAGTAATAACATTGTAGTAGAAGTAGTAATAGAGTGTTAGTAGATTACTAATAGAATTGTAGAAGAAGTAGTAGTCGAATAGCTGTAGAGTAGTAACGAAGTCAAAGTAGAATGATTGTAGAATAAGCACAAGTAGTAGTAAAATAATAGTAGAATGATTGTAGAATAAGCACAAGTAGTAGTAAAATAATAGTAGAGTAGTAGTAGGATAGTGTTGGAGGAGTCGCCGAAGTAGTAGTATCATAACAGTAGAGTAGTGGTAGAATAGTAATAGAGGAGTCGTCGATGTAGTAGAATAGTAGCAAAACAGTAGTAGAAGAGTCGAGTAGAGTAGTAGAAGAGTAGAAGAATAATAGTAAAGTAGTGGTAGAATAGTAATAGAGGAGTCGCCGAAGTGGTAGTAGAATAATAGTAAAGTAGTAGCAGATGTATTAGGGGAATTTTAAATAATAGTCGTAGAGTAGTACAGCTTAGTAGTAGAAGTAGAGTAGTAGTTCGTATACCCATCTATCTATCTATGTATGTCTGTATATACATATGTATGTACAATATATAGTAGCATTCCTCAATTAGGGTATAGTAAAAGAGATCTGTGTCGACATCAGCTTTAAGTGCCAAATTTATCTATCAAGTGTTGTAAAACGCTGCACATTAAAATTTCTGCTGGCGTGCCAGGCTCTATTACCAAATTGCTGGCATATGAGCAGCAGTGGAACGTGCCGTCTGCCTGGAATGGGGGATGGGGTGGCGTTACGTCTATTGGCGATGAGGTAGGTAGGTGAATGGGGAGCTCGAATTGATGTTCCCTGGCTCATATGTAGGATTGGCTGCTTAAATTTATAATCATAGAAGCGCAAACGGGGTCTTAACTTAAACAGCACGCACACATTTCGGCCATATGTCATCGAGTTTGGACTTTGGCTGATGTTGTTGTAGCTGTTTGTTGTTGTTGTAGCCAGTGGCATTTGTGGCATTCGTATTCGTTTGTATTAGGGCCGGCTATACAAATTTTGTGGTATTTGGCTCCTTGATGCTTGTTATGCCTTGTTTTTCCGGCCGCCCATACGCCCATACGCCCGGACGCCCCCCAAACCGGTTTTATTTGCGGCAATCAAATTTTATCGCCCAACTGACGCTTATAAATTTGGTGCTGTCACAGCGCCAAGCTACGCATACTTATTTATGTTTTCCTTAGCAGGCGCGCGAACATGTCGTATACGTAATATGCTCAACGCGTCGACCAAATCAGGCAGCTAGATTTGAAATCGAATGCTGCAGCGAGAGCAGGAACAGGCGCAGGAGCTGGAGGAAAAGCAGGAGCTGATGCTGAAGCTATGTGAGATCCGCAAATCGTGTGTTTGGATTTATGTTGCCGACTGTTAAGATGACTTAAAGATGCTGCGTGCGCGCTCTCAAATCAAATTCAATCAACACACACACACAGGTACAGATAAATGTCAGTGATGTGTGTGGGTATAAATACATGCATATGCATAAGTAAGTAAATAAAGAAAGCATAAAATTGAATTTCTGTTCAATGTTTATTCGTGTTCGGTTGTCGCTTGCCCGCCTTCTAGTCACTTTAGTATTTGCCATTTGAATTACATCCACACACACACATACGCATTTTAAAATGATTTAGTTGTCAGGGCGCCTTAAGCCAATCAATCAAACTGTTGAGTTGTCACACTTAAGTTAAACAACAAACATACCACACTACACACACACTCAGATAGGCAATCACACGCACACACACTTTTTTACCCACACACACACACACACCCACACACAGACGCTTACATTAGATCCGCTTATATATAAGTAGGTAATTTATAATTCCGGCATATTTGGTCATCCTGCATTGCCTTACAGCTCCACAGTGCACTCTAAAAGTATGCAACGCCACGTCCACAGCGCGTTGCATACTCGTGGGCGCATTAAGAAGAAAACTCAACTCTCTTAGGTGCGAAATTAATTGAAATATTGATGACTCGTAAGATGCTGACGCTTTCAATTGAACAAGTTTTCGTCTCACTACCACACACACAGTGAGAGAGAGACTTTTCCAAGCCATTTCCCATCCGCAGGGAGCTCAAATTGTTGTTTCGCCTGCATCGATAATTTACAATGAGATCCGATAAAAAAAATGAAGCAAAATGGAAGAACTTTAAGGAAAACGCTGCATCACCTTTTCCACTTTGCTCATAATGCTTGAAGTGGAAACATTAAATTTAGACTCTGTCAAACTTTATCTTTATCAATTTGATGAAAGACGCCTCAAGTGAATCTGCATAAAGTTGGCTTCATTTTTGACGAATGCATTAGCTCTGAAATGTAAAGAAACTTCAACGATACGTCTTAATCGATATGATCTTAAGTAAGTGTAAGCAAGAGAGAATGTTGCAATCGGCCCGTATCGAAAATTTCCCTTCATTAGCAATCTATGTGATTGGAAATACTGCATATCGATTAAGATGATACGTTTATCGAAAAAAAAAACAAACCTAATATTTAATAAGACGCGGGTATGAATGCACAGTTGGGCGACAGACGGAAGAACAGACGGACGGATGTCCATAACGGATGGAAAGCAATATACTCAGCCAGTTCGTGAATAACTAAAATCAATCTAAGATTGAACGAAGGCTAAAGTCGTTTTAAACTTGAGCTTTTTCCGTCTCTTTAATGTATCCATACATATATATTGACATATCTGTGTATGTCTGAGCTTCTACTTTTGACATTTGCATGCTTCAGATTGATGTTGGACTTTAAGTTGGAAGACGGCGAATTATAAATTTGCGCAAAGCTTGAGAAACTTTTCGCCCGTTGACACTTGAGACGTAGCAAAGTTTTTCCTATTTTTTTTCTTCCTCTTTTTTTTTGCTTTTTCTTTTGCTTTCCTTTTGCTTTAATTATTTTCATTCATGCTGCTGGTGCTCAAGGATTGTCGGCTTGGTTGCAGTTGCAGCTGCTGGTGGAAAAGTTATTTCTTTACTCAATCCCCCTAATTTGAGACTCCGTCACGTCATTTGCACCTACGATGGATAAGCTGCAAGTAAGTGCGCCGTGGTGCCACATGCTGACCAGTACATGATTAACGACGCGTCACAGTGCAACTTGTGTGAAGTACGATGCTAGAATCAGCAGTAGATGATTGGAATGGTAAAGGCTTCTCTTCTGTTCACAGTGCTCTACTCTAATCCACTCTACTATACTGTAGTCTAGTCTAATGTAGTCTACTCTACTGTACTCCACTCTACTCTACTCTACACTACTATACTCTACTCAACTCTACTCTACTCTACTCTACTGTAGTCTAATCTTCTCTACTCTACTCTACTCTACTCTACTCTACTCTACTCTACTCTACTCTACTCTACTCTACTCTACTCTACTCTACACTACTATACTCTACTCAACTCTAATCAACTCTACTATACTGTAGTCTAGCCTAATGTAGTCTACTCACTGTACTCCACTCAACTCTACTCTACTCTACTCTACTCTACTCTACTCTACTCTACTCTACTCTACTCTACTCTACTCTACTCTACTCTACTCTACTCTACTCTACTCTACTCTACTCTACTCTACTCTACTCTACTCTACTGTAGTCTACTCTACTCTACTCTACTCTACTCAACTCTACTCTACTGTAGTCTACTCTACTCTACTCTACTGCAGTCTACTCTACTCTACTCTACTCTACTCTACTCTACTCTACTCTACTCTACTCTACTCTACTCTACTCTACTCTACTCTACTGTAGTCTACTCTTCTCTACTGTTCCTCTCTCTCTCTCTCTCTCTTCCCTTCTCTTAAAGACAAATTATTCCGCCTGTTTTGCTAAAAACTCTTCAATGCTTCATGGCTAGCCCGGCTGTTCATTCAATTATATTGGAAAAGTTCCAAAATGTGAATTGCCAGAGAGACGAAAATAAGAGAACAACAAAAATAATGCAAACTCTTGTTTTGTTTATTTTTTAATTTTATTTGCGTTATTTGAAAATGTACGGGCGGCACATCGTGCCGGGTAGATCTTAATGCTATTATTGAAACTTTGCGCAGCAACAACGAGTGGCAAATTCGTTTAGATTCAATGGACTCAACACATAAGTAAATGTCAGCATTTAAGCGCAACAATCACAGCGGCTGCGGCGGACTGCCGACAAATGGCCGGAGGGTTACGGCGGAGCGAAAACTTTCGAACGTGCCCGAATACCAGTCTCTTGCTTTGAAAATTCTATTCAACTCAAAAGTGAAACAAACTTGACTGAGACTGCTCGACGCGCGCGTTTTTCATCAAATTAAATAAGTATTTTACAGTGCCTACGTAAGGCTGCGTGCGTGTATTTATATTTATGTGTGTGTGTGTGTGTGTGTGTTTGTGTATGAAAAATTCGATATAAGCTAAGCTGATTTCTAGACCAAACTCATGTCTATCGAGAGTTCTGAAGCGGTTCAAGCGAAATTTAATAGAGCTTGCAGATTCACTGCATACACAGATAAAGAAATAGAGAGAGAGAGAGATTGTGGAAAAGGGGGAAGAGCGAGGGAAGTGCGAGATAGCTGCACCGAATGTGCATTCATTAAAAACTTTCTTCTAACCGAATCCCGATGGCATCAACTTCACCAACCAAGTCTATGGAATATATTGAGATAACAATCTGGCTAACAGTACGCATTGAGCCCTGAAGAGTCATTAGCCAGAACAATCAGGGCATTGCATTGTCTTGCCACCAGCAACGTGTACCCTTGAACCCTCCCCCCCCCCCCCTGCCCACTGCCATCTACTCCTTGGCCTCTAGCCATCCGCCATTCATCCATCCATCGCAACTACCGAACAACTAAAAAACAAAATTAAAACTTTCCCAAGAATCTGAGCATAGTTGAGCCGTGCTCCTCACAGCTACAATGTAAATATGAAGAGAAAAATCATTTAACAACTGAACAGAGCAGAACAGCAGCTAGCTGTCTGTACGTGGCAGCGCTTAAATGATCCAATTAATAGGGGCTTACCAGATTAAGCCTTAATCAGATTGCATTAAGGCGAGCTTTAAATAACTTTACAAAATACAAATTTTGCGCTCAGCGCGGAGCGACAATTGTAGATAGTTATAGATCTCTAGCATTGTTTTGCTGTTCAGCTATTTAATTTTTAAGGAATTATCTTTAATTTAGTTGCATGTAAAAATGATTTTATTTTTGGAATACTAGGTATTCAAAAAATAAAATCATTTTAATTTGCAACTAAATTAAAGATAATTCTTTAAAAAGTATTATATACCATACGCCGTCTATTGGTTACCAAACGAACTTATATCGAAAATATATCACACTGTCAACATATTTCTATATCTATAGACATTAGTTGATAGATAATCTTATTATAAACTAAGTAAATCTTCTAGCAAAGTCATCTTCCAATAAACCAGACAATATATGTCTATATCTATAGATATTCTTATTATAACCTAATTAGATTTTCTAGTTTATCTTCAGTCAATATGTCTAAATCTATAGATATTGGTAGATAGATATTCTTATTATAGTCAAGGCATCTTCCACTTTTAACAATGTAGTTTAGCATCATTTGTCAAAATTATCGTGACAAAACTCTATTCAAAACTTTCGGAACTTTCTTGAAGCCAACTGTTTTATTGTTTGTAGATGATTTTATTTAGTTGAATTTAATTATAGAATTTGTGCTGTTGTTTTTATTTGTTACCCCGCACACTAAGGATTAAGAATAACACGAAACGTTCGTTGTTGTTGTTGTTGCTTGTTAAATTCAAGTGCGATTTGAAATGAATGTTTTTAACAAAAGTTTTAATGCCTTGGCAACGTGCATATAAAATGCAAAATGTGCTGTTAACATGGCGGACAAACGTAGACACACACGCACACACACGCACACACACACTTAAGCACTCTAACCAGCTTTGTGCGGCAAATATGTGGAAAAGTGAACACACGACATATGCGACCAGGCTGACAGCCTGAGATTTGGCCATAGAAGGACTTGCTGTTTGGAGGATATTCGGGCTCGTAACTATGGCTGGATTAAACAACAGCATGATGACAAACAGCACACAGAGCTCTGCATGTTGTTTACTTTCGGCAATTGCTGCCGCTGCCGCCTTGCTGCCAGCCTCCCCCGCCACCCCTTCTCTCTAGCGAACTGGCCAAAAAGTGCTCGGCAGGTTGCACAATTTGCCTAATGACTTTTTAGCTAGCGGCAAAAGATTTGTGCTTGTTGTTCTGCTAACCATTTTCTACGTTATTTCAATATCACACACACACACACACAGAGTCTCACACTAACACACATTCACTGTGACCAACTGAAGCTAAGCCTGTGATTACGACAGTCGCTTAGTGTGGTTAAGTTCGCTCGTTGAACATGAATTGCTGATGCCCCCAAAACAACTCAACTCCTCCCCCCGTCCCACTCATCGACGTCACCTCACACTCGCATACACACATTAACTATAATTAAATGGCCCAGGCAATGAAATTCAAGTCCAAGTCATTAACAAAACTCAGCCCCTAACAAAACAGCTCCATTTCCAGGCATTAAGTTTAATATTCGCATCAAAAGTTCATAAAAATCAATTTACGTTGATTTCCAACATAAACTAAAAGCAATTATGTTTCCATACATAAATGAAGAAAGTAAATCATTTCATATAATTTAAAGCAATTTCATTAGATCTTCTATATCTACTTTTCTGCAGTTGCTTTAAGCAATCTAAATATTAGCTACTATCTAAAAATAATCTACAATTTCACGCAGATTTTGTTGGAGATTAAATTATTTGATCTCATTGAAAACTAAATTGGCTTTTGATAATAACTTAAAGGAAACCTTTGATATAATTAAGGAAAACCAAGTCTAAACGTTGTAGTCGGGCTTTACCGACTGCAGAATACTCATTCCAACAACAAATGCGTCCAGATGTATTTTTCGATTTACCCAAGTGGTATATTAATATATAGAAGATACAGATTTTCCCGATCCTACATGGGCGTGGATATATTCGCCATATCTTTTTGTATTCCAAGTCTTTAGCATCCATAGTGCTCAAGGTATGTACGGATTTGTATAAATCACGGACGGACGGACGCACAAATCGACTCCTGATCATGGATAACTGCACTTTATGGTGTCTGCCACGCCTCGTCTGATGTTACATTTAATGTCACATAACCCTTATACACTTATTACCCACTTTCAATAGGTATAATAAAATATAAATAGAATTCCCAGGAAATTCGCTGCTGCTGATTTCTTAAACAGCTTTTGGGAATAGACAACAATTTAAGAAGATCCCAGTCAGGTTTAAGTAAAACAGATCTTAAAACTTAACTGAGTATTTAAAATGGTCAAACTATGTACTTATATACCTATATGTACTCATATTAATTACTATAAAAGATGAATATTATAATAAATTATATATTTATGAATACTATAGTATAATATCATATTTTTAGATGCACACATTTCTATTCATATTCATATAAAACATTGTTTTCTTTTCTTTTTTTTCTTTTTTAATATACTCATCTCGGCGCATTGAGCCATCAAGTCAACTAAATTTTGAAGCGTGGTGGCATTTAACATTCCGCCCTCTGGCTGCCAGCTAGTGTAAGCCAATTATAATAATGGCCCACTTAAATACAGTTACTTTAGTTTTAGCCAGCTCTGTGGGGAGCTTACCCAGTGGCGACGACCTGAATGAGGTTGGTCGAAATAATGCATGAAATACGAGACGTAAGTAATGCATTACCTATGAGATTTTTTTTCAGCGCATTTGTAATGGGCAAAATAAAAACGACTACTCGTACGAAAGAATCGAGCTGTTGTCAACTTCGGTTTTGTATGCCCCTTCCCCTCTGATCAACAAACGATTTTCGTCGTTCGTTGCGTCTATCGAATTTCGTTTTCAATTTTACCGATTTGCGTGTGGCACGCGTTCTTCTTTTCGTTTGGTTTTTTGTCTATGCCTATTCCTTTTGTGTGTATAGTGCTAATGTGCGTAAATACAAGTGCATAATTGCATATGTGTGATGACTTCTGATTTCGTTTTACCCGCCGCGTCGCGTCACTTTTCTGATTTTCTTGTGCTGTGTGGACGTTAAGGAAAGTATTTCGCAGTAAGTTAAACAAAAATATTTGTAAAATTGGCTTGTTGCATTACAATTAATAATTTTAATAGTAATTGCACGGAATTAAGTGTACACATACATTGTACATTGCAATTCTGGCTATTTATTTGCCAGCAATTATTTCACGGTCAAACGTTTATGACCACGTGCAATATACGCGCATATATATATGTAAATACATATGCATGTAATTATATGCATATACATATATTAATTAAAAGACTTGCAATCAAGCCAATTTTAACAATATTTTATACAATAAACGATTTCTTCTTTAATTTATATATACAGGTGCGTCTTCTTCAAAAAATTGCTAACGGAAATGTGGCAAAAAATTTTGATAGCATTATATCCAAGGATATAATCCCAAACCTTAACTATGATGGCTTAAACGGCAAAAAGCCATTTAAAGAGTTCAAATATTTGAACGATGCTCTTGCTGGTATGTAAAAATCATCTTACATGTATTTTGAATGAACAAAAATTAATAATGTTTAATTTACAGATGCTATCAAAACCGAAGGGTCGACGAAGAAGACGTACATAGCGACGATTCGCAACTGCTTCAAAGTCCAAAAAGGTCGACTGGCAAAACAAAAATTTGACTGCAAAATTAAAGTAGATAATAAGACATAGCTTAGATAGATTTAATAAAATAGTAATAAGACATAGTTTAAGTTTTAAATATTAAGAAATAATAAATAATAATAATAATAATATTAAATAAAAATTTTTAAAAATTTACACAAAAAATACTGCATTACTGAAGCCTTTCTATTTTTCAATTAGTAATCAATTATTTCCCCAATTACTTTACATTAAGAAGTAAGCCATTTTATATAGTGGGAAAATGGGTTACAGGTATATTGTGTTGTAATGCACGTACATTATTTACCCATAAGCGATTTTGAAATTGTATGATGCGTTTTCTTCAGGTTGCGGAATTTCTGCATTACAATATTTAAAAAGTATACGCATGGGTAATGGAGAGCCGAAGGCAACTTCGTCACAGCCTTACTTTCTACTTTACAAAATTCAACATTTTCATGCACCCGGGAGAAAAAGCGGCCATTCCTTAAAAAAGTAAGGCAGCTTGTAAGCGGTTATTGAATGCACACAGGCGCGAAGTAATGCATGAGTAATGGATGTTATAATGAACATTTCCGCCACTGGGTAGCTGCCAGGCTTCAATTAGCCAAGCTCACAAATATTTAGACAATATGTCTGAGCAGAATGCGTACGAAGAGAGAGTGAGGTTGACATGGAGAGAGAGAGAGAGAGAGAGAGAGAGAGTGTGTGTGTGTGTATTGGTGTAGGTGTATATCCATTAAAATCATTTTTTATGATAATCTGCGCATATGAATCGTTTTATTGACTTTTGCCGGGCACGAACTAGCAATGGTAGACAAGGCGCACGCACACACACACACACACACACACACACACACTTTTATAGGCGTATGCATATTTGCCAACACCCACACGATAACCACACATGCGGAAAATTTTGAGACAACTCGCTGTTTTTTCGCTCCACTTTGTTTGCCATAAGTTTCAGTTTTATTCTTTTTTTTTTTATATATATGTTTTACCAGAGGCAGCCGCAGCAGCAGCAACAGCGAAAAAAAAAATAGCATCGATCTATATTTAACTGACATACTTTCCGGCTTTATCAGGCATGCAAAATGCAGGCAGAGTTTTCCATTTGAATTCATTCAGAGCTTCGGTACACTGAAGTTGGGTAAAGTCTTTAGCCAGCTTTTAGTTAACTGCGACTGAAATTGTTTTCTATACTCTTTGTCGTGCGGAATGGGAGTATATTGGTTTGGTCAAGTATTTTGAAACCTGGTTTATATAGAGTACACAGTCGTAGTCATAGGACCCATTAAAGTCTCTTGCATTTGAGCATTACTAGAGACTTGGAATGATTTCAATGAAGAAAACATATACCAAATAGACTATATATGTACATATAGGAGATATAGTATACATATGTATATATAGTAAATGGAAATGTATACAGAGTATATGCAGGGTATATATAAGATTATTATGTTGTATAGGTATATATAGAGAATTATACAGAGAACGTATGGAGTAGAGTGTATAATATATACAGAATATAGGGTAAATAGAGAGTCTATATATACGATAAATAAAATATATGTATATAGTATATACATTGGATATATATATATTGTATAATTAGAGAATGTGTGTGTATCATTATAGTCTATAGATAGTATGTATATATGACATGCAATACAGACTCTCTATAGCGTATATATATGTATGTATATATGAGTATAAGTATATATACATATATATAGGATATACATACATATTAGGTATACATACATGGCGTGCTTATGGAGTACATATAAGATATTTAGAGTGTATATAGAGTTATTCTATATATATATATATATATATATATATATATATATATATATATATATATATATATATATATATATATATATATATATATATATATATATATATATATATATATATATATATATATATATATATATATACTATATAAGAAAGGTTTATAGAAATTATAGATAGAATATGTATAAAATCTATACAGACAATCGGAGATACGTACGTACATACATATATAGAGTCTATCAAGAGTATCTTAGAGTATAAATAATTCTATATAGAATTGGGCACTATAACTATAGTCTTTAGAGAGTATCTAAAGGTATAAAAAGATATATATAAACTATATGTAGGGTATATATACAGGCTATATATATGTATTGTAGCTCAAGTTTCCATTAGTAGATGTGCTTGGGACAATTTTAAGAACTCAGAACATAGCTTGGACTTCAATCAACTCTATTCTTGGTGTTCGTGTGATATTTGTGTATAAAATACGATGAAAACCTGCTCAGACCTAGGCATCACCCAAGCCACATCAGCTTTGGTCTAAACTTCATTCACAATACTATTCTAAAATTTTCCTGAGGCTGAAGCAACTCAGCTTACTACTACATATGTGGAGCGTGTGCTTGTGTGTGTGCTTATGTGCATGTGTGTGTGCTGCGTCTGTCTTGGGGATGGCTCATTGTGCTTTATTGAAATGAAGTATGTATTTGGTGGCAATATTATCCCAGCCGCGCTAAGCCAGACGCTACATGGCCGTGTGATATATGGGCTGCGGTGGCTAAGCTTGTAGACTTATAAGCATGTGTCCATGTGCCAAATGGCCATCAAATAATTTCAAATCAAACACTTGTCCGTCGTCCCGTCGCCGTGGAGCCTATTAAAATGATATTTGCGAGAGGGCTTTACGTCGTCTGCCCAGGCTAGAGCCCAACGAATCTCTAGTCTTGTTGCGTAGGCGTCAAAGTCATTTTTGGCATCACACTTGTGTCAACCTAAGGCAAACGCGGACTTGGCCAAGAGCAAATGATATTTGGCCAGTTGGCTGGCTGCCGGCGCGAAGCGGGCGCTGCGGCTGGGCGTAGACAATTAGGCGGAATTAGGTCGACTTGCTCGCTGCTTATTGTTGCTTATGTTTATGATTATGTTGTAGGCGCATTAACGAACGCACACACATACACAAACACACACACACACACACAGAGAGACTTGCATATATATATAACACCAACTTAAGGCAGTAAATCGTGGCTGCCCAAGGCCAGCGGCAAATTTTATTTAGAAACTTATGTAAGCGCATTGCATAACAACAAAAAAGAGCATAATAAGGAGAGAGAGAGAGAGAGAAAGAGAGAATGCCTCTATGCAGCGAATGTGTCATACCCTGTAGACCCAGATTATCGATTTTCTTCTGGGACTCTCCCCAGAGAGGCCCCAGCAACTGTGTGATATATAGATACCCTGTGTGGCCAGGGAATGCTAATTGCAATCAATAACAAAGTGTTTTTTTTTTCTGTGGGAATACCCCAAATGTTTTGCCCTGAAGCTTGGCATCAAATTGAATAAGTTTAACTTAACAAACACGAAGACGTTGAGGTCTCACACTTGATTTCCATTTGTTGCATGGAAATTGAAATTTATGATAAATTGAGCAGGCTGTCCAAATAACCAGATTAATACGAAGAGAAATTCCAATTATTTTTTTTGCTGATATTACATTGACATAATATATTTCTTCAGCTTTGCCAGCCCTGCCTCAGGCATGGGCTCTCTCAATGCAAAAACTGCTCTGAATCTTTCTCAATAATACTTGCTAACACATATATTTAAACATACTGTCTCCTATAACTTTACTTTATCCCCTCCATCTTTAAATTGGCTTAAGATACAGAGACCTAGCTCACGCTAAGTATTTCAAATACCCCCAACAATTAAATTTTCTTTTCCCTTATTCCTTACCCAAACAACTATCATCATCAAGCTACATTACTCAGCCTATGCATATATTTTCAGCTAGCTCATAAAAGTATGCTACAGAAAGTTTGATTAATATGATTGTGTAAAAAAAAATACCTCTAAAAATTATATGTACATTTATTCCGGCTAATAGAAAACTGAAAGAAAAAACTGTTGACACCGTTTCCGGTACGACAAAATACGTTGAAAATTACGCATACTTTTTGCTGAGCTGATTATGTTATGGAATATGATTATTAATATTGAGTCGTGAAATCGTTAGCATTATAGGCCCACTACGTTAATGAGTGCCAAGTGGAATGTGGCATGCGGCCTGCGGCAAGTGCTAGCCAGAATTATTATAATGCTGCCAGGCTTCGTGTGTGGCACGCCAGAAATAAGCCGGCAAAATAAAAATATATATATATATATACACGCTTACAGATTTAATCACAGTCCACATTACGGCGGAATACATGAATACTGCACGCATTCATTCCGGCAAGTAGGACGAACCGTGAATGCCTCCTTATGAGGCAGTCACGAATTGTGGCAACGAAGCACCGCCAAAGCAACACATCTCAAACTCTGATACCCTTTAAGCGCATATCATAATTTTTCCACGAAATGTGTAAATGTGTAGAGAAGAGAGTGTAGAGATTGTAGAGACTGTGGAGACTTGGAAGGCAGTAAAGAATGTGGAGACTGTTTAGACTGTATAGACTTTGGAGACTGTGGAGAATGCGGAAATCGCGGAGACTGTGGCGATTCTGGAGGCTCTGGATACTGTGAAGAATGCGGAGACTGTAGAGACTGTGGAAACGGTGGAGAATGCGGAGAGTGGAGACCACATAGACTAAAGACCGTGAAAGAATGGAGACCATGGAAAAGACTGTGGAGACTGTGGAGAATATGGATACTCTGGAGACTCTGGAGGCTGTGAAGAATGTGGAGACTCTGGAGGCTGGAGACCGTATAGACTAAAGACCGTGAATGAATGGAGACTATGGAAACCGTATAGACGGAGACCTAAAAGACTGAGGAGACTCTGCGGAGGCTGGAGTATGTGGAGAACGTGGAAACTGTGGAGACTCTCGATAACGTACAGACAGGAGACCGTAAAAACTATAGAGACTCTGCCACTCTTTCCAGATATTGTTTCTTCGGCTGAACTTCTAGTCACCCTGTGAGCTTTGTGGTTTTTAAGAACTGAAAAGGTTCATTGACACAATTTGCGTAGTATCTAATGGGGCTTACTTGAAAGCGAACAAAATGGACGTTTATGAATAAAAATAATAAATACGAAATACTTTTAGAGGCAACAAATTATCATGAATAGTTGAGCATATCAATAAATCTATATAAAGCTGTCATAGAGCCGTAGTCTTATTTGTTTTTGAAGATGCCTTGAATAAATTTCACTACCATAGGGGAAGCTGTCATATAAATCAGATTTGCAAACGTATATCTTTTTTAACTTAACAATATATGTATTCGTATATCTTATTTGGGTTCATATAAAACCAGCCATGGACGACCTTTGGGAGCAGTTCGATTTCGGTGAGTTGTAGTCGTACGCCCTCGCCTCTCTCTCCTATTCTTAGCAATTTATCATTGTTTTCAACTGTGTTTTTTTTTTTTTTTTTTTTTGCATTGTGCCTCTGGCTTTTGCTTTCGTTTCAATATGATTGTGCTACATGTTATTTGTGCCTTCGCTTTGCATGTCATTTGCATGACAAAAGGGCGCCGAAAATAAGTTGGGGAGCATCGCGATTCGAAAGCGAGTGGGCGGCCGTCCGAGTCTAAAGGACATCAAAATACCAAAAAATAAATGAGTAATTGTGCATGAGCCGGGAAGTGAACGACTGCCAAATACCCTGGATTGCGGGTGCCAAGTGAAAGTCAACGAAAGTTTTTTATAGCTCGTTACTTTCAGCTCTAGGGGTATATCAGTTTGATACAGGATTTACATGAATTGTTTTTTATACTTGCTTACACAGTAAAAAGAGTATATTGGTTTTTGGTAAATGCGAGTCCATTTGTCAACAGTTAGAAACTTTGGAAAACGAAACTAAAAATCGCAGTCGGAGATTGCCAGATGGAAGTCAAGTATGTAACTCTCAAGTAGCCCATAGTTTTATAGCTGTGCCAGGCACAACATTTCTGGGGTGGGATATTTCCCAAAAGGCAGGAATAAAACAAAACAAAAATTCTGCAATGAAAAGCAGAAAAATTTCGTAATTGTAAAAGTCAGACGAGAGCAACTGCTGCTAGCAAATGGAAAAGCGTTATTTATTTGCGTCTGCATAGCATAAATTGTGATTTAATTTGTGTAATTTTAATAGCAATCGCAAATGTGAGACAAACGCGCGGAGCCATTAAATAAAATAAAATTGTGAATTAAGATGCCAGCGACCCTTGCAGTAGTGAAACAATATATTCTATGTGACGGGCAGTAGGAGGCGTGGCAGATGCCAATATACATATGTAGTCTTTGATCTGGGCGACTAGCTGAGTTGATATATATATCGATATATATCGACATGTCCAGCTGTCCGTCCATTCGACCCGTTCAATGTGAGTGTGAATCCGTTAAAACATTGTATTCTAAATCTATATAACGGCATCATCACAAAAACCACTTTACCTCATTATCGACAATAATCGATAAACGCATTTCAATAACTAAAAACTTGTGCTTTACATCCAAATGATTCAATTTATATGTAGATACATTTAATTTATATGTCTGAGTGTGTATACATATATTAAGCTCAGCTCCCAGGGTATCTGCCAGTCGATCATTTCCGCACCTTTCTGTTTGCTATTATTATTAAAGTGTCATTTCGGTTTCAGTTCAGGCACAAGCACAAGCACAAAAATAAACAAATCAATTTAATTCCAATGTAAATACATTTCAAATTTATTTCAGAAAATGTCTTGCGTGGGTATGTCTAAATATAGCTTTATTTATTATTTTAGCATTTTATTCTTCACAAGCTACTAGGCATTTAGTAAAGAAGAGGAAGACGAGATTCGGCTGAAGAAGCAGCCAATATGAGATTTCCATCTGAGTTCCGCTGTATCCCTTTCTCTCTCTCTCCCTTACTTTTTTTCGCAGAAGGATTAAGACAGATACTAGGGATGGAGCTCTCTATCTGTCTTGTCTCTTGTCTCCTTCTCTGTCTCCCTCTCGCTCTCGCTCTCTCTATTCCTCCCTGTTTCTACTTACTTGTCTCTCTCGTTCTCTGCCTTACTGTATCTGTTGCTCTTCACCTCTTTCTGTCTTCTTTCATTCTTTTTTCTTTCTCTCTTTTTGCCTCTCACTCTCTCTCTCTGACTGTCTCTCTCTTCCTTTCACTGCCTCTCTTTCACTCTCTCAGTGTCTCTGCCTCTCACTTTCACTATCTCTCTCTCTCTCTCTCTCTCTCTCTGCCTCTCTTTCACACACTCTCTTGCTCCTGCTCTCCCCCTTTCTCCTTCTCCTTTCACTGACCCACTTCAAACTCTCTGCATTGTTTTCATTTTTCCCCTCTCTCTCTCTCTCCAATTCCCATTATCTCATTCCCTCCCTCTCTCTTTCTCCTTCTCCGCTCACTCCCTTCTATCTGTCCCCTTCTTTCTCCCTTCCCCTCTAATCATGTTTGCTGTAGTAAACGACCCTACCATAACAGCTTTATACTCTCATTTATTTATATACCCTGTACTCCATGCAAGGACAATCTGCTGCCGTCTATCTCTTTGCCCATCTGTAAGCACGTCAATCACTCTGCCTATCTCTGTCCATTTAGGAATGTGTCTATCTCTCTCCGTGTCTGCGTCCAGCTATGTCCTGCCGCCTTAAATTAATCTCGTGAACTTTAAAGGAGCCTAGAAATGCATACTTGACATCTGCACCTAAATATAACACTCCCTGATCGTGGCCTGAGTGACTCATAGTCGAGCACTCCCCACTGCACCACTCTCCCTTCATGTTGCTGAAATATAAATCTCATTAAATCTGATTTACCTCCACGTAGCACCAGCCCATGCGAATGTTAATAGTAGAGGATTTCACTTTCGCCCTTTAATGTTCAACTTTTCCTTTGATATTCTAATATTTACACAAATATAGATATATGTATATATGTAGATGTTTATAATAGGTAAATATATATATATTTATGTATATGTATATATTATTCTAATGAACATATTTTGAGTCATAATCATTTTATGCCCACGCTCAGCACTTTCACATTATCAACTTTTGTAGTGGTAAACGGTGAGATTTTAACAATATATTTCGATATTTTTATACGTACATATATAATATATATGTATATATAAATAAATATAGAAGTTGATTAAAGTTCAGTTGGTTGATGTTTCACTTCTTCTTAATATGCAGGGAAAAAGAAACTTTGTTCATTTCGTATGTATAGCAAAAACTGTTGACAGTTTTATGTGTGCGATTTGTATACACTGTTTACATAGTAATTACGGGCATATTAGTTTTATGAACTGCTCTGGTCAATGGTAATAACTGAGCAGAAATGCACTAGATGAACTCATATTAGCTGATCAACTCTGCTTTCGTCTTTACTTTTCAACAGTGTATTGAGCAGTCAGTGCCACCCGACCCGACGCTGTCATTTACTATTTACTAACTGAAAGTTTAGCTGGCAGCATACTAGTTTTCATGGTCGCATTTTGTAATGGAAGCGCCGTTGCGCTGGCCCCTTCATAAATGATGGGAGCTTCAATTTAAGCATATGCGCTTTATTGACCAAGTTTTCGCACAGCAGCAGCCGCAGCAGCAGATGTTACTAAGTGTGCGACAGCCAGACACTGCCCATGTATCCTAATACATACATACATATACCCATAATTTTTTATTAAACTGTCCAAATATGTACAATGTAAAGAAGAAACAAGTAAGAAAGCTCTAGTCGAGACTGCTCGACTACAAGATACCCTGAACCCTCCGAGCAACAGCCATTTCAATAATTTTTAGTGTCATTCAGCTTAAACAAACACACACACACGCAAACATATACATAGACACCCATAGGCACGCACGCATTAACAGGCATGGGCTGCAGTGTGGGCTTACTATGGGAACTTAATTGTTCAATAACTTTTTTTGTGGACGTACGTTCTTCATGAAACTTTCAGAATGTGGTTTTATCATTACTATGCGTATATTTGCCAAAGCTCAAGTCTCTAGTATTTGAAATACGCCTTTTACAGAGATGAGGGTAAGGCGGTGGATATAGGGGTGGGGGGTGAATTATAACAAAAATCGAAATTCTATCACGTACAGTCGAGTCTACATTTAAAATTTGGAGACTTTAGCTCTAAAGGTGTAGGAGATATAATTTTATAACTGGTTTTCGATAAGGTTTTTGATCGATAAAAAAATAACGGGATGAGTTATCGATTTTCAGTGATAAACTCGATATGCGCGCGCTATATACGAGCATTTAAAAAAAAAGTTGAAGTCTCTAGCTTCTATATCTTCAGAAATCGACGCGTTCATACATACGGACAGACGGACAGACGGACAGACGGACATGGCTAAATCGATTCAGTTTGTCGCCCTGATCAAGAATATATATACTTTGTGGGGTCTGCCACGCCTCCTTCTCCCTGTTACATACTTTTAACAAAACCATTATACCCTGATTTCCCATTTTCAATGGGTTCAGGGTATAAAAATGAGAAATCTAGTCAATGCCCTATTAAGTTATTCATTAAACAAAATTTATATACAACATATATTTTTAGCCGACTTTGCCTTCTGTGTTTAAAGTGACAGCTACCAAGAGCGTTGCAGTCGGGTGTTACCGACTGCAGCATACTCATTCAAATGCCTAATCCATTTTACGCTATGCCACGCCCTCAATCGCTATATACACACTATATTGAAATTGAATCAAATATATAAACAGTACTTAAGCTGTCGTTAGATTTTTAATTTCTAGCTCTAAAACTGTAGAAAATACAGTTCTTCCGCTTTGCCACGCCCCTGATGGGCATAAACATGCCATTCGTGGTCAATTTTCGGTGAGCACCTAAGGTAAAGTAAGTGCAGATTTGTATAGCTTACGCTTAAAAGCTGTGCATATGACAGGGCATCGGGCGGATCGGGCTAACTTTGATAATTTATAGTATATTATGATGGCATACCCGATAATACTTATGCTTGAAATTTCAAGACTCTAGCTTCAATAGCAGCGTAGTATTTTCTATTTATACCAATAGACGGACGGACAGACGGACAGCGTGGCGGACATGACACAAAATCAATACACGCATTGCACTTTCATGAATAAGCCTAAACATTAAAATTTAAAAATAAAAGGTAAAAAATAATAATTATAATAATATTGACAAAAAATATTTGTAGTAAATTTTTTCAGCAGCAAAAATTAAAGCGAAAATAAATTTAAAATATATTTGTTAGCAGTTGTATATGTATAGAAAATTAAAAAAATTGTCTGATTGATGGTTAATTAACATTTTCTTTATGTTTTTAGTTTTTCGTAGTATTTTCACGGATGCTTAAAGTTTGCGCTGCAGTTGCCTGCACTACTCGGCGCTAGATGGCGCCATAAGCAGCAGCACAATGTTGCCAATATAGACTATGAAATGTGTGCACTCAACGTTGCCTGCTGCATCCGCGTTTTACAACACTTTTGACGACCCACAGGAACCAACACCCCTATATCCCCCCCACACGCACACACTCACACATGACCAGCTGGAGCAGTGTAATCAGGGAATTGGCATTTGGCACTCTGGGAAACACTTACCCTGCGAGAACTGAATGAGCTTGCAGAGGAACTCGCCAAAGATGAAGTTGCGCAACAGCGTGCCGACGAGTGTGACGGGCATGCAGAGCACGCCCAGCAGCATGTCCGAGATGGCCAGGTTGAGCAGAAAGAGATTGGTGATGGTGCGCATGCGGCGGTTCTGCATCAGCGTGGATATCACCAGCAGATTGCCGACGATGGCGCACAGCAGGATCAGGCTGTAGCTGGGTATTAGCCAGGCGGGCATTTCGGTGGCGCTGCTGGCGGCGCTGCTGCCACCGCTGCCGCTGCCAACGCTGCCAGCTGCGGCAGCGGCAGCGGCTGCCGGTGCTCCGATGCTCGTCTCCGTGGAGGCGCCATCGGGTATCAAGAAGAATTGGCCAGCGCCCAGGGTATCAACAGCGTCATCAGCACTGCTGCTGATGCTGGCGTTGCTGCTCGGGCCAGCGCCGCTGCCGCTGCTGCTGCTGCTGCCGTTGCCGGCGTCGGCCAGGCCCAGCGACAGCGTTTTGTTCAGCGGCGACAGCGTCAGCGAGACGATGTGGCTGGCGGCGCTCCGAGCGTTCGCGTAGTAGTCTACCAAGGCCTTGTAGGTGTCGGCCGCACGGGCAGCATCCTCGGCGCTGGCTCTGTACATGGCCACAGCGTGATCTGGTTCCGGTGCCGGTGCCACTACCGGTTCCGGACTCCTGTCACTCACTAGCGTCTTTCACTTAACAGAAAAAAAACCCAAACAAAAAGATACGATCTTCAGAGAATCACCCACACACACACACAGAGACACACACGATCCGTGGACTGCGGCTCGACGAACGGTACTTGGGTACTTGGTACTCGTAGTATACGTATACGAGGCAAGCGACGCCCACGACGTCGACGTCGTTTGCTGGCGCGCTTCGCTCTGCCTAGCCGTTACCGTTACGTTGAACGAATCGCTGGCAACTGGCAGCCGCCGCCGCCGTTGGGGCAACTGCGTGGCGCCTGCGTTTCGGCTGCACGAAACTCACCACAGGCGGCAGCAACACGGGGCCTGCCACAGCGCAACATGTTGCCAGCAACATGCGAAAGACGCCTCGTTAATATTCAACGGCCAACGTCTGGGCAAATATTATGGATGTATAGCCTCCATGTCCTGCTGTGGCTGCAAATAGTCTGGGAGTGGCGACTGCGGGCAATCTAAACTGATTCAAATTGCCTCACGGACCGACTGATTGATTGACGCACTGACTGACTGCTGGGAATGAAAATAGAGTTGAAGTTCAGTAACTTAAGCTAAAGAGCTAAAGAAATGAAGAGTAGAGTTAAATCTGCTTGACTGATTGATTGGCTGATTGATTGATTCACTGATTCACTGACGATGGAAGCACAGTCATAAGAGCTAGAAAAAATTAACAGGTTATTGACTTAAGCTGCTTAGGCAAACAGTCTGACTGACTGAATGATTGACTAGCTATGGACTTTATGATTGACTAAATGATTGATTGACTTATGAGCCGACTGTATAGCTGAACTAAAGTATTATCTAGCTGAATGACTGACTGACAAAGTGATTGACTAATTAATTAACTACTTATTATTACTTAACTGGATGATTGATCGTAGATTAATCTACTCGTCAATCATTGACTTTTTAGCTAACTTATTTAGCTTAACTTATTATTGTCTATTGTCAATTCTCTATTGATTGGCAACTGATTAGCTAATTGACTGACTGATTGAATGATTGGCTTGCGCACTCGACGATCAACTGACTGACTTACCAACTTATCGATTGATTGACTGACTGTTGATAAAATCACAGAACAAGTCATAAAGAGAATCCAATCAATCAATTTATGTCACTGTACCATTTGATTGACTAACCGATTGATTGATTGACTAATTATATGACTAATTGTCTGTCTGAGCACACGATTGTACGATCGATTGATCATCTGATTGATTGATTAGCTGAATGATTGACCGATTGACGAACTTATTGATTGGACTAATTAACTGACTAATTGACTAACTGATTGATTTCACTATCAACCATATAATGAATGTTTGAGTGTTTGCCTGACAGACTAATTACTTGACTAATTGATTGATTGCCATTTATACTTAATTGACTGATTGCCTAACTAATCAAATGACTGACTGATTGATGTGCAAAGCTCAACGCTAAGATCTAGAATGTTATAATCAAGAACGCTTCAAATTAAGTAGACACCCTGAATATATAATAGTCTGCATTTTGTATCCTGACTGACTGACTGACTGATTGATAATCATCCCAGCACAGTCCGCACAGCACCGCTGAAATCTAACTGAAAATTGTTATAAAGAAACACTTTTGTTATTATCCAATCAGACTTAAATGTTTGTTCGAAAAGTTCTAACCACGCCAATCCAAATAAAAGCCAAACAAAATGTGGACAAAAAATAACCCGCAACACTTAAGCTCCTTTCCGAATAAAGCCAAAGTCATTTATATACTTGAAGTACAATTTCGCATATCACAAACTTGCCAGCTGATGAAAGGCGGACGAGAGTTGGCGTCCTCTCCAACTTTTATCCCTTTAGACATCTGTTTAAAGTTTCGCCTAGAAGCTTAAAGTTTTTTTTTTCAATATTATTCTTTTACGTGTTGTTATTTTTATATTCTACCTAATTCTTTTTTTTTCAATATTTTTCGTTTCCTTTCTGATTGCTTTCAAAAACTAATTTTTTGGTTTCACTTTAATAAATTCTATTTAATATTTTTATCATCATAAAATTTTCAATTTTTATAAATTGTTTAAAGAAAATGTTTACTCGTTGATTCCTCTAGCGACGCAATTCACAAATAATTCCCACAAATCTTATTTGATTTTATTTTTACAATGTGTTTTATTGATTTAATCATTGCAAATTGAATGATGGACGTGTTGTTGATTTTCGTTCATTTTAAATTTTCATTTTTCATGGAACTGCTTCGGCGGCGGCATAAAATAAATTTTATTATGTTTTCCTTTCGGTAAGCGCGATAAATTAAATCTGCAAATTTGCGTTAAGAAGGCTATTAAAAAAAAAACAGAAAAAAATTTACAATTATACGAGTTTCTGACATGTGAATTGATCAATGTAGATAAAAATGTTTGTACACAAATCTTTATAAAAATACAGTCTACGACACATGCAAGGGGATTACTACATATATGCATAGATACATGCATGCCTGGATATGTTGAATCTGATATGTCCACATGCTGACTTCCACGTCACGTATGTATGCATATGTACATATCTACATATAGATGTATTTGTGTACACCTGCTGACATACATCATTGCATACTTGCTGTCATAATGACGTTCATCCGTAATATAATATATATAATAATACATATATACATACGTACATATGTACATGTAGTAATACATGCATGCATACATACATCAATACATAAATCATACATATGTATATACATACATACATACATACTTACATACATACATACATACATACACACATACATACATACATACATGCATACATACATACATACATACATACATACATACATACATACATACATACTTACTTACATACTTACATACTTACATACTTACATACTTACATACTTACATACTTACATACTTACATACTTACATACTTACATACTTACATACTTACATATATACATATGTACATCCATAGATTCATACATACATATGTACATACGTACAAACATACATGAATACATGTGTGTACATACACAGACGCATACATATATGCACATATGCACATATGCACATATGTATGCAATAATGTAAGCATACACACATGCATGCATACGCATGCATGTTTATTTCTCTAGAGGCATGTCCACAAGCATGCATTTGTACATGTAAATGCATACATGCATGTCTACATACATAAATGCTTGCACGCATGAATAGCTAAGTACATACATACATGCATAAATATGTAGATACACTATTCTTATGTATGTTAGCATTCATATTCGCATGTCTGCATACATACATGCGCACATATGCAGACATGTAAACATAAGCACATGCGCCTCCACATGCCAGCCTTTAATAATCTCCCCATAAAAAGAGCACATCTGCATATATAGCATACAAGCTATAAAAATCAAGGCAACCAACTCTCGCATCAATTGATGAGAATCGCCGAGAACGACATTAACTGGAAGAGCGTAAAACGTAACTGCAATTGGCCGCCATTTGGTATTATTGTACATGCACATATCAACATGCACTGGGGAGAGTTAAATTCCTCAAATACAAAATGCATAACTAAAGAAGCATTTGATATCTTTGGATCAGCCATAAACATATTTATTTTTGTGTACAAACACCGTACGGCATTTCGGAATCTCTAAACGCACTTTCTAGGCCAACTGGTTTGATTGTTCTGTTTCGGATCTGTTTATTTGGCTTTATTGCCTGTGCACATGTTATGACAACTGTTTGCTCAGACGGCCCGAATGCGAATGTACTCTGTGGTTTATCTGCATTACTCTGTATTGTGATAAACCGTGCCGATACAGCTTTGGCACTAAATTGGAAATGTCAATAGGTAAAATAGGCCCAATCATATCTGTAACGATATACAATTTGTGTTCACTAGATACACGAAGGAGAGCCAATTAATTGTGGAAATTTGTGATAAAACAATCAATCTTATCTAACTGAATAATTGAGGAGTGCTAGACCTAGAGCTATATATAAATAGAACACTCGGTGAGTGAGCTAAGCGAGAGTGTTCGACTATGGAATGTCCTGAACTGAAGCGAACACCCACTCTGCTAATAGTGCTACTTAGTCTGAAAAGACTTTTTATCGCAACTTATAAGGCATCGAGAGTGAGGTAAAGGTGGGCGGATATAGAAAAGAAGAAGTATCCGAAATTCAAGCTATACCCTATTTGGCAGAGCAATCCCCACAGTAATAAGTTAAAATATATTATCAAATTTGAACTATAATAAGAAAATCGAATGAATTACTTATATAGTTTACTACATTCATATCTTTTAGATGAATATATATTTCAATTCTCAAGTCTCTTGCTTTTATAGTCTCATACGGACGGACGGCTGTATTGGCTCACCTTATCGCCCTGATCATGATTATATATACTTTATGCTGTCTGCCACGCCTCCTTCTCTTGTTACCTACATTTTCACATAATTAATATACCCCGAAATCCCATTTTCAATGGGCTTAGAGTATACGAACCTGATCCAGCATCAGGACTCGAAATATATTAAATATATGACTAGTACCTCTTTTAGGGGTAAGTCCCAGAAGCTGCTCCAAGCATCTTTGCTGTTGCTCTATTATAGACTCTACTTTTGTCTCAACGATCGGTAGCTTCTAATGATAATGATATTATTAATAAGGCTAATAATAATATTTGCAACAATAGCAATACTGATAATAATAATTATGTAATAGTGGAAATAATAGAAAACTCAAATAATCTCTCGCTCAGTCACATTCCGCTCAGACTAATGTCCGGCATATAGTATATTGATATTTATTATTGTATTGATGTACGCCTGTTCGTAGTATATTTCATACGATATTACTTGTAGCCACAGTCACCGTCTATAATATATCTTAGCCATTTTTGCCGAGCAGCGGGTAATTCAGCCAACTGATTGCTTGATTCACATTGCGCTGTTTGCGGCCTGATAAAGCGACGTGGATGACGCTGGCGACGATAAGCCCTGCACCGGATAAGCTCCAATGCCGTCTCCCGTTCAGTCCCCAACCGAAGTGAATTTTACAGGCACACACACACACACACACACACACAGAGAGACATTGTGGACTAGTACGTGCGCACTTGATTACAACGTGCCCCAGCCTCAGCAAACGCCGTCTGCAGCTGTGACTGCGGCTGCAACTGCGGCAGCGGCAGCGGCAGCGGCAGAGAGCCGGCTGTGGCCTAGGCTGCGCTCCCCAAGGCTGAGGCAAGGCTGATGCGGCACAGATTACTGGCCGAAGATGCCGTTAAGCCTACACCTCGACTTGCAAGTGTTCGACCGGTTGATTGGGAACAGGCTGCGCCACACGAACCCCCTTACCACCACACCCATCCCAACCCCAACCCCAGCCCCAGACCCAGACCCAGCCTAGCGAAAAACAGTATCCAACAAAAAATACTCACAAATAATAAGTGAAATAAATCAATTCTTGAACAACAAAAATTATTTCAAGTTATCGCTAGGGCATGACTTCACGAAAAGATAAACCGTCTATTTGTTTAACACCATTTCAAATTCAATGTGATAATAATTTCTATAAAATATACTATACTATTTATACTAGATATTACTATACTATGTACAATATGCTCATACAATATATTTTTGTGGAACGTCAGATAAGTTCAATAGAATTCCGACTATACGTAGTTAAAAGATAAGTTGAAGTTAAAACAAAAATATATACATATATGTATATAATTAAATAAGTATGTATGCATATTATGATATATCATAATCATATATGTATGTACATATGCGTGTATTTAGATAATTAGTTAGTTATCTATAAGCTATTACTCCAGCAATTATCATATATTATATGTGTACATGTATGCTCATACATATACATTTATTACCAACTATATACATACATATATTCACATACCCATATATGTATGTATGTGCACAAAACCTCAATAATTACTAATCTACTTCAATTTTGGCGCTTAATGAAGTCTACGGATTTGCTTGAAGATTTGTCACAGTGCATTTATTTTAAGAATATAATATATAAATGTGATGTACAGTGCTTCACATCCTAAACCATGTATGTATGTACATATTTATGCACATGCACACACACATATGCGCGCTTGCGCTGAACGGTGTCAAACATTTTGTCAACGGCGCAGTCGACGTCGCTGCCCGCGCACTTTCAACTCTGAAATTGAAACTGAAAATAAAACCAAATGCGGTGACGGCGTCGTCGCCGTTGCTCCGCTCTCTGTTTCTATCTCTGTCGCTCATCAGCTAGCCAGCCTACTGGGGTGCTCCCACTTGCTCGCTCGCCGACTGCGCTGCCCGCTTCGTTTTCGTCGTTATGCTTTGTGCTGGTTGGCGCTGCTTCTGCGTCAGCCACTTCGTTGGAGTTGCACGCGCTGCCGGCCCGCATTCGTGAGCAACAATTCGTGCGAGTCGGACGGAGTCGGTCGGCTATTTTGGTCACTCCCGATTAGAGCCTGTGTGCCTTTTGCCTTTGTCTTTGTTTTCGTTATTAATGTAATACATACATTCATATATACACACACACTCGTATATACATATATAGAATTTTTTTTTATTAATTTTGTTGTTGTTTATCGTGACATTTGTCGTTAAGCATTTGCGTGTTGTGTTCACAAAATTTGCACCAAAAACCCAAGCCGGTAAAAAATTCCCCTGAACTGTCACTCGAGAGTTGCACCAACAGCCGCAGCACCAAAGCCGAGCAGAACCGAAGAACTAGAAGAAGAAGAAGCAGAAGCATCCCAACAGTAGCCGCAGCATCCCATTCAGCCAGCCAGCCAGCAACATGTCAGACGGCATTGAAGTTGAACAAATTGTGGAGAGCAAGCCGAAAAGGGTGAGAGATACTTTTAACGCAATTTTACACACACACGCACACATTTGTATATGGTATACATATGTATTAAGAAAATATTAAGTGCGGCACAAGACGAAACAAAAAAGAATTAGACACATAAGAGATGCGACAACGGGGCAGTTAAACAGCAACACAGCAACGGCAACAGCAGCGCAAAAGAAAATCTGCAGAAACAGATAGCGCGCGGGAGAGAGACAGAGAGCCAGAGTGAGTGTGAGAGGCGAGTGCAAAAGCTGCGAGCAACAGAGCAGGCCAAAAAGGAAGAGGGAAGAGTCCGGCAGCGTAGCCTCGCTGTAGTTGGAGCCCCAGCCCAAAGTCAAGTGTGCGTATGTGTAAGCGTGCATGTATGTATGTGTGTGTGTGTGTGCCTGAGTGTTGAACTTTAAATAACTGTGACTCCACACACAAGAACCGGCCAGGGCCAGGGCCAGTACCCCCAGTCGCAGTCACCGTCACAGCCGCAGCAGCAGCAAAGGCAAAGCCAGTGCCAATGCCGGTGCCGGTGCCGACGCCGGTGCCAGACAGCGAAAAATAAAGTATAAGAAGAAGAAGAAAGCACAAAACAGCAAAAGAACACGAAAAAGAAACAACAAAAAAAAAGAGCGAATATCTTGCTTATGCTTTTTAAGTGCGGGGGCGGATGCAGCATGCAGCGCAGCAGCCACAGGGGTAGATAAGCAGGCGTAAGTGTGTGTGTGTGTGTGTGTGTGTGCATGTGTGTGGGCATGGCCATATTAGACAGCAGCAGCAACAACAACGAGGAATATGCATATCAAGTTCAAGTGCGCAACGGCTTTGCAGTCGCCGCCGCTGTCGCCGCACTTGTGCGCATAGCGCATAGCTAATATACATACACACACACACACACACACACATGCTGTAAGATTTTTAATTTCTATCTTATCGAGCATGTATCGAGTAATTGTTGCGGTTACATTGAGTTCCATATCAAATTTATTTAGCTACTGTGTAACAGTAATTCTGACATCTGTGATATATGGGCTGCTGGCTGTGTGTGTGTGAGTCATTTTGGGCGATTCGATTGATTCACTGTGACTCACACACACACACGAACAGAAATACGCGCAGACCGGGCGCAGCTGCAGTTCAATTACCTACTATATTAAGCAGCTATCGAAGCGACATGACTCAAAATTTTATCAGTGAAAGAGAGTGACAGAGGGGGGGAGAGAGAGAGGGAGACACACGTTCGTTTGCTCAGTTGCTGCAAAGCAAAGAAAATCACAAGAATAAGAAGTAAAATAAAAAAACACGGATTAATAAAAATGAAAAACTAATAAAAGTTCACATTAACTAAATTTAGCTCGTAAATTGAACTAGTTCAACAATTTTGCTGTTATACAAATATGCAGTCGATTAGCGTGCTCAATGCAAACGAGTGCAATTTCAAATACATATCTACATATGTACATATATATGTACATACATCCATATGCATGCACATTCTCTTTCCTTATCTGTCGGAACATAAAGACTCACCATTTACGGTTATAACTCAATTCAATAAGTCATACAGAAAGCCATGAAAACTGAAATTGAAACTGAAAATACGTTCCACCTCAATTCAATGCCAATGGCAATAAATAATATTGAATATCGTAAATCTCTAGCCCAACCATCCACCCGCAAACGAGCTGCAGTCGATATGCATTACATTACCGTTAGAATTGAGAGCGAGTATTGTTTTAGCCAGCGCTATTGTGTAACATGCACACACACACACACACATACACTTGCACGCATGGCCTCTCTTCAATTTTGTTAAGTTGGCTGCGCTTCCTGATGCACTAAATTTGGCTGTTTCTTTTCCTTTTGCGCTCTTTTTTATATTTTTTGCTGCTCATTTTTTGCTCTTATTATTCACTAATGAGTCACGCACACAAATCAATAAACGACGTTTCTTTGTTTCATTGCAAAAATGCAGAATTATTAATACATGCAGCGCAACAAGAATAACTGCAACAACAACAACAACAACAGCTGAAACAGCGCGTGAAACGTAATAAAACAAAAATGAACAGCCTTGCGGTCTGCCGATGCCCTTACCGCCTCCCCTCCCCACATCACTCTCCTCTCCCACTACACTTGTCGCTCCTTCCGCCAGTCACGGAGCAAATGAACGAAGCGCTGATTCATGCCTTGCATTGTGCTTTTCTTATTCGGTTTGCGTTTTCGAACTTCATGCTCGAAAAAAAGTTGAAAAACGTTTTCAACAGCAAAACTAACACACACGTGAATAGTACTCCTTAGCCTGTCCCTCTGCCCCTTCCCTAACTGCTCTTTCGCATGGTAATCAAACTAATATCGAAATCGAACTTTTATAATTAGTCGTATTCTCTCTTTGTTAAAAGTCAGCATGACGATGATCAAATCCAATTAAACTAAAAATATACAATTATTGTATTGAATATCCTGTAATACTTCACTTGTTAATAGTATAAATTAAATTACTAAATATTAAATATTTAAAATTTTAAAATATAATTTGATAATTTTCAATATGCAACTTTTCAAATTTAATAACTTTATAACTTTTAATATTAAAGCACTAAATATAATACTTGGCAAACAATAATATAAAAAAATTAAATTAAATATAGTTCTTATTATAAATTTAGAATATTTTTTAATATTGAAAAAAAAACTACATAACTTAGATTTAAATTTGAAGGCATAGCATAGTCACACGCATTTGCTTATTGCTTACAGGGTATTCACAAAATCTCAGTCTTTTCCCGCATTTGCCTCCATTTGTGATTCACGCACTTACCCACAAAGTTCTTAGTATTACTTCTACTTCTTCTACTTATTCTTTTCCTTTTTTAATTTCTAACACACACACCCAGAAAAATTGGCATTATGTTTGCGGAAAACTTTTACTCGATTTATGTGGAACTTAATAATTAAGCCACGAGCGTTGCGTATCTGAAATGGCATTAGTCAACATTAAGCGATTATACATACATATATGTATACATATGTATATGTATTCATTTATTAATTATATTTATAAAGATATGCATGTATTACTGTAGCAACACCTGCTATGCATTCCTTAGATTTCTGCTATGGTCAGCAAAAAATTTCGCTTGTTTTGTTCCCAGAGGTAAAAGAAGTATATTGGTTTCGCGAAATGTCCGTCCGTCTGTGTGAAATATACATATAGTCGTGTATACCCTCAACTGATAAAGTGTGATTAAATTTTCCAAACTCAATCCCAAGATCAAAAATCAAAAAGATATGGCGGTATTGTAACGACTGCGAACAAAGTATCACGCAGTCGGTTGCTCCCCACTGAAACGTCCTTTTTTTTTTTTTTTGCTGCACTCGAATTTTTTCGCCCACATTTAAATTGTTGGCTAAAGCAATTTGCTGATATGGTGCGCTTTGTGCGCGCTGATATCGACTTCCATAGATATTGGCACACCATTTATTTTGTATATAATTATTTTGTATGTATGTATATTTTTTATCGCCTGACTTATCAAAGGCCATTACAGTACTTTTTATGCTCGCCAATTGGCAAATGGCTTAAAAAACAATTGCGAAAAAATTGCACTTTTTTCAAAAGAAAATTTCAGTGTTGTATATACAATTGCATATCCTTTGTAAATTATTTTAACTTATTTACATAAATCTATAATAAATACCTCAAACAAATAAAATATGTACAACTACGTTAAACAAGTACAAATTAAATTTAAAAAAATAGGAAAAATATGCTGAAAAATTTATAAGAAAACAAAATATAAATGAAATATTCACTAATATTTTATATATGTTTTTCAATTGCGATTGTATAGACAGTGTGAGACGTGGCTGAGAACCAATAGGGTACATATATAGTCGAACTAGTCTTTAGCTTCCCGTCTTCTCTCAGGTAAATATGCTATTTTGGCGCAGATTTTTATCGATATCTTTGATAAATAATTTTAATAAGTTAGCTTCTCATTTGATATTTGAATACAGCTATAGCTATATACATACATATATGAACCAGTTAGCAAGGGTATTCCCTAGTCTGGCATGCCACTCATCGCAGCTTGCTTTACTATAAAAAGTATCTATTCGTCACACAATCCTGAATTACATACAATGCATTTGCTTAAAGCGAATCAGGCGATCAGCTCAGAAGCTGTCGACTTGAGATTAGATAAAAATAACGGCATAATGTAAGATTAAACAAATACTCAAAGATAAATATATATTTTAAATATACATATGTATGCACATACATACATATGCATATAAAATATATACAAGTATGCAAGTGCCAGAAAACCTAACTGCGATAAGGATGGCAATCAATAAATGTTTGCCGATATGATTACGAATATCGATAACTTTTACTTTCGTTTGTAGATGGCTTGACGAACACATGTTCACAGCAACTACATAGTTACAATGAACTGGAACTATTTGATTACGCTGATTGCACAAGGCAAGAACTAGCTAAAAACATGAGCAAAACAAATGCAACAAGCAGCGTGTGTGTGTGTGTGTGCATGCATGTGTGATGGCTGGTGTGAATCGAAATTCGATTCACAGATGCCCTCGGCTTATCTGAGTCGCAAGGCGTGTTGGACAGAGACGAAGCGATTGAGCTTGCGTCACTGCTGTACCTGCTTACGCATACGCATAGTTGCCCACATCCGCACCCAAAGCCGAGCCCAGGACAAACAAAACGGAAGGGGAAAGACGAATACAAAGCATGCACTGTAATTGCGGCAATATATTGTATATACATATGTACATATGTATGTATGTACAATATATACATATACATACATATGATTAGTTATCAGACACGCCCAGTCAACAGTCGCATCTGAGTGTGCCAATTCGTTTTGCGGCGAGATAGTTGAGAGAAATGTCTTATCAGATAAATAAAGCAAAATACAAAAAGCCGTTAATTTGCGCTCGAAATTATGGCAGCTGGCCATATACATACATACATACATACACACAGACATGCAGCATGCATACATAATTCTGAATTCTCTCAGATTTAGTTGCCACTTCTTCTTCTTCCTATTCTGCATTAGCTGTTTCCTATTGCAAATTGTCGGCAGCGCACAAATTATGGCAACGGTTTTATTTCACTTCTCTGCTATTTTTCGCTGTATGCATGGGTATGTGTGTGTGTCTGCCTATATTTTTTCAGCTGGCACAGTTTTTGCATGTTTGGCTTCTCATTTATTTTTGTCTAATTAATTCCATACAAATCAAAAGATTACAGTTTCTATCGTCGTGAAAGTCTAAGCGGAGGCCACAAATCTTCTATTCTTTGATCTTTCTAATTGTTTGTCAATTTGTTATCATATTCTGCTTTCCAGAGCGCACTTTTCTAAATCGCTTTGCGCTTTTCTAATTGATTTTTCTCATACACATACACAGAGAGATGGAGAGAGAGACGCACACTACAGGCACACAAAATCTCTCTCACACACGCAAAACCAATTTCGGTCAATGAACGCATTATGATCCAGCCGCTCTCTTACTCGCGCTCCCTCTCTGTCGCACTCACGCGGTTTGCTACTGCTGCTCATCTGTTCATTCTGCACTGCTCCATATGGCGACAGTTTTGTTGTTATGTTTTATGTTCTTTGTTTTGTCGCGGCCAACATCTCAGTCGCCGCACGAAATTATCTGTAGACCGTTCTTTTTTTTTTCATATTTATTTTTCCCGTTGCTATTGCTGTTGTGCTGCTGCTGCTGTTGGCGGCGGCTTTGCTGATTGAAAAATTGTGATGCTTAAATTGTTTCAAATGGAGCGCATACAAACAAAACAATACATAAATCTCGATTGAAGACGCCCGATCAGCTGTCACCCAAACGACTCTCGATGACTTTCCAAAGTAGCTGTAACTCGCTCGAATTATACGAGCGTCGTATGCGATGTGGGCTGGCTTTCGACACCGAAAACTAATATATATACATACATACAAACATATGTATGTATGTATGTATCTGTATATGCCCGCTTGAAAGTACCCCACAATAAATCGAGACAGAAAGCAGCGAACGAACTCACTTTCGATATCGAAAACTACTACAGTGTCCATTGAAAGTCGACGGGCAGCAACAACCACAGTCAACACATTAATGCATCATCCCCCATGCAAGCTAAATTAAGCAATAATAAATGAAACCGCGTTTACGCGTTTACTGATCTGACGGAAATACAAAAACCTTAACAATTTATTTTTATTTATTTGCCTCACGCACAAATCGGTCTCACGCACGCAAATTCAATTGCATTTTTAATGTGTTAAATATGATTGAGATGTACATACATATGTATATGCATACAAATGTATGTGCATATGTATATGTAAATAATTTTATTACATTTTAATTTAAGTTTAAATTAATTTTATTTTGCATGCAAATTATCTTATTGATATATTATAAAAGAAGATTTTATAGGGCAGCTGTGTAGATGGAAGTTTTTATTATGTTATTATTATACATACATATGTACATATATAGAAGCTTCTTCTTCAGAATCATTGAAATTCTTGGAAAGAGGGAAATAAATGGAGTGCTGGATAATAATATACATTCATACAAACATACATATGTATATAATAATGAGTTTTACTAATCTTTCATATGGTACCAATAGAGACTAGATAAAGACAGAGTGAGATAGAGAGAGAGAGAGAGAGAGAGAGAGAGAAATAGAGAAAGCTATTGAGATGCAAGAGAGCGCGAGACAGAGAAAGGACCGATTGATCGAAAGAGAGAGGAGGAGACAGCGACCTAGGGTTAGCTAGATTCTTAGTAAACCAACGGAAGCAATTAAAGATTATGTTCGATTTTGGTTAGGCTTTATCTACGCCTATGTTTACGTCTATGTCGATGTTACTTTCCAAGTTCGAAGACAACAAGATATAGAAATAGTTGTTTCATTACGCACGAAACATTGTGTTTATATACATATATATACATATTTTTTTTTATCAATTGAATGAAAACCATTTCCGTTAAAACAATTGCCATGTGAAAACTTTGCTACTTTTTGGCTTGAGGCAATGTAATATGGTTTATATGTACATACATACATATATAAGTATATATGCAATACATGTACATATATACATATAATATTTTTAACATTTTTGCTTATGCTGTTGCTGTCTCGCTCTGTTTTAGTTACTCAATTCGCATGCAACGCGCACGATTTTAATTTATGCAACATTTCGAGCTGAACAAATTGAAAAGTTTTGCGCAGGCAAAATGCATTGGCGTGATTGATTCATAATTTTATTGCTATTGCTATTGCTATTGTTATTGTTATCGTTATTGCTATTGTTATTGCTATTGCTGTTGCTGTTGCTGTTGCTGTTGCTATTATTACGATGCGGGCTCTTGGCACGGAAACGAAAGCGAAAGTATCTGACGGATGCTTCAATGCAGCCAACATGAAACAAAACAAACTGAAAGCTACAAAAGTGGGCGTGGCAGCTGTATATGTTGAATTTGTGTTTCTCTTGTTTGCTTCATCTGCTGTCTTCTTGTTTACTCTGCAGATGCCGGTGGCCACGTCACTGGACAAGGACGCCATCCGCGAGGCGTACGAGGACGTGCGCTCGGATCTGACGGACACGGAGTGGGCGGTGTTCAAGTTCGATGGGGCGCAGATAATTGTGCATGGGCGTGGCCAGTGCTTCGAGCAGTTCCGTGAGCAGTTCGGCGACTCGGAGCGCGCCTTTGGCTACATCCGCATACAGATGGGCGACGAGATGTCCAAGCGCAAGAAGTTCATATTTCTGACCTGGATCGGCCAGGAGGTGGGCGTCATCCAGCGGGCCAAAATGTCCACGGACAAGGCGCTCATCAAGGACGTGCTGAACGTGAGTGCACTGGCTTCGAGCTGTACCCGAGATTCGCTCCACTAATTTCCCTTTAATTGCTCATCATCATTGCAGAACTTTGCCGTGGAGCTGCAGGCGGGCGTCCAGGCGGAACTGGACATCGAGCTGTTCCGTGAGGCACTGAATCGCGCCGGCGGCGCCAACTACGGCACTGGCGTCCGGGACAACTGAGCGGGGACAAACGGACGGAACACCCACGTCATCCTGCTCACCAATCGATTTCGAGTACTTCCTCCTCCTGCTCCTCCTTGTCTCTACCTTTTTTTGTGCACCTCTTCAATTGCTGACTTAATCCTGCTTTTTTACTTAATTATTATGAATTAATTTTATGCGATCTTAAAATATTTACTGTACATTTGTATGTAATATGTAATAAATATTAAACAAGAAACAAAGAGATAAAACGAAAACCAAACTTTCTATCGTAAAATTTAGTCGAGTCCAATTGGAGATGTGTGCTAATTGGAAGGCCGGTAAACCAATCAGAACATACTTTGTGAATCACAGTTCACTTGAACTGATTCACAAAAATGAAAATGAAAATACTTGGAAATCCAATTGGGATTGTTGGTGGCACTCGATTCTAATTGGCATTTGGTTGAACCAATCAAAATATGGTTCAATGAAACTGATTCGCAGGGAAAAACTTAATCTTTGAAGAATACAAATTACATAGAAAACAAAAATTTCATTCTGATATAACAGGAAATGTAATAAAAATCCAGTTGGAATTGGCCATTCCAATGAAACACTGATGTCCAATTGGTATGTTTTTTACCAACCAGATTCGCATGATGAACTTGCATATTAAAACGGAGAAAACATATTTGAAGTAAAGAAAGAAATATTTAAAGTAAAGAAAATCCAATTCCACTTCAAGATCCAATTGGTATTGACCGGAATGAAAACGGCGTATACGTATGCTCCAATTGGTATTCCAATGAATCAAAAAATTAACAAATTCCTCTGAGTTTGCACGAGTCGATGTATTAATCCAATTGGAATGAGTAAATCAATCGCAGCGTGGAAGCGCAATCCAATTGGATTCAATTAACCAAGCTTAAACAAACAAATATTAAGCAACAACAAGACTGAATTTGTTGGAATTCGAAATGTAGAAACATATAAATCCAATCCAATTGGGATTTACGATTAACCAATCAGCACAGGAATTTGCTTACGCTAGACTGCATATGAGTTGGATGGGATTGAAAAAGGTTTGCTCCATCTATGCCCGATCACCAGAAGAGATGTAGGTATATTTCGCAGAACAATACATGTTTATTTCTCATTTCCAGATTAAAATATGTATATATATGTGTGTGTTTATATGTATATGTGGTATCTAATCTAATCAGAGTAGAACGGCAGCTGCAATCCAAGACTAAAACATATTTTAGCTGTAGTACTATATACTTAGTACTTAGTATATATATTAGCTGTAGTAGCCGCAGTATATGCAATTTAATTAATTCCTAAATGTTGTTGAGTATGCACATACAAATGAATAAAGAGAGGGGGAAAGGAAAGAGGAGCTACCGACGGTGTATAGTCGTCTAATATAAAAACTGACTAAATCGATTCTTAACATAAAATGAAAAAACTTTGATTAAAAGTTGACTGTGAGCTTACAAAAGAATCGACTGTGTGTGTGTGTGGGTGTGTGTGTGGGGGATCAACCGATAAACATATATAGGACAACAAAAGAAGGTATAGCTTAAGTCTAAAGTGCAGTTCGAGTTGAGGTTCGAATGTACATATGTACTCTGGTAGTTGATTTCAGTGTCTAGATGAATCGTTTGCGTAGTAATTGCCTAAGGTGCGTGCATCCTGGCTGTGTGGGACCAACCGCTAAACATATATAGGACAACAAAAGAAGGTATGGCTTAAGTCTAAGGTGCAGATCGAGTGGCGGTTCGAATGTATGTACTCTGGTAGTTGATTTCAGTGTCTAGATGAATCGTTTGCGTAGTAATTGCCTAAAGTGCGTGCATCTTGGCTGTGTGCGCCAGGCTGGATGGCCTAACGATCGCGGAAGAGCACCGAGTGCAGCGCATCGATGTCCACCTCCACGCCGGATGAGTTTGTGGTCACAGTGCGTGCGCTGCAATGGGGAGTGGGAGAGCGTTAAATAGGAAGACGAGGCAGAGTTGGATGCATCTTCGTTTCTACTCACTTGGCGTGGAGCGTGGTGCGATTGGAGGAGTGCGGATTGACCAGCACACAGTGCATCGGCTGGCCATCGAACTCGCGCTGGTGATACGCCTCCACGGCCATTTCGGCGTGCTCCAGGGACTTGTAGATGACCTCGGCCGTGCCGGGACGCACCACGCGGGCATCGTACATGGGCCCGATGTCGTTGAACAGCTCACGGATGTCCGCCGTGGTGACGTTCGCATGCAGATTGCTCACCAGCAGACGGTAGCCGGGCTTGTTGACCACGCTCAGTGGCAATGGCATCGACATGCTCGGTGGACTGCGCCGCTGGTGCATGGACCGTGAGGACATGTGGGGCGCCTCCATGCGACCCTTGGAGTGGCCGCTGCCATTCTCGTTCGCGTAGATGCCGTGCGAGACGCGACGATCGGGCTCGCTGCCAAAGAGACGGGCACGCAGCGACTCCGGCAGATTGGAGGTGGCCACCAGATGGCGCTGGCGTCGCTCGAACACCTTGTCCACGCCCTCCACACGACCGCCGCCCAAAGGCGGAGGCGGCATGGCGGGTCGCTCCACACGATTGCGCGCCGCCTCGTATACGGCAAACGGATCATTAGACAGGGCACTGCCGCCCGGGGATGTGATCTCCACACCGTCCATGTCCAGGCTATAGTCGTCGAAGCCACGGGCCATGCGAACGCGTGGCCCAGCACTCGATGATTGGCCGCTGTAGCTACCCATGTGCATAGTGCGTGCGATTTCCTCTATAAGAACGGATGAGAATGAGAGAGAAAGAGCGATTGACATCAGTGGTACATTTTCTTACCATCCTCCAGCTGCTGCATATTGTCGTAGTCCACGTAGCCGCGTGGCACAAACGGCTTGGCGGCTGCATTTAGTCGGCTGGACTGAAACGAGATGCCCGGCTTGTAGCTACCAAGTCCAGAGCGTTCCTCCTTCGGATCCCATAGTGTTTGTATGACGGCGCCGGGTCGATTGTTCATTGTTATAATCCGTTGGCCGAAGCGGCCCTTGTGCAGACTGCCGGCGCCGGCGACCCCACGCGACGGCGAGCGACCAGTCTTCAGGGGCAGCGGCAGGGGCATCGGCATGCGCTCCTTCTTGCGCTCGATCAGCACGTCGCGGGCATCGACGACGGATTCGCGAATATTCTGGTTGAGTATGTCGCGAGCATCAACGATTTTTGCGCGCGTCTTCTGGATGATCTTGTTACGGGCATCGTATGTGCGTGGGCTCAGGCCCTGCTTGTTAGCCGGCTTGCGCGGCTTCATCTGAACGGCATGCCTGTGGACAACGAATGGTGTGAGAACGCCAAATTTTAGCGAATCAGCGCCATTTTCTTTTGGATTTTGAGCACTTACAGTTTTTTATCGGTGGCCCGTGAGGCATTCTGTACGCGCTTGCGTTCAATTATCTCGTCCAGGCTGAGGTCCACGTCCATAGCGATAGAATTGCGCGGCGCGCTCTTATCAATTGATAAATTTAAAACTAACAGCTTTCCATGCACAACAAATCTTTAAAAAAAAATTGTATATCAATCTCCCTTGGCAAGCGATATATGTATGAGGTTGGCTTTGGATGGTGCCAGGGAAAAATGACAAACGGCGGCCAGGGCTGCACAGCAACTACTTTAGATATCGATAGTATTTTTGATAGCTATCGACTGGTTACTGTTCCAATATATTTTTCCCAAAACCTAGCTATATATATTTGCTTATGTTTCTGTTTGCATATTTTATATTATTTATTTTTATAGAGTACTCTCTATTTTAAATATTATATACCATGTGTATGATATGAAAATTTGCAAACATGTAACCTTAACTGGAAAATGCACTATTAATAGCTGAAAGCCAAAGTCATAAATTAATGTTAATTAAAATTATAACTAACTACCATAAATAAAAAAAATAAAAGATTTGTAGACAATTAAATATGTGTATTTCCATATCAAGATTTACAGATATATGCGTGCAGATATTTCGCGATTTCTCGATTATTCTGCTGTGGTTGCGATTTGTGGCCGATGCGAATGCACATCACTATCGTCGCCGCTATTTTGTGTTGTCAATTATTCTCTTAGTTACAATTATTTTCATCTGCGCTCGCTAATAGCGAATAGTAACCGATCGCAAAGTTTGGCCCGCAACACCCAGCATTGCCTCTTTCAACTGAGCTCATTAAGAGGTTTGTGTTTTTGCTGTAAGGTTGCTGCAACAGCGGACACCGCATGCTGAATACACCAACAACAGCAGCAGCAACGACAACAACAACAACAGCAGCAACAACATCATCAGCGGAAGCAACATGAATCCCTGTGCTGTGCCCACACCCGTGCCGGATGTTGACGGCGACAAGCGCTGGCTGAGCATACACCGTCGCTTCATCTCGGATTGCCGCGAAAAGGATCCGGACGTGATATTCCTCGGAGATTGTATATTCGAGACGCTGCAGGATACCGACACCTGGAATCAGTACTTTGCACCGCTGCACTGCCTCAACTTCAGCATACGCGAAGATCGCACCGAGAACGTTCTCTGGCGCATCGAGAACGGCACTCTGGACAATGTCAATCCGAAGATCGTCGTCCTGCACGTCGGCACGAACAACACGAGCAACAGCGCCGCCGAGGTGGCCGACGGCCTGCTCGCCAACGTGGCCAAGATACGCGAAAAGCTGCCCGGCGCCTACATCATATTACCAGTAAGTTGATCGAACTGTATATATATATATAGGTGTATATATCATTTGAGATGTTTGCAGTCGCTTCTACCACGCGGCCAGCAGCCCAATGCGCTGCGCGACAAAAACAAGGAGATCAACGAGCTGATCAAGGAGAGGACAAAGGGCATGGATCGTGTGCAGACTGTCGCCATTGACAAGGGGCTGGTGCATACGGACGGCAGCATTAGCCATCATGACATGTTCGACTACAAGAGTCTGACCAATACCGGCGCCAAAAAGATACTCGAGCCATTGCATGATTTGCTATCGCAGATACTCAATGAAAACGAACTGGAACGCGATCTCACACCATCCGAATAACTCACAATATATACAAAAACAATCAACAGCAACAACAACAACAACAACAATAATAATGGAAATCCAGAACACTCTCCACCCAACCGCTTGATCTGCAGCAATGAAAGTATTTACTCGTCTATTGAACGGGAGTATCAAGTTTTCGGTTTATTGTTACCCAAACAACAAAGCCAAAAGCAAACAAACGCAAGTTTCCTTAAACACCTTACATAGCTACGATATTGTTATATATACATATATATATTTACATATATATATGCATATATAATTTCCCATACTCATTAGTAAGATTAAAGTCTATAGAAAAGTATATAGAAGACACACACAATGCGCGCATGAACATTTTGTATTTTGCATTTATACTAAAAGATAATTACAACTACATACATACAACATAATACATAATTAATAACAATTCAATATGCATACTAAGTTTCGAGTCGAAGAAATTAACAACAAGAACATTCCCTGAAACTTACCAATAATATATATATATATATATACGTATATATTTATAAAATATTCATATTTTTTTATCATCACAAATTTTGAGTAAGCTTCAGAAAAAATAAATACACGTGCATTAGGTGATAAAAAAAAAAAGAAACAAACAAAAGAAAAGCTAAAAGAATATTTTATACGCGGCAGCTAAAAGTTACTTCGGTTGAGCTGCCTTGAGCTCGGAAATATTATCTATTTAATTTCTTTATTTTATTTTTATTTTTTTGCACATGTATAATAATAAATGAAAACATTTTGTGTATGAAAAGCTCAAAACGAATAATTATTACTAACCAGGAACCCTTTTTTGCGATTTTCAAGTACTCCAAAAGGAAGCTGAAGTTGCGGATTAATAGGCTTAACACATATATAAATATATATCGATCTATGAGGAAGAGGGAAAACTAAAAAGATGAAAACTCATAAGCAATCTAATTATATAAACTAACTCTAAATAATATATTTTTACTTTCTATTTATACAAAAGCCTTGCAATTTGAATTGAATTATTAAATGCGCCTGTCTAGCGATGGCACCGCTGCAATCGATAAGCGAAACATTGTAATTTGATGTAAAATAATAATTAAATGTGGGCAAATTGACAAAAGACAAACAGTTGGTCTAAAACAAAATGTCTAACCTTGATTTATAAACTATTTATTTAAAACGAAACATTGCGAAATTGATTTTCAAATATATTTTGATGTGCTGTTCATCATCGGCTCAAAGTGAACGAAAAATATCGATAGAATCGATATACAAAACATTGTGAGTCAACGGTCTAATTAGACGTCTTTGTTTACTTGCTATTCCAGGCTAAATTCTAAAACGAAAAAACCTAGTTTAGTTGCAATTTTGATTTTGATCGACAGGTTTTCACACAATGAGCTGCTACGGCTGCAGCCGTAAGTATGGACTCTTCTGCAAGGAGGTAAGAATGGGTAGCCAGGCTGGATTCTTGTTTCCTACTTTTTTGTCAATCCCAATTGCGTTATTGCAGTACGGCTGTCCCAACTGCGGCTATTCGTACTGTGCCAAATGCCTGAAGCGTCCAATTGCAGTGCCGCGCCACGGCAACAAGGTGCTCAACGTGTGCCTCATCTGCTACGACAAGCTGTCCAAGATGCAGGCCAATGCCGATGCCGAGAAGGTGATCGACTGCGAGGCGCTGCCCGGGGAGCTGGTGACCAAGCAGCGTCTGCCGCACAAGAACCACACCCCGCCGGACAGCGAGGCGGCCGATGCGCTCTTCGAGTGAGTAGAGCCCCAACCAGTTGGTGTCCATGTCTAGAGCCCTCTAATTGTATTTCTGACTGACTGCAGCAATGTGCTGCCCTCCGAGGAGCTGGCCGCAGTGCTCTCCCCCACCAGCCCTGCGGCCGTAGGCGGGGCGGCCGCAGCTCTAGCTCCAGCACCAGCCACGGGCAGCGAGGATATCGATGAGAACCTAGACCGTGCAATTAGCAAGCGCTTGCAGAATCTCAAGGCCGTCGACACGAGTGACGACGAGATACGTGCGCGTCTGTCCAATCTGAGCGGCATGCCGCACCAGAAGAACTACGATAAGAAGGACCTGCTGCTGTCCACCGACCAAAGAACCGATCAGGACAAGATCAAAGACCTGCTCCAGCAATTCATGGGCGAAACGGCGCTGGATCAGCGCGTGGACGCCGATCGCAACGATGCCATCAGCGACATTGAGCGACGTCTGCGTGCGCTGCGCGATGCGCCCATTGATGGTGTCCCAGCGGCGGCGGGGACGGCCACCAGCACAGCGGCCACGAACACGCCCAGCGACAACGAGGACGAGAACGATGAGACGGTGCTGCAGAAGATCATGAGGAAGGTGCGCGCGCCTCGCATTCAGTTTGAGCAATTGTGTCCAATTGAACTTTCCGTTTCCTTTGCAGTACGTGGCCGAGGCGCGCCTGCCCCCTGCTGCCGATGCCCTGGAGTCGGAGCTGTCGACGGGCAGCAATGCGGCCATCAACGAGGAGCTGCCCTGGTGCAATATCTGCGACGAGGATGCCGTCTACCGCTGCCGCGGCTGCGACGGCGAGCTCTTCTGTGCCCAGTGCTATCGCGAGTGCCACGACGACGACGAGGAGTACCGGGCGCACGTCAAGGAGAAGTACAGTGCGCCGCCCAAGTTCAAGGAGAATCACTTCTAATGGCTGGGTTTTCTTTTTGTTTATACGTTGTATGTTGATTAATTACTCATTAATTTACTTTATTTTCGAGCTTAAGCCTTTTCCTCGCCTTCTTCTCTTCGCTGTTGCCCCCTCTGAAAGTAGTTCTGGATCAGAGTAGTTCAATTGTGTATATAATGCGAATGTATTAAAACTCGATATTTTATAGAGAGCACTTGGTTTCAATTATGGCTTAGACAGAGACAGACAGAGCGAGTGAGTGAGCGCGAGCGAGGCAGAGACATACACAATATGGAATACGGAGCTGGGAATATAATATCTTAAGGCAATTGTTGGTAAACAAACATTTGTGTATATATATAAACATTACATTCCTAATAATTATAACAAAAAAAGTGGAAAAGAACAAAAGGCAACTTAAGCTAAATGCATATTTGATGACAACAACGCGCAGCTAAACAAAATACGCTGCTAACAACTGGCACTCAAATTAACAATATACATACATATATGTATATATATATATATGTCTGCATGTGTTTAATATACAAAAGAATATTGAACTTAATAGCTATAGATCTATGTATATATGTATACCCTACACTTGCGCATGGCATTCCCCAGCTACTAGATCTAAACAAAATTGGTCAAGTGTTCGTTGTGTGTGCTTACAGAACTAAAGTCGTGGCTAGACCGTAATGCGCATCTTCTCCATGTACTTGGGCACCAGATGCTGGGCCGAGTAGCGCTCAAAGTTGAAGTAGTCGAAGAACTTGTCGCGATGCCGGCGAAAGATGTCCGGATTGCGGCACCAGTTGTACAGCATTTTGATAAGCGAATTGGACGTATTGTAGAGATTCTCCTTGGGATAGATCTCCGGATAGACGAGCTTGTTGGGCGCAATCGGATAGCAGCCGCAGTAGGTGGCCTCCAGCATGGCCACGCCGTAGAATTCGTGGCCGGCCGTCGAGATGACAATGTCGCCGGTGAGCAGCGCCTTGATGTACTCCTCGCGCGTCAAGTGGCCAAAGTTGATCAGCTTGGCGCCCAGCTTCTGCTGTATGCCATCGAAGGCCTCGGGCATCGCCTGATAGCTCTCGCCGCAGATTGTCACCTTGAAGTCGACCTGACGCTTGTTCAGCTCCATCAGCACTTCGACCAGCAATTTGGGATTTTTGTCGTGCTCCCAGCGATGCGGCCAAATCAGATGCAAGCAATGCGGCTCCGCCGTGCTCAGCTCAGCATCCATCATGTGGCGCTTGTTGGGAAAGGCATGGAACTTGATGGGGAAATAGAGCACTTCGCACTTCTTCTCGATGCGCTCGCGTATGTGCTTCAGCTTGAAGTCCGGCTGGATGTTGAGAAAGGGCTGCACGTTGTCCAGAAAGGACATGCGATTGAAGTTCGAATTGAAGAGGACAACATCCGCAGCAAGGCTAAAAGTAAGAGTCCAACTAGAATTCAATTGAAATTCGAATACGAATCTGGCTCGCTTACCAAGTAAGAATCTCATTTAAGCCGTATTGGCAGTCGCGCTCCTTGACCTCGCGCACCGGATAGACCAGTTGATTCTCATGGAAATAGACAATCTTCCGGCAGCTAACCAGATCCGGACGTACACCAATCAGCTCCGCCAAATTGAGCACGGAGCTGGTGAACAGCACTTTGTAGTCGTGTTCCGGCGGAATCAGCTGCGAGAAATAGAGCGCTGAGGTGCGTGCACGCCAATGCCACTTCTTAGCGGGCAAGCTAAAGATCTCATAGTCAGTCAAATTTAAGCCTATTCATAATAAATAATATGTACATACATATACATATATGTACCTATCTGATAAGACAGTTTCTGATTGGACTCTCCATACTCACATTCGACCAATGTGTCGATCAGCTGCTTGTGGCTGCCGCCGAAAAAGGGCTCAATAATTAATATCTGTGGCTTGGCAGACGTCATGCCTGGGCTAAACAAGAGTTGTGCCATTAATAAATGCGCTTGGTTTAACCTTAACCTTTGGATAAGTTAGCGGCACATGTTTTCCCTACAATACACTCGATATATGTGCATAATAAATGGACTACAACATATTGTACACCTGTTCAGTCATTGCTGTTGAAATTCGTTGCTCATGTAAAGCTTTTTAGACTAACTTATAGATATTAAATAGATGGGATTAGTTATTCCCAATAAAATATTAATATTGAACAACAACTGTTACACATGTGCAAGTGAGACACAACACAAACAAAGCCAGTGGGCGATGCTGCAAAGTATCGATAGATCGATATTTCAGTGAAAATTGCGGATATTCCCTACTGAATATGTCAAATGCCTGACAGTCGGTTGTAATTGCGCTGAAAAATAAGTTTAAAAAAATATTTAATTTCAATGTTTCTCACTCAGCTCGAGAAATATATTAATATATGAAGAAAAATAAACTAAAGTTGTTAAATTGTATTGCATCGATATAATTAATTGTCAGTGCTGCATAAATGTACTCACCGAAAATTTGAATAATCGATTAAGTTCTCACACCACTAGCTCTCATCACGAACTCCGATAGCGCCTGCACTAGCAAAGGTCTGTAATTCTGTTTCTCTGTGCGAAAAATTTGCAAAAAGATTTGACAAGATGACCAACGCCTGGAGAGCTGCTGGACTTACGTAAGTGCTACAAATTCGAAATATAACAACTTTAATTCATGGTCTACAAATCATATATGCTATATTGTGCTCACTTTGCGTGCGTTACGTAATTGTTGTTTGCTGCATTTTATTCTAAGACACACACACACGCACAGAGAGAAAAGTGCTTCATGATCTAATAAACTTTCGTTTAATATTCGGCCCCTTTGCAGCTACATCCAATATTCCAACATTGCTGCCCGTGTGCTGCGCAATGCCCTGCGCGCCGAGCTCCGTGCCGATGCCGCCAAGCGCAACGAGACCCACGTGAAATTCACTCCCTGGGCCAACGGCAGACCCGCACGTAAGTAATCGAGCAACAGGCGAATATTGTGCAATCAAGATGCCGGAGATCCCGTTATACCGATCAACAGTTCCAGCCAATAGAAACGAACTAGCACAAATGTGCATTATGTAAACGCGAGCTACATACTATGTGCCTTGCCCTGGCCTTGATGCTAGTCTCTACGAAATGGTTTAACTTTTAGATAACCATTTATTTCGTTTCTCTGTGCCTTGCAGATGAGAAGCCCTAATTGCTTCAACATTATTCTGTCAGTTTTGTAGCAAGTTGTAAGTTTTTGAGTTGCCCGAAACCCAAGTTACGATGCATCCGAATACTAATTAGCCAGCCTCTCTCTATTAATACTTGTTCAATACCTCGAAAGCAGACAGAGATTGCATTCTCTTTCGATACCAAAAATTGCCTACGTTCTTTAACCCACTGCAAGCTGAGCCGTTATATGTGTTTAACTAATTTTGTTATTTATATACATACATACATATATATAAATATTTTATTTTGTACTAATTGAAGTATTTCTTTTCACAGCTCGTCAATCAGACTCTGCTTAGGCGCTACCAAGTCAACTGGCGGCCATCAGGATGCGTGGGCAAAATGTTGAGTTGTTTCCATAATTAAAATTTACGAATTAAATTAAATTGAAAACAAAACAAACAAAAAGTCTGTCGAATAATCTAATATATTGAAAGAAACGTATATTATAGTCGTGTATTCTTTCACAATAATTGCACAGAAACAAAAAAAAACAAAGATTTAACAAAACAGGAAAAAAGTGCAGGAAGCGGACAAACAGTTTAAATACCTAAAAATATTTGTCCAAGACAATCACCAAAAACTGTATAAATATATCGAAACTCGCTTTCCAATCGGATTTCGAATTTAGTCATGTAATACGCATATTACTGTCCCTCCTGGGCTAGATTGTAGAAATGCGGCCAGGTTTGTATCTCCTCGAAGAGCCGACGGCCCGGACTCTCCGTCGAATTGCACTGGCAGTGACAGATCAGGCGATAGTCTTTGGCTATGTGGCCATCCTCAACGCCGCGCGCCAACAGATTGTGGCACATGGTCAGGGCGTGCGGCGTGGGCAGCTCGCGCATAAAGCACCCAATGAAACTGATGCCCAGCGCCATCTTATTGTAGCCCAAGGTGTGGGCGCCCACTGCCTCCCAGCCGCGTCCCTCGTATATGTTGCCATCGCAGCCAATGAGAAAATTGTACGCGATGTCATTCCAGCCGCGGCTCTCGATGTGGAAGCACTGCTCGCATAAGAGGAGTTGAATGAGTGCAAATCCGTGTTAAGTGAAGATTTCGAACTTACCTGGATGTCCCGTATTAGCCGCACATTGATCGCACGCTTCTCTGAGCTCTCTGTGGCAGTGTGTGCTGTGGATTAGCAAGATATATACATATCAGTTGTATATTTGGGTTAGTGGTCTACTAATCAGATTTAATGCTGCCTTAGGGTCTCTTGGATCTATCTATCTCTCTCTCTCCCTGTTGATAAGCTTTTGCTTTCCTCAATGCTTTCTCTAAAGAGAGCTGCAATCCATTGACTTAACTCTACGATCATATATATGAATTTAATCTATATAGATAGAGATGTCTTAAGATCTTAGCGATCTTCTACTTCACTCAATGCTCTATCTTGCTTGAGAAAGGTTTATATGGATATCTAATTGCTCAAAGCTCAATAGTTACAATCTCTTAACTTATAATATCTGGCTGGTTCGACTGTTACATACTTAACACATATACATAATCTATGAATATACATATATATGCATATGTATTCACGTACATATAACCACGTATTTCACTGGCCTTTGCAGCTGGACGGGCGGTTCCATGGGCATTTGGGCTAGCCAGGAGTGGCGCGGCATTATGCAGCACAGCTCTTGTGGTAATTTGAACTCTATAAATATATGAGTTAGTAAATGTCTTATTCTTTCCCTTCCTCTCTCTCTCTCTATCTGTCTCTTTCTGCTTACTCTGACTATTAATAAATATATCCGCACTGACGCGCTCCTCAGACTCCTCCAGTTCCTCTCCTTCAACATGGTCTTGTTCGTTTGTCTCGGACACTTCGACGATCGATGCTTTGCGTCGCTGTCGGCGAGTGTTGCGCGGATGTTTTATAGGCTCGGCGATGATCTGAATGTTGCCATTGATGTTGGTCACATTGCCGATGTGAACGTTGGTGGAGTTGCTAATGTTCACATTGCCCACTGTTTGGATGCTATTGATCGAGTTGAGCAGATCGCGCAGTGTGTCGCCGATGATGCCGCCTTTGCTAGTGCCTGCCAATGTATAAATAAATTGATATACAAATGTATATACATATATGTATGTATACGCATATTTGCATGTGTGTTGACTCACCTTCTCGCGTGCCCAGCACAATGGTGCTGACCTCTTCGCCAGGGACATCGTCGTCATCATCATCGTCGTCCTCCTGTTCGGTAAACGCATGCTCACTGTATTTGTAATCGTCCAAGCTGTCTACCACCGATGACTCAGCTAGAGATTCCAGTTCATCCTCCTGCGAGGCGAGCCATTCCCGTGTGCGTTCTTGAGCTGCAGACAATGTGGTCAAATTTGACATGTTTTTGTGCATGCCACTTCACGATATTTGGTTTGATGAGCGCGTGACGTTTTCTATTAGGTTTACGTATCAATATTATAATATCTTAGAGATTATATACATATATGTGAATATAAATACTTATTGTTTGATAAGTTAAGTGAGAAGGCTTTCGCAGATAAGAAGTGGACGTTTTGCGTGGTCAGCGCAGATACTTCAATTATTCAAATGCCAACACAGTTTTTGGGATGCACACTCACGTGGGAATAACACTAAATACTCAACACACGCAAATACTTGTTTATATCCAATTTAACATACTGTGCGAAAACAAAACAAAAGCGATCGTCATACCGCAACTGGTACGCTGATCACTGATAGCGAGCAAAATCTATTCTCATATGCACAGCTCACTGTACTTTATTAAATAAATTATTTTTTTTGATCAGATTACATTAAATATATATATTTTTTATTTTACTTATCAGATTACATTTCAGTTTATGTATTTATTTTATATTTCGAAAACGTTTTACTTACCGCAATTTTTAATTTAATATATCAAGCATCTATATTAATATTCAGATCATCGGCCACTAGACTATACTCAACAAATTATTATTGTCTTCAATAAAATATGTGTATCAACAATTCTCTCAAAATAAACTGATAAGATAAAAATTATTTATTATTTGCACTAGCACACCCATACATAATTTATGCGTGTGCGTGTTTGTAAATTGAGAGCAGCATACTCACCTCGTGCCGATGTTTTCACCGATGTTTCGCGTAGTTGCTAATCGATATTGACCCGATAGCAGATTATAGGACGCAAGGCTATCGGTCTGCCTGCAATTCGATTTCATAACCTCGTTGACTCGGCTGGTTCTATATTATTTATTTAAATAAGTCTTGTATTAAATTTGTAGACCGGCGAAAATGTTGACGCTGCGACGTGGAGAGCAGCTACGTGCGCGTCTGAATGCCACCTGCCGCCGCTATCTGTCCGTTAAAGCGGAGCCCAAGGCAGTAGCAGTGGCTGATGCCGAATACACGGCAGAGCCAGAGTATCCCGTCATCAGGGATCTCTCATACAAGAGCCGCAAGCAGCAGACGGCGGCCGAGTGGCACGAGCAGATACGCCAGCTGCCCACCGTTGAGGAAAAAATGATCAAAGTGAATATGCCGCGCTACTATGGCTACAAGGTAGTCGACCTGAACGACACCAAAATACCTTACAATGCCCTGCCGCTGACGCAACACTACACGCGCACCGTGCTGGAGGAGCTGCCGACGCGCCAAGCCACGGCAGAAGACAAGAAGGATGACTTGGATGCGACTGTAAAGATGGCGCGTGACGATATCATCGAGGCACTGGAATATGCCCACGATGCCTACAAGTAAGTGAAATGGATAAAAATGGATAATGTAACTAATCCAAAATGACTGTTGCAGGCACCAGCTGCAGTTGATGGCAACCCCGCCGGATGTCGTCAAGCGCGAACAACAGCTGACGCAAATCATTGTGGAGCTGGTTAACCGGTCGGCCCTGCAGGTGCTCAGTGCTGACTATGGCCACCTGAACGAGGTTGAAATCGACTACAATCCGCGTCACGAGGCCTTCTGGGCCGTCGGTGGTGTTGATCCGCCCAAGAATGTGGTCAAATCGAAAGAGGGCCGCCCCTGGCAGAAGGACGATGCGCACGACAGCTGCGATCGTTTGGTGCAGTACACAGGCGAACCCTACCTGGCGCTCCGCCACCGCCATCAGCTGCCCACATGGAAGTCGCCGGAGGAGAGCGCAAACCTGACGCTCGCCCAGCAACTGCCGCGTTTCAAGATTGACGCACGCACCTTGGGCTACACCACCAAATATCAGCACGCAGTCAATGTGCCCGGCTACTGGCCCAGCGCCAATGCGCCCAATTTCGGCATGCTCTCGTTTCAGTCGCGCGCCCATCTACAGCTGCGGCCCAAGGCCTGTGGCGAACGCGACGACCTGGAGGCACTGCATGCACTGGCCATTCAGTCATCCTACGCCTGGCTACTGGCGCAGGCCAACTACCATGGCTTTAATACCTACAACGAGCTCACCTACCCGTTGAACACACAGACCGTGATCACCAACGGACGGGAATGGAGCTTCTATGAATATCAGTTGAATACGCTGCTGGTGCATGGCTCGTATGTGGATACGAATCCGCGGGTTAACTTCTGTCGCGGCACAGCGCCACAGCCGCTTTACGGCGAGATCTCGACTGAGGGCAAATGCGTCGATTTCAACGATAACACGCTCCGTCAGCTGCTCGAGCTGTATATCAGAGCGCCGAGCATTCAGCGCACCGCGGACGAGCTGCTGCCCTATGTGGGCGGGCCGACGCTGAGACGCGCCGCCGACTACGAGAATGCGGAGCAGCGCGAATTTCTCGAGCATTCATTCAAGCATCTGGCATCGAAACGGGCGAGGCACCTGGAACTGCCCGAGATCTATATGTGGGAGAAGCTCTACAAAATTGACAACAAGACGCGAGCAATGGAGGCGCGTCGTCGCTTCTTCGAACGGGACATCAATCCCTGGCGCCGCACCCTCGACCAGCACGACAAGGTCTATGTGCCGAAGGCGGAGCGACCCGGCGGCCGCAAGAATCGCGAGGGTCGCTTCAAGAAGACCTACTATCCCTAAAATCCCCTTAATTTTAATGTGAAATTAAAACATTTGTTTTGTTTGAAATGCGTGAAATTTTATTAAATATGTCTACATAAATAATAAGTCGAGCCGAGAGTAGAGAAAAAGCGAAAAAAAACGAATATTTTGCATTTATTTATTGAATTCCATATGGATCTGCATTCTTTATTTTTTGCCTTGTTTTTGTTTTTTGTTGTTTATTGTTAAAACATTTTATGTAATTGCATATTGTATCGTTTCTTGCGTGTTTTTTCTTATGTTTGGTTTTTATTTACTAAGTTAACATTTTTGCCCTTTAGTAGTTTTTGGCATTTTAATTTTTAGTTTTACATTTTCTTTGCTTTGCTCTCATTTAGTTTTTCTTTTTAATTGTTAAATTTAATAATGCGTGTATGTGTATGTATTTTTTTTTTATATTCATTTTGCTCTCGTGTCTTATGTCGCATTTGTTTTAATTAATTTGTGTATTTAAGTTTAAATTTAAAATTTTTTTTTTTTTTTAAGTTTTTGTTTTAATTTTTGTCGCTTTTTGTCGCTTTTTGACTTTTGCATTCTAAAAAAATGTTTTTTTTTTTTTTTTTTTATTAAACTGGAGAATGGCTTGGGTATTGAATTTATTTTTCTTTTTTTTTTCTTTCATACAACCATTAATTATTATTTTATTTTTTTTTTTTAAATTTACTGAGACTGCTATGAATGCTAGAAGATGTTGCTGTTGTTGTTGTTGTTGTTGTTGTTGTTGCTATCATGCACATCAATCGAATAAATCAAATATGTGTGAATAACTACAATTTGAGGCATTTGGTTTGCTGTCTCGATTTATTGTCCTAGACCAGTGTGAAGTGTCAATAGCATTCATTTGATCAGAGCTTCTCAACTTTTGTTGCTCTTAAAAAAAAAAATAAAAATAAAAAAGCAACAATTAAAAACAAAAATAAAGTTCCAAAATTACAAACAATTAACGAAAAAAAAAAAAATAATGCTCAAGTCGGTAGTATCCGACTAACACATACCCGGAACTCAGCGCCTTTCCCTACTTACACACACGCACACACATACACAAACACATACTTATGCATGTTTACATTATAGATCTATGCTGTAGTAAATGACATTATTGTAGAGCATCAATTTTTGGATTTCAGATTCCTCGCTTTCATTTCGCTTTTATTTAATTGAAAAATTTTTCATAGACTTTCAGAAAACTGGAAGAGTTATTGCGGCCAGGCTCATATCATATCATATATACGAGGTCTATTTGAAATGTACCATATATACATATGTATGTATGTATATTCCATTTACAATTTTTAATTGTTATTTATTTATTATTATTTTTTTTTTGCCTGCTGAGTTTTGGGCATATTTATGAGAAAGAAAAGAAATCATTCGATTGAGTCTAGCTTCAATTCCTGGATAAATATATAGTCTATGTATATAGAGAATATATCTGGCTTTCAGTTGCGTTAGCCTGTTAAATTTAACATTTATATTAAATTATTATGGTTTTTTTTTGTGTGTGTTTTTTTTTTTAACGGCTATTTCGTTCAAATGTTTACTGTTTATTGCGTTAAACTATTTTGTTTAGCGAGCGACTGTGCTTAAGTGTATTTGTTTGTTTTTTTCTTCTTCTTTTATTTATTTAATTTTTTGAATGTTTAGTTGTATGTCCTCTGGCATATGCATGTGAGTATATTAAAATTACATTGTTTTGCTTTTCTTTTGCTTTTGGCTTTTACATTTTATTTATTGTTTTCATTTAGCACTTACTTAAGTTTAATTGTTTGCTAGCATTGTTTTTCTGTTTTCTTTCCTCAGATGAAGTTGCCTTAGAGCTAATACACTTGTCTTGTAGGCGGCCTAAACTAATGCTTAATATCTAACTCATCAACAAAAAAAAAAAAAAAAAAGCCACACACACACACGAATACTATATACATTGTGAGTGTCTCTCTCTCTCTCTGTGTGTGTGTGTGTGTGTGTGTGTGTGTGTGTCTTTGTCTTTGTTTAGATTTAGATTTAGTTTAGATATTTGCTTTACACCAACGTTTTTAGTATATTTCTATTTATTTCAAATGCGGATTATAGCATGCCAAGAACTCGAATCTTAAACAAAAAACAAAGATAGTCTCAAAAAAAAAAAAAAATTCTAATAATAATAATAATAGATGAAAAATAGATGCATAATGAGTATATGAGTATTGAATATTACCATAGATCTTTAATCTATATGAATGTTGAATGTCGAATTACTATCTGATAGATGGCATGTACATATAGATTCTATATATCTTCTATATAGCTACATCGGAGCTCTGAATCGCATATGTCTGGAATTTTTTTTAGAATCTATGAAACTTTTCTATGCATAAGTAAATCAAAATCTGAACAATGAATCTGAAATCTTTATAGATCTTTAATCTATATGAATGTTGGAATCTCTGAATTATGCTCGAGCATGGGTATGTATAACCAAATCTGAATATCGATAGAAAACTTGTATCTACATATATGAATTTTAAGTATTCGGGCATTACATCTGGCCAGATGCTTCACTCAGCATTGAAAGAGAACATTTCTACCTAGAGATATGTGTGTGTGTGTGTGAAGCAAAGCGTGTAATTGTTCGCCTATCTGAATAGATCAACAGATCGTATTTCGAGTATAGAGATAAGTATAGGTACACGTATTAGTTAAGCCAGTGCCTGGTGAGCGAGAGTGCAACTGCTGGGTCTCAGTGACAATACTAAAAGTAAAGCAAGCTCAATTTCTCCGTCACTTCATATATATGTATATATATATATATCGGTATATATAGCACTAGACTTGATTCATATTCATAGATTTTGTTTTTCTTTAGTTGGAAACCGAATAAAGTTGAGGTGCTCATTGAGTTGGTTGAGTAAGCCTTTTACAAATACTCATAGATGCAATTCGAGTTTTTCTTTTATTTTTATTTTTAATTTTTTTAAATCCTCCCTAAAATCAAATCATTCGATAGTATCGAAAGAAAAAAGTGAAATGAATATTGAAAAATCATAATTTTTCAATTGATTTACTCCCTATATATAGATATATGTATATAGATAGGATTAGAAGTAGTAGTTTCATAAACGTTTGCTGCTCTTGGTTTCACTATTGTCAAAATGATATTTATAGTTCATATTATATCGGGCGATTGTCTATACATACTCGTAATATGTATATGAAAGTTACTTCATAAGTTGCTCGAGAAAGAAGTGAGGATACATATGTAACTGAACTGAAAGCCTAATTCCAGAGTTTCTATATCCAATTTTTGGTTTTATTTGAACTACAAATTCGTTCTCTGGGCTTTTCTTGAATTTCCCTTTTATTTCTAAATAATTTATGTGTGTGTGTGTGTGTGTGTGTTGTTTTTTGTTGTTTTTGTATGAAACCATTCATATTATTAATACATACATATATTTAAAATGTACCTCAGACTAGAAAAAAAGTTCATCAAAAACGATTATTTAAGTTTTTTGTTTTATGCTTTTCTTTTTTTGTTTGTTATATTTCATATAAAAATTTAAATAACTTATCTCAATTAGGGTTCGAAACGAAAAAAATCGTACAACAAAAATACTACGAGGAAAAATTACCCTTTATTTGCTGTTGTTGTTGTTGTTTTTATTGATTCTGTTTGGCTTCAGATTTGCTTTTTTTATATTTAAAAAAATTTAATTTAATTTATTTATTTATTTTTTTTTTTTTTAAATTTGTTTTAATTGCTTTTGGTAGTAAATTCGCAGTAGCCTGAATGCAATTTGACATTAATTTGGCTTTAGTATTTAAGCAAAATGTATTTAAAGTTTAGGGGTTTTATTTAATTTATTTATTTGTGTGATTTTAGTTTCGTTTTTATTTAAGTTTTAGGTTTAGTTTAAGTGCGTATTTTAAGCATTTTAAATGTTTGGTTTAACAAGTATTTATAAGTAGAGAATTAGTTCAGATGTTAGCCGTCTAGCGGGGTCCAAGGAAAACTTGCGAAAAGTCCATTTGTAGAGGTCAAAAATAGGATCACCAATTGTTAATACCGAATGAGCAAAAAAAAAAATTAAAAAATAAAAATAAAAAAAATTAAACTATATATGTAAGGAAAATAGACAAAATGCTAAATAAAATCAGGTTAAGAAAAAAAAAAACTAAATAAATGCAGTTTAACAAATTCTTAGAAAAAAATTAATTAATTAACTTAATGTCTAAGAATAAAAAATTTAATATAAACATACAAAATTTTAAAATAAAATATAATATAAAAATTAATTTGATTGAATGATTTTCATCTACATATAATAAAATAAATGTAACAAAAACATTATACCCTGATTTCCCATTTTCAATGGGTTCAGGGTATAAAAATCATAAAGGGCATAACTGAAAGTTCACAAAGTCTATGCAACACTTTTGCTCTCTATTCGTTTACTGTTAGAATAGCGAAAGCTCACTTTTCGACCTTTTTTGATTGGATTGCGCAAGCTTTAGACCAAGAGCACAGCTTTATGTCTGTTGAGCTTTTTTCTGCCAACTGTGACAAGGAATAGAACAGTTTTATAGCTGTCGTGGATAGGGCAGAGCTTTATGTGCAGTCGCTAGACGACGCTAAAAGCTCTGCTGTGTTTGCTTAACAGACGGCTAACAGTTATGTAAACATATATGTGTGTGTATGTATGTATATATATATATTTATGTCTTGCTTGTTTTAAGTTAAAAACAGTTGAGCTCAAATAGTTAGTTAAATATGCATGCAAATTTGTTCTTATTTATTTATTTTTTTTTTTAAGTTGTTTTTGTTTTAGCTTTTTAGTGTGTTTAGTTTTAGGTAAGTAAGTTTGAGTTAATATATTTATATATATGTGTGTGTGTGTGTGTTTTTATTGGTAGTTTTTTTTTTTGTTAATATTAAGGAAGACCTTTGCATTTGTGCATAGCCCTTAGCAGCTGTGTATGTGTGTGTTTGTGTGTAAGTTGCATACACTATAAAATCTTACAAGGCTAACAAAAAAAATTATGTGTATATATATATATGTATATATATATTTATTGTATTTTGTTTTGATTCGCTAAGTGTATGATAATGCCCTGATCTAATGCTAATATATATACTAATCGCATATATACTAATTGTATACTATTTGTTATATAAGAAGCATGTCAATGTGACACAAGAAATTAGAATTCGTTTACAGCGTAATTGGTATTGGTTTCTGCATGAGGGGTATTCCTGCTGGAGGATTTATGCATTTTATTATTATAGTTTCTTTTTTGTTTTGTTTATTTTTTCTTTTGGCTCGTTCTGTAAGCTTTATGCAAAATAAAATACATATAAACGTGTGATTGTGTATGTGTGTGTGTTAGTATTTTTTTTTTTAGTATTAATTTCATTGTATGTAGGGTATATCTGTAATTGAATTGATTTTTTTTACGCTACGCACGAATTTGCTGTTAACTTTTTGCTGTTCTTTGTTGAAATTTCGTTTAAAAATTCATTTCCTTTTTGTTTATTTATATATTAGTTTATAACTTAAGTATTTGTCATATGTATATTTGACTAACCTCGCTTGATCTATGCTTTAACTATTACTTAATCTAAATACTGTAGTTTATTTTAATTTTACTTTTTTATTTTTAAACTTTTTATTTTATTTTTTTTAACTTTTTTTGAAGCATTTCTTTTATCTAATGTTCATTTTGCATCAATATGCTACATGCTTATGTTTTTTTTTTTATATTTATATTTATATTTATATTAATATTCTTTTTTTCTTTTTTAACTTTACTCGTATATATGTATATATATAATATTTAAAAATAGTTAACTTTATACTTTGCCTTCGACTGCTTTCCTCAACGTTTATGCTGTGCTGCACATTTTCCATTTCTTTTAGCTGGTTTTCAGTTTGCCTTGCGTCTTTTTCATTTTATTATTGTTGTGGTGTTGGCCATGTTTTTTTCTTATTTTATGTTTTGTATTTCAGTTAAACAATTTCGAAATCGAATTTTCATGCTATTTGTTTTCCTTCCACTTGTTGATTTTACGTTTATTTCGTATTTTTAACAAACTTTTGTTTGGAGTGCTCAAAATTGTTGAAAATCGTTTGGCAACAATGTATAGAACAGAAAAAGTTATCTAGCAGAAGAAACTAACACTAATCACGTGTCTTTTGATAGATAAATAGATATACATAAACAAATTGCTTTAGTCTGCTTTTTCTCTTCGTTCTTCGTGCTTTTTCTTTTCTTTTCTTTTTTGCGCCAATTTGTAGTGCTAATAAGCCAAAGGTTCTTAACGTTAACTCGAATTCAAATCTGTGAACTCTTTTCCAAAATCAAATCAATTGAAAGCAGAACGTAAATATAACGTGTTCTATGTGTGTGTGTACCTTGGGGATGCTCGTTCAAATGGAACTATAGAGAGTCTGGAGACTATAGAGACTATAGAGACTATCGAAACTGTAGAGACTATAGAGACTATAGAGACTATAGAGACTATAGAGACTATGGAGACTATAGAGACTATAGAGACTATAGAGACTGTAGAGACTATAGAGACTATAGGGACTATAGAGACTATAGAGACTATAGAGACTATAGAGACTGTAGAGACTGTAGAGACTATAGAGACTATAGAGACTATAGAGAATATACAGACTATAGAGACTATAGAGACTATAGAGACTATAGAGACTATAGAGACTATAGAGAATATACAGACTATAGAGACTATAGAGACTATAGCAACTATAGAGACTATAGAGACTATAGAGACTATAGAGAATATAGAGACTATAGACTGTAGAGAATATAGACTACATACTATAGAGTTTATAGGCTATAGGCTAAAGAGATGTAGGATTGGGCATGTTAAAGGTAGAATCTTGAAATGTTTAGTATATACCGCAATAAAAACAAATAGACGGATACATCGATATATAGGCTGACCGTCACAAAGACAGATAGAAGGTCTGATTGACATCAAGACTAACAGTCAGATTAACATCCAGATTAACAGTCTGATCGACAGTCAGATGAATTCCAGTCAGAATTCCAGTGAACGAGCATTGTGCAGTCGATAACGCCCGACTCTCATGTGCCTTTTCTTTTTTTATTAATTTGTTAATGATTTCTCCTTTTTTTATTTATTTTGCTTTGGGTTTTGTTTTTGTTTTTGTTCATTTTGAATTTGAAATTTTATTGTGACTGGTTTACGTTTTGTTCATACGTTTTTCTATCACAGCAACATATTTGTATACACTATTTTACATACTAAAAATGAAAATCAAAGAGAACTTATCCCATACTAGAAATGAAATGAATTATTTTACAGTAATTCGACAAGAAACCCAAAATGGACAAATGCAAAAAATGATGAAGCAGCAGTGTGGGTAAGGGGCAGGTGATCGGGGGAAGGGGAGGATGAAATTAAGTCAATACCAAACGCGTCGTACAACTCAATTCGTATTTGACCATATAAATGTGATAACATTTTTTATTCTCCAAGAATCGAATTATAATTTATACAAGAATTGAAATCGAAAAGAACTTGAAAAGCATTCACTTGTTTATGTATTCTTTACATGAATTGAACTTCTTTTCTGTTTGCGTATTTTTGTTGTATCTTTTTTTTAAGTATTTTTTGTATTTTGAGTATTTTACAAAAGTAGAAACAATATTTCGTACGACCCGTGTCAAACTGAAGCAATTACGTAGACCGTCAGAGTGAATCATTTATGGGAACTGAAAGAGGCACAGAAATTGTGATGATCTCTAGAGGAAGTGGAAGCATTCTCCACGTTCACTTACAATGAAATGTGGCGCCGAGAAGAGCACAGCCAGCGTGGCTATAATTGTGAAGAGCGTGAAAATAATAAGGCACAAACGATCCACGACCATTGCGGCAAATTTCCAATCGCGCGTTATATCGCCTGTCTCGTCCTCTTTCTTCAGCTGCTTGATGAAATGGGTCAATGGATTCACCTGAAATATGCCATTGGTTGTTCGTATTTTACGCACCTGATCGGTTATCCAGCGCAGTTCCTTGAGTATCAGCGCCAGTTCGTATTCCGCCGAGGAGCTGAGGCAGGTGTGTGAAATGGCCTCGTGCATGCGGGAGTCGGGCACAGGTGCGACTGGACCCACTGGACCAACGGGCCCAACTGGACCCACGCTGCCATCGTCGCCTTGCCTGCACGAAGCACTCATTGCAATAGTTTTATCAATATTTTATAGATATTTTTACGGTATACTCTAGACGAATTGTTCATCATATACATATTTAGATACTACTTGATCTCAAGCATATGAAAAACCATTGATTGTGGAGGGACATTCAGGACCTCCCTAGTATAGGGCATAATATAGCGAATGGGCGAGGTATCAAAAATCTAATCTCTACAAAATCTATGTATTGCTTTGACCTATACTGCTCTAACAGAGCTCGAATTACCCCTTGAAAATAAAATTAAACGACCGATTATAATCGATAATAAGGAAATGGAATGACTTGTCGAAAAAATATGATCCACTCGCACTGTGTATGCTATACACGTAACTATGTGTATCAATCAAGTTTCTGGCATTTGTAGTTTACGAGATCTCGGCGTTCACACGGAATGAAGGACGCTTTAAATACTTACTCTCAGGTATATACATAGGTCGAGTATTTAGAGCTTGTTAAAACTTCAGTTCCGCCTTACGACTACAGACTCTACGAAGGCTTCGCTCATGCCTGGTATTTAGGTTTGAATATGCGGGCTGAATTCAATTTTCTACAAGACAAATCTCTGCTTCAAGAATATATATACTATTTTAAATGGAGCAAATGACGGTGCAAATGACATTTGTTTTTTTTTTTGTTCATGCTGGAACTGGAACTGAATTTAGCTATCGGTGGCACCCAACTCAGCCCCCAAGGCCAACTCAACTCAAGTCAATATTTTAAAGGGCAACGTAATTGTGACTGTTGGTTTATTGACCCAATTCAATGGTCTATTGTGCGAGAAGACATGTGAAAGAAGCTGAGCAGCTGAGCATCTGACGAGCTGAACAGCTAAGCAGCTGAGCCTGAGTCTGGGCCTCGGCCTGAGCCTGAGACACGTGCCAGTAGATGTAGATGTTCATCTCACTGTTCAAGCGTTTTCTATTGCGAATGTATTTTTCTTTTCCTGTTCCTTTTCTTAGTCGTCGCATTTGTGCGTTCTGCTTGTCACTAAATGCGTGTCCTTGCCACTTGCCACTATTTTCTAAGATTTTTTTGTATGTATTTTGTTTTGTTTTGTTGTTGTTGAGGGACACATCTTGTCATTGTCATTGTCATTGTCATTGACTGTCATTTGAGGCTTGCTGAATGCGAATGCGGATGTGTCTTGTTGAAGATTCTCTTCTTATCGTCATTTTCTATTTTTTCCTTTCATTTTCTTTTAAACAAGTGCGTTTTAATAGCAGCGTTAAGTGTAGTATAAATAGAGGTATACTTTGTATAAGATAAATAATTATATCATATCTATATATCGATAAATATCGATTTATGCCATAGCTTGCAACAATTTTTTCTATAGGCCATAGTGAATAAATATTATTACATTTATTGCTTTGAGGCAAGTCAAAGACTAGAGATGAATTTAGTGTTTTCAATAGGGATATTCCCTCAATGGGAAAATTGTTAATAAATTAAATCACTTAAAGTAAATTGAATGATTCACTGCTAGTCAAGGAATAGGGATGATTTTAGCACTGTCAATAGGGATACTCCATCAATTTATCCTTAGCTTAATGAGGATATTACTTCAATAGAATTGTTTTTTTATTTTTATTATTATTTTTTTTGTATGTAATTAAATGACTTAAATAATTTCATTCTGCAAGTCAAAAACTTGAGATGATTTTAGCGAGATATTTCCTTAATTCATCCATTTCTCAATAGGGATATTCCTTCAAAAGGAATTGGTTTGATATAGAATTATTTATAAACTGAATGATTCACTGCAAGATTATGATTGTAACGCTTTTAATTGGGATATTTCTTCAATTTTTTCTTATTGTGTAGGATATTCCTTCAATGGATATTCATTTTAATATATGATTTAATAGATTGTACTCTACTTTAAGCAATATCTATACACTGAAAACACACCAACTGGCCGTAAATGCTGCATTTATCATTGCAATGAAACTCAACTCTCTGACTTTACCTGAACATTGTCCTGTAGTACGTGGGCTGATGGGGTAACGTGGCGCTAGTGCAGCGATGATTGCAACGAAAGTCGTCATCAATGTCGAGTACGTTGGCGAGCAGCGATTTCGAGGATCTGTTGGGTGTGGATGAGGATGGCACAACATACACAATAGAGAATGGGGGGTAAATAGATCAGTGAACTGAATTATTATATTTATATGGTTAGTAGAGATTTTCAATCGATCGGCTAGTAGTAGTCGGACAGTTGGTTCTAGTTGGAGTGTGAGTGAGAGAATTGGCGGAATGTTTTTCGGTTACCTTTCCTTGAGCTCAACGTTTTGGATCTGTTGCTTTTTGTCACCAGCTGTCGAGGAGCCCGACGACGACGGCGGCGGCGGGCATTCGTAGCCAACCTGTCCGGGTCTTTGCATGCGCAATATGCAAGGTAACCAATAAAGGAATATTACTCTTATCTGTGTGTGCGAGTTCGACAGAGAGACGGGGTGTTTGTTGGGTAATGCGGTTAAAAATAATAGCAATAAGTATATTTTTGGTTTGTTTTTTTTTTTTTTTTTTAGGTATAAATAGTATATATTTTGTTGGTTTTTAAATTTTTCGTATTTATACTCATTAACGAAAGTTAAATGAGTATATTGGATTTAGTTTTTAAGGCAGTTTTTTGTTTTATTACAGTTTATTCATTGGATTTGATTTTAAGCCAAATGAAGTGATATTTTTGTTGGATACGAAATTTTAGCGTGACACAAAATATAATATATGTAAAAATATATATATAAATATATATAGAGAGTTTAAATAGTTTATATTTAAAGTTTTTAGTTTATAGTTTTAAGGCAAATTGAAAACGTTAAAAAGGTTTTTTATTTTTAGTTCGTTTTTTATTTATTTGTTGTATTTAGTTAAATAGAATTTTGGTTATTGAATTGTTTTTGTTGTTGTTGTTGTTTATGTTATTATTGTTGTTGTTGTTGTTAAGAATGTTGTTCAAAGTGTGTTGACATAGGATAGCAACAGCACACGCGTTGTAGCAGCCATAAAACCGAATGTTTTTGGTCACATTTGAAGTAGTTCATATAAAATATATGTATATACAGACATTTTTATTTATTTTTATGTATTATTAAAAATATTTTGTTTGTTTGTATTTTTGGTCAGTTTTGCGAAGATAGTTAGTTATATAGTTAGTTAGTTTGTTAGTTAGTTAGTTACAGAGGAGAAAAAGAAACAGTTGAAGAGGCATTTGAGTTGTTGAGTAGAGTTTTTTTTTGTTTGCGTTGCGAGTTGCCAGAGTTTAACGTAGTTGTAGTTGTTATTGTTGTTGTTGTAGTTGTAGTTGGCCAGAGTATTTGTTAGAGAAATAAAAATTCGGTGTGATTATTTGTGCTTTGGTTCTCGAATATGTAAATATGCAATTTATATAACGTTAAAGAGAGAGAGAGAGAGAGAGTGAGAGAAAGAGAGAGTGGGGGAAATAGTAGGTCTCAGCAGAACATTGAATCAAAACAAAAACAATTTGCTTACATATATACATACGTATGTATATAGACATTTATAAAAATGTGGACTTTGGTAAAAAGTTTCAAAACCATAAAAAGGAAAACATTGATATATGAGATTATGCAACATTTAAAGTTTTAGGTTTAAAATTATTTATTCATTTTTTTTTTTACTTGAAATTAATTTACTTTAGGGGAAAAATTAGTTTGATTTTTATTAAGTCTGTCAAATTAGACTGTTTTCAAACGGATTTAATCATATAGTCCCTTTCATTTTAATTTTTTAGTTAAGAAAGTCTTTCAAGTTTGAATATTAAAAAAAATAAAAAAATAAAAAAAATCATAAAATAAAAACAAATATTTTATGTATTTAAAGTTTTAACATTTAAAATTGTTTTTTTTTTTTTTTTTTTTTTTTAAGTTTAAGCTGTATAAATTTTTTTTAATAATATTAAATATGCCAAATATAGAAAACGAATCAAAATTTGTTAAGATTTACATATATAAATATTATTTATATAATATTATTTATATAAAATAAAATTATATAATAATATCATATCATATAATAAAATTTGATTTTATATAGTTACTAAAAACAAGTAAGAACGTTGCAGTCGGGCATTACCGACCACAGAATACTCATTCACGGCCCGAATGCTGCCAGATCCATTTTCCGATTTGCCACGCCCCCAATTGATATGTAATAGAGGATAGCTAACACTAATTCGCCACACCTCCAATGGGTATGTAAGGGTAATAGAATAAATGAACAAAAAAATAGATTTTTTTTTGTTTGTAATAGAGGATAGCTAACACTAATTTGCCACACCTCCAATGGGCGAAGATACATCCATTAAGTCTCGGACTTGAATAGTCTAGAAGTCAGACGGACAGATGGACGGACAGACGAACGGACAGACGAGCGGACAGCAAAGCGCAACACTAATATACTCATTTTACTTTCGCGAATGAGTATAAAAATGTTCTTCTGTTTCAATGAGAAATACAAGTTCTTATATTATTATTTTTTTTTTAAATCAAATTTAATTGTTTTAAATTAAAATGTTGTTTGAAATTTAAACTGATTCTGACAAAAAGAAATCGGTTAATTTTTATACATTATATATTTAGAGACATATGTAATTATTAATATTATATTATTATTATTTAATGAGAAATTCAAGCTCATGTATAATTATTATAATATTATTCAGTATTTTTTTAAATTCCATTTCGTATATGTAAATCGATAGGTTTATTGAAAAAAATATGTTTGCTTTCGATTTTGTATGAGTTGCAAATATATTTTGCATGCAGCATAGTGTAAAAGTATAAGAGCTAGTAGCTTATGCATATGAATTGTGAGTAAATATGTATGCAAGTGTATTTTGCTCTGCTCAGTTTTCAATGTTTAAGAGTTGAGAGAGTGATGTTTGGTAGGACATTAGGCGTGTATGTGGGCATAATAAGTATATACAATGGGGCGGTGTTTGGACTGTGTGTGTGTGTGTTTTCGGGTGTTTGGTTGTGTATGTGTGGGCTGTGGAGTATATTTTGAATGTTTTGATTCATTCATTGAAATGATATTCATATTGAAACCAAAGGCAAATTGAAATCGTATTGGTATTCGCAGAGTAAAGTAAAGAATAAGAAATGAATTTATGTAAATGTAGAGAAGAAGAGAACATAAAAGCAAAAAGAAGTAGGTAGGTAGGAGAAATAGCTTGTTTTCGTTTTTGGTTTTTGTTTTGTTTGTTCTCTTTTTTTTTTATATAAATAAGTAAGTAAGTAGTAAGTAGTTAGCAAGTAAGTTAGTTAAGTTTAGTTTAGTTTAAATATAAATATTACCCATTCACTCATTTCATGCGTATCTGGATTTCTATGATGATAATTGAGGATAAGTATGGTTGACACAACTGATGAGGCCACCATAAACATAATGCAATTGAAATAAGTTCCTAGAAGGACACAAAAATTACACAAACATTGTGGTAATTATATCGATTGTTGGTGCGAATTCGCTTCACGCTCATTCTAAGCTAGATATATTTTTGGATTTTGGTTAGATTTCGTTTTTTTTTTTTGTTTTGGTTTTGATTTTGCTCTTCATTTGGTATGAGCACACCTATTATTGCCCCAGTGCCCTGATTTCGAGCGTTGATGTCGGTTATCGTTTATCGTTATCGTTAAGCAATTCTTTTCTTTTGCTTTGTATGTGTGAGTGCGTGTGTGTGTTGTTGTTTGTTGTTGTTGTGTTTGTTTTTTGGAGTAAAAAAACTTTGTACACATTTCGATTGCTCGCGCTGATCTATGTATGTATATATATACAAAAAAAGTTCGCATCGTTTTTTTTTTTTTTGTGTTTTATCGAAAGGCAACAACAACAACTGACTATAGCAATTTCGATTGTTATTTAGCTCGTAGCTGTTGTTGTTGTTCGGTACTTTCGCAATGCTTACTAAAACTTAACTTTGTGGCAAGTGGAAGTAAGAGTTAGAGAAAAAGTTTAAAGCAGTATTTAAAAAAAGTTAGTTAGTAGTAGTAAGTAGTAGTAGTGGTAGTATATATATTAACATTTATGTATGTATATATTTAAAAAAGAATATCTTTTTGAATTTAGTTTAGTTTAGTTTTCAGTGAGAGAGAGTTCAAGTTATTTTACAGGTGTACGCCTCGCCGACATATACATATACATATACATATATGGAATAGAGTTGTTAAAGAGATAAGATTAGATAAAGTTGGAAAAAGCTCTGTGCTACTTAGATACTAGCTGATATAGTTCATTTCCTTTTTCGCCCCCCTTGCTCCTCCATTTTGATTTTCTCAATAGATTTGGCGCTGCAAACTTGTGGCCCGATTCAAGGAGTGGTTCGGTTCCTTTGAACCAAAGGAACTGTAACTCTATTGAACTGAACCGCGCGTTTGTGTGCGTCTCAACTTATAAAAAGTGTTTGCCAGCTCAGTATTTTGGTATTTTTGTACTCTGTGTTTGTTGTTGTTGGTATTTTTTAGCATAACCCTACTTTTTCAGTATTTTTTTTGTTTGCTGTCGCTTTTTGTGCACAACCAATTATCCGCAATCATCATTTTGAGTTAAAAATCGAGATCTGATTCGTTTCCTCATTATTGTTGAGCTGTAAATTGATGAAAGACTTTGGGTCTCGGGCAAAGGTGTTTTGATTTGGTTTTAGTTTGGTATTCTGTATGGCTACGGGTATTGTTGTAGTAGTACTTGTGGTTGTTGTTAGTATTTTTTTTTAGTATTTCAGTATGGCAATTAAATAGGAAATGGAACTGGTTAGTTGAGTTGTTGTCTGGATCAGTGCGTTTTTTTTTTGTTTTTTTGTTTTTACTGCTTTGGATTTACATATACATATTTAGCTTAAACTATTTAATTGTATTTATTTAGGTTATGCACAGTGAGGAGCGAAAATATATGGAAAAAATAATATAATTATAAAATGTTTTCATTTTTTCCATTGACTATTTACATATGTGTATGTAAGGGTGATAAAATAAATGAAAAAAAAATAAATAAATAAATAAAAATAGATTTTTTGTTTGTTTGCCTTTTCACTGTGCATATGATTTAAGATTTTTGCATTTAGCTTTACATAATATTTGTTGGATTTGAGTTAAAATATTTTATTTTGTTTTTGTTTTGGGTCCCATACACTGCACTACATAATTGCGTTTAAGCATATGAATGAATGTAAGATTTTTGTTTTTATATTTTGCTTTTGCTTTTTGCTTTTTATATACAGCAACTAGTCGCATATGCATATATATTTGATATTCATGGAATTACCTTAATGTTTGCATACAAGCCAGACATACATACGTACCTACACATGTACGGATATTCTACGACATATGTGTATGTATATACATTCATATACACACATACATATGCATATGCATGTATGTAAGTATGTATGCTAAGGGTATCCAAACAAAGAATAAGGAGATATACATATATATATATATCGCTGTGTTTTATTTACAAGTGTTTGTTGTTGTTGCTTCTTCTTCTTCTTCAGCTAATTGTGTATGATACAATGATGTATGTGTATGTGTGTATGTGTATGTGTGTGTTTGTATATTTTAAAGAAGCGAAACACCATTAAACATATATCAAAACATGTGATATGCAGTTAGCAATAATTTTGTACGAGGCTCTGAGGGGTACATAAGAGAGAGAGAGAGAGAGAGAGAGAGAGAGAGAGAGAGATAGAGGCAGATGAAGATAGATAGAGAAAGAGAGAGAGAGAGTTGCTACCACACTACTTCACGAAACTAAAACCAATTTTTTGTCAAAATAAGTGAAGAAAAAGCATAAACAAATAAATAATACAAATATGTACAGAGAAACGTATGTTAAAGCCTGTGAGAGAGCATATATACATAGATATAGATATAGATAGAGATAGAGATATGCCTATACATATATACAACATATTAACTGATCCATTGAACCCGTTACACTCTGTCGTTTCCCCTCTGAGTGTTTCAACATTTGCAATTTCACATGCAAAACATCATTAATATATACATTTTTTTTTACATTTAATTTTGCTATACAAAATTTGCGTGTGTGTGTGTGTGTTTTTTTTTTTAACAGTTAAAGACAGACATAGCATACATTATATATGTATATACATATACACATGGGTACATATACAAAAACAGAGCGTCAGACAGCGAGACAGAGAGAGAGAGAGAGACAGACAAAGAGAGAGTCAGACTTAGAGAGAAAGAGCGGGGTAGAGCAAGTGTGTGTGTGTGAGAGAGAGAGAGAGAGTGAAGTAAAGCAAGAGACAGAGAGACCAGAATTTAGCTTGTTTTTAGTTTATATAAATTTATCACGGACATTAAAATTGTTTCAATAGATATTTACATAGCTGTTCCCATTTGGTGTCTATGTGTGCGTGTACGTGTGTGCGTGTGTGTGTGTGTGTGTGAGTGGGGGCAAGTGTGACCAGCTGGCGCTTAGCTCTAGCTCCAATTGTTAGCGGCCTCCGTGTTGACATTGAGTTTGAGGTTTCAGTTTGAAGTTGACATTGCCATTTCGCCCCCGTTGCACGATTCCCATAGAATTCCGGAATATTTGCCACACACTCATATTCATATTCATATTCATATTCAATTTTTCATTCACATTTGTATTCATATTCATGGCTTCTCTATGAATGTGCAATACAAAATTATATGAGATAGTATTCATCAATTGTTTCAGTTATGAGTGCGCGAGTGTGTGTGTGTGTGTGTGTTGGTGTGTGTGTGTGTTGCCTGTGTCTCGCATGTCTATGTTTGTGTTCGTGGACTGGAACGTGGTCGAGGGGCGGGGGCGGGGGCGTGGGCATGTCAACAATTTTGTAGGCATTTGTGTTCTTGCATGCCAACAAGAACGTTTTTTCTTTTACATTATGTGGTAGTGGTCCTTGGCTAAAATACATACATATGTATCTGACACCGGCATTGATAATGCGAGCCACTTTTTGTTGTACGCATAGAATCCAAAATATAAATCACAGAATCGAAAGAAAACATGGCGCTACACAAGTTGTTAACAACATAAAAAACAAATAAAAATATACAATTATACATACATATATATGAAAGACTTATATATATGTATGTATGTATACACATACATATATACATATGTAGAGAGTGATACTTAAGGAAGCAGAAAACTTGGCAGAGTTGCCCAATATACGACTCTCTCGACTCCCAACTCATGAATCTGGCCTTGAATTTCATTTTCTTTTTTTTTCATTCAATTTTCATTTGTTTTTACTTTTTTTTTTAATTTTATTTAATTTTATTTTTTTGATTCACCAAATTACGGGAGTTTGTCTATCGAAAGGTCCAGAGTGCATGCTGTGAGTTTGATTGCCATACCAGTCCTCGATACGATAAAATATATAGGTATATATAAAATACGATATTCAAAATACGATATCCAAAAATACACAGCTACAGTTGATAAGTGTTCAATTTACGTCTGTGTATGTGTGTGTGTATGTGAGTGTGGATTGATAATGAATTTGAATGAATGAATGTATGTGTGTGTGTGTGTGTGCGTGTAGGTGTAATGCATACATACTTATTGTAAATCTGTGCGTTGGCTCTTGTACTAAATATGTCTTGGGTGAACTAAATATACAGAAATCATTGAATATATATGCGGAGGGGGGCCTGGCATGCGTAAACGGATGAATGGGTGAAGGTTTCTTTATTTTTTTTTAATTTAATTTTTTTTTTTTTTTTTTTTTTTTTTGTATATCTGAAATGTTTGAAAACTTGAGTTAATCCAAATGGAAAATTGAACGTTTGGTAAGTAATTTGAAGTAATGAACGTATTCAGTCAATAATAAACGTTAGTATGACTTACACATGAGACTTACCTTACTATTTAGGCTACAAATGATAGAATTAGAACACTGGACATTTGTTATTTGATGCATTATTAGTATTTGGTATTTGAATGTTGTTCTTGTGGTTTTTGCGCTTGATATTGTCATGCTTCAATAAGTAATTGTCATTAGTACTATGGTAAACCAATTCATGTTTAATCTATCATTACAAAAAACTTTTGTTTTGTTTATTTTTTTAACTATGCATGACACTGATATGGAATCGATTTATTAAGATGGATTTGGTTAGGTATAGTAATACGCATCTAATGCTAATGTGAGTCTACCTAATTGCTAATACTCCAAAGTCACTAAATGATGTCAACATACTGGATAGTACATGGTTACATACCTACATACAGATATGTATGTATAAATACATGTATGCCTACATACATACGTACATACATACATACCTATATAGATACATACATACAAACATTTGAATGATCCTAATATATATTGCAACATTCACACACACATACAGCTGTAAATTGATTCACAATGTATGAATAATTGTTATTATCTTCTATGTATGTATGTATATCATATACATTTAAGATCAACTGATCCATAGTTATTCCGGAGTTACATTAGAAAGTTCATAAATCAAATCTGAGTTGTTTTTCAAAGCTTTTTAGTTATATTTGATAGATTATGAGTAATACTGAGTGATCGCTCATCTGAATAGTTCTGTTATGAAATGGAACTGGCTCAAAACCTAGCTTTAAACTTTGACTTCTTCATATCTCAACAGAATCTCGAACTTTTTTTTATCTCCTTTATTTGAATTTTGTAAACTTTTAAGTAAAACTAAGTGAAATTGATTTACCAATTTTAAGTATGGTAATTTTACAAACAATATTTGGATATATACTTGACAATGGGAAAAGTCTGCATGCATCAATCAGGAATTCTACATTAATCTTCAATTGAGATTCTACAATTTGCAATTGATGCATTTACAGGATTTCCATTTAAGACTCCAAGTTGAACTAGTAAACAGTTTTTGTTGTTGTTGTTTTTTGTCTTTGCAGCTCTGAACGTGAGTGGGAGGAACTAGTTTCTAGTGAACTAAAATGTACTATATCAATATAATATAATTGGCTAATGCATAGTTTCATATGTATATTCTTAGTCAATCATAACTAATCACACACGCACGCACACACACACACACATACACGCTACATACAAACAGAGTATATGCGATTGAAACTACTAATTGAGGTGATTCTAACTAATTGTTAATGATTTCATATTATTTGCATAGCGACTAGCAACGGCTTGTATATCGCTACAGTTTCCAATTGGAATTTCGACTAACTTGAGCTAGTTCATTGCTGTATTCGAATGACATGAATTGTTATTGTTCAGTTACTTTTAATGGGCACTGTGTGTGTTACGTGCTGCAATTGTTGGCTCTATATCTAACTTAATATTTATAACACTTTGCTGAATACTTTTTGAATGCATTGCAGGGGCTACTATATACATATATATGTATATATATACATATATACGCTATATATTTATATACATATGTATATAGCTCAATGCACGTAGCTAAACTTGAGATGTGTCTGTGCAAAGTTTATGAAAACGTTTAAATCACAGCGCCTCCCAAGGGCGCGCGAGAGTCCCCGTTGCCATTGCCATTGCCATTGCCATCAGCCATCAGCTCCATTTGCCGGCCATTAAATGAAATATTAAGAAAACAATGTGCAAACAAATACCAGAAACTAGACACTAAAACATTACTCTCGTTCTCTCTCCCCCTGTCCGGCCAAAGTTCGCTCCCCTGGCGCGAAGGTGCGCGTGTTGCATGAAACTCGAAACGAGGCAATCTCTATTGTTGTACGTGTTCAGGAGTAATCTAGAAAAAACTTCAAAATTTGAAACTAATAGCGCTGCAAATCTTCGCCGAGCTTTGATTTCACTCCTGCCAGACAAATTAATATGAGGCGAGAAGTTTACGCTCAATGTTATTTAATATTCTTGTTGACTTTGATCTCTTGCATTGCGTGTTAATTGAAACTACTCGCATTTGATCTGAACTAGCAACAATTGAGGACTATCAGCGGCAGAGTGTGCAGCTGGCATGCCTATAAGGCATGTACACATGCCTACATATGTATGTACATATGTATATATACCTACGTGACTGTAGAGCAAAATTAATCTGGCCAAAGCAGCTGCGCGGTCTGCCATGTGAAGCGTGACCCAGCAAGAGTGATATTATTTCTGATAGCTATATTTCAGCAGCTGTTCGTGTAATCGATAATATTGAGCTGTCGAAGTATTCCATAAGCTTTGCCATTTGATAAGTATTTATTTTATATTTATGCAAAATATTTTAAAGGAATTTCCTAGTACTAGTTCTTATTGAGGCTGAGCCAGAAAAGCTGGGAATGCGAGTCATTTAAAATGTAAGCATAAGTATATTGAAAGCGTATTCTAATAGAATTTCATTGGACGTAAAATGCATGAATAAAACTTTAAACGATATAATTAAATACAATAGCGATTTTCATATAATTGTAATTTATTTTAGTATAGCTATTCTGTGTTCAGCATATTTATGAATATATTCGGCTGCTAATCTTATTAGAGACTGCCAAAAAATATAGATCATTTTCATTAGATAAGCTCAGTTACATATCACCAAAACTCACCGGTATTTAGCATGACTAAAAGTCTATGTGTGCATACTGACAGCGCACACTGTAAACTGTTGCTTTGACAGCTTTAAGCATAAACATTCTGAGCCCTGACTAAAACTAATAAAAACGAGCTAGCAAAAAGAAATATGAAAATAAAAATATATAGAAAAGAAAAAGAAAAAAAAAATGCAGCAAATTAGCTTGGCTATTACCGAGGCTGTGCGGCAGGTAAAAATCTTGGCTGATTAGTTGTTGTTGTTGTTGTTGTTGTTGCTGCTGTAGTTATTATTAAAATAGTAGTAGTAAGTAGTAATAGTAAATATTGTTGTTGTTGTTGTTGTTGTTGTTCTTGTTGAGCAGAGTTGAATGTGCGTTAATTTGAAGTCAGCGATATTTTTAGAGAAAGAGAGAGATAGCGAGCGAGCGCTGGGCAATTAGCCCAGCCGGCGAACGCCAGATGGCGCTGCGTCTACTTACCCAACAGCGGCACAGCATCGGATGTAGCTGGCATCGTTTCCGCTACCATATTCAGGAAGACTGTGAGCGATAGTAAAATAGTAACTCCTGCAAGTATGCAGCACAAAATTATTGCACAAAGGTGTGTTGGCATCGGTGTGTGTGTGTGTGTGTGTGTGTGTGTTAGATAGAGTTACATACGCAAAGAAAAAAGAAAAGATAGAGAGAGAGAGAGAGAGAGAGAGCAATTGTGATAGAGAAAGAGAGAATAGCATTATTATTCATATTATTCATTAGCTTAAAACTGATTCGCTAAGAGTTGTGTTTCCAGCTGATCCTGCCTGCTGCTCCAGCGTTGCTGCTGCTGCTGCTGTTGCTGCTGCTGCATTGATGCAAGGATGCGTTTTTATACATATATAGAGATGATATAATTGTCCCACTTGGTGAATAAAAAACTACTACCGTATTCTCTGCGCTGAACCTCAAGCGTCGTCGTCCGTTGTTCGTCGCAATTTCGTTTCGTTTCTAGTGTCACAAAACTAGTTTTCAATACGAAATAAAAACATAACTATAAACACGCACACACACACGCACACACATACATATACATTTGTCATTGGTCCTGCGGCACCTTATGGAAGTTATCATTATTTATGGTTTTGCTTGGGGTTTTCCTTTGGCCAGCTGGCGTTTGTCAGTTCGAGTGCTTAGCGTTATCAAAGATTTTGTTGTTGCCTTTTTTTGTAATTTTTTTTATTTTTTTTTTTATATATATTTTTATATTTATTTTTGTGTGTCCTGTGCATATTTTATGCTCTTGCTCTTTTGAGGTTATATAAATTATGTGAAAAGTCAGCTGGCTGAGCGTTGCGGCGGTTCGAGACGGAGGCGGACGGGGGCGGAGAGGGTCGGCAGCCGCCAAAAGTGTCGGGCAAACATAAATTAGCCACAGGGTTTTACGCAAACTTGTCTATTATGCATGAGCCATGGCTGGCAGCCCTAATGCGTTTTGCTACACACACATGAACACTCACACACTCACACACACACACACACACATGGCCATGGCACAGCGGGGCTAGGGCACCGTTTGCTATGAACAATTTTTAAAATATGGCAATTTTTTGTTCTTTTCTTTTTTTTTTTTTTGTTTTGTTTTCTAGCAGCTGCAAGCAAAACTTTTGCTGCTCTCGCTCATAAACGCGATATATTTATATCTAGCATACTTATATAAGTATTTTCGTATAGCTGTATTGTATAAATTTTGGCATGCACCATATGCTGCATGTTGAAAGTACGTGATGAGCCCCAGCGACAGCCATCGCCAACGCCATCGTCATAGCCACGGCCAATGTCTGTCTGTCGCTTTGTCAGTTTTGTTCCACTGTGTCTGTGTATGTGTGTGTGTGTGAGGCACATGCTCAGGATATGAGCTGCAAAGCATTTTGCCACATTTTCGCATAACTTTCTCAGCTTAATGTGTGCGTGGGTGTGCCTCGTCAGTTGTCAGAGCTGCTTGCCGAAAGATGAGAGGAGCGTGCGTTGGCAACAGAGCGGCCATAGATCAACAGATCATAATAGTCATATCTATGTCGTAGAATTGAAAGAGCCAAGCAAAGAAACGAAATGCGTGGCCTTAACTTTATTCAAAGCTGACGGAAGGTACATACATACATATGTACATATATGTATGTACATATGTCACATGTTTGCAGCTCATGCAATTTCTATACATTTATTTTTACTTTCATTTAATCACTCATTTAATATATAATATGTACAGACATATGTTATATTCATTTAATACCAAAAGCTACAAAGAGAATAGAGAAGAGAACTCACAAGAATTAGAGCTGCTAAGTCGATCGATAAAACCAGCGATAGTATCGATCGAACCGGGGCTGCGCTGTGCAGCTCGACTTACAAGTAGAGCTGTTGCGTGATAGTATCGAAAACTGAAACCAGCGATAGTTGCAGCAATCAAGTGTAGCTACTATCGATGTATATTCATAAATACAAAAATACAATAAATGTAACAAATTTGCGCTACTTTATGCACAGAGCGCGTGAGCTGCTCAATCATGGCCTTGGCCCGTACAGATGGAATGCATAAATCAAGCCTAAACGGGCTAAAATGCAGCTTTATTCTATTTGTTTTCTGTTTTTGTTTTTGTTTTTTGTTTTTATTATCAATAGCGAACGATGCGAAAGTGTATCAACTCGCAGCACAAAAGGCAACGGCAAAGGCAAAGGCAAAGGCTGTGCTTCTTGTTGCCTGAATGCATTAGGCAGCACCAGTGCTATATATACATATGTATATGCATATAAATATACATACATACATATATAGTTTTATATATACATATATAGATATGTGAGTTGATTGTAAATATTTGTATTTGAGTTGCGTTGCTTGACATGGTTAACTAGGGAGAGGCTCACTGTCGAGTGAGGTTCAAGGGTTCAAGGCTCTGTGCTCATTTGCCGTCCGTCCGTCTGTCCGTTTGTCCGTTTGTCCGTCTGTCGTCGGCTGTCGTCCTGCATTTGCGTCCTATTCTCCCAGCTGAAAGGTGGGCCAGCAGTTGTGCCATATTTTTCACTTTTGCTAGCGTTGACTTTGATTACAAATGATGGTGACGGCTGCTGTTTTTTTTTTCTCCTATTTAGTTTTTTTTTTTGCACTTGCAACACTCGTGCGCTTTGTTTGTTCGCTGGCAGAGTTGTTGCCATTGCCGACGGCCATTGGATTGCATTGCATTTGCATAGTTAGTCAAGGCTCTATGCGGCGTATACGTAATGTGTGTGTATACGTGTGTGTGAGTGTGTGTGTGTGTGTGGCAGTCAACTTGTGTCCTACTGCTGGCAGCCTCTTATAGCGAATGGGCTTCCGTTTCACAATAAATATATAAATATATGTATATGCATATATACGTGTGTGTGTTTGGTTTCATTTGACTTAGAGAGAGAGAGAGAGAGAGATAGACAGAGTGAGATAGAGAGAGAGAGCATGCAAGTAAGAACTCCTACAGCAAACTTGTCAACAATTAAATATATGTACGAAACACTTTTGGAACATAGACTAGTAGTAGTAAAAATTACTATTCAGTTGGGGGAAATATCAGAGTTGCGATTGCTACTTGTTGTTGTTGCTTGTTTCTGTTGTTTTTTTTTTGTGTGTTGTATTTCTTTCGATATTGTATTTTGTTTTTGTGTTTTTCTGTACGGACACTTACCAAGCGATAGCTTCTCACCAGAATCTGGTGGCAGTGTAAACCCTAGCAGTGCCATCGATGCGATCAATACGCACGGCACGATCAAATTGAAAAAATAGTATAAAGTTTTGCGTCGTATCAAAATGGCGAATGTTATGTCAATATAAGGTTCTGGGCAGCAATTATAGTAGATTTCATTACGTTTACCGGGCACACCTGATCAATTTGGGATTAATTTATTGTTGTTTTTGTTTTTTTTTTAATTGTGATGTGGTTGGAGTTGTTGTTATAGTTGTTGTTGTTGTTGTTGTTGTTGTTTGTTGGTGCAAATGAGATGAGCATATGCAGGAAAGAGAATGAGAATTATTGATAGTCATTAATTAGTAAATTATTTTGGAAATTATTTATGCTAAATTTGTGATTTACTTCATTTTACAAACATTATTTAATTCAGGTTTTAGTTCATTGTGTGTATGATTGCGTTTTTTTTTTTTTTTTTAATCGAATATTTTATAGCATCTAAATGAAATGAATATTCCACACATGACTCTCACCTAACAAGTCCCATTCGCCGTTTGTTATGAAACTAGAGATGTCGCCGCCGGCTTCGTCCTGTAATTGCAAATCCAGCTGTAAATAAATTGAAGCAAACAGAAGCTCTTGAGATCTCTGTGTGTGTGCAATAATATAATAAATACTTAATCCTAAATGTTTCTACAGCTGTGCTACATATACATATGTATATACATATGTGTAAGATGTTTTTCTTATATATTTTTTCGTAGGGATTTGTGTCAAAGTCCAGCACAGACAAGCTTAAGCTGTTGACCAAGAAACGAAAAGAGAAAAGCAGCAAAAACGAAAGGCTGCAAAATGTAATTTTATCACCATAACAACACTCATACTCCAACTCATCCGATTGTCTATGGATGTGGTTGGCAGAGCTTGGCCAAGCAAAGTCCTCGACAGCATCACATATGTATTTGCCAATAACTACACATCTAACATACTTGGGTTAAGTCGCGTCGCTGTATATGTTATCCTGGGGAATACGTACACACACACACACACACACTCACACTGGGCGAGGCCAAGGCGGCAGGCAAAACTTGCCCCAATTACAAATTGATTTATCGCACTTTCACTTAACAACAGTTTATGCGATTTTGTTGCTTAAAGTTTTTTATGTGCTGCCGATGACAGCAACTTTACTCTTGCTTACATCCAACTATGTGGCAAGACCCAAAGTGAGGCGAAAAGTGAGAGCAACAGCAAACAAAAAATATATATATTGGTGGAATGAAAAAGTGCTCTCTCTGGAGAGGGAGTGCTCGACTAGGAGATACCTGGAACGCAAGTCGAAGAGCTGCTGCTATTGAAATCATTCCAAGGCAAGTAAACGCACACACACATATGCACACTCAGAGCGAGCGAACCCGCACATTTCCATTGGGTTCAGGGCATAACTAAAATAGTTATCTTTACTCAGTCAAACAGTAAGTAAGCAAAGACATTTGATATATACAAATACGTACAAACATATGTATTTATATTTATTCTAAACTAGCTGCCAAGGTAAACGTTGCTTTGCCCTATCCATGAATTCCTCTACGTCTGTTGACTACGAATCTGCGCGCTTCTCTTCGTTCTTTGCTGGTTTCGCTCATCTCGTGCCTCTTGCAATTTTGATGCACCTAATTGGATGCAGAAGAACTCCAGGAGATCATTTAGAGAATGTTCCCATTGGATCGACTACAACGATCTCTACCTGGCGCCCAGCTCAAAATTTGAGTGCCCCTCAGGCTTTGAGTGGAAGTCGCCCTATATAAAGCGCAGCAACTGTGGAATTTATTCAGTCGTCCATCCAGTTGTTTATTAAAAAAAAAAAAAAAAAAAAAAAAAAAAAAAAAATTTGAATAAAAATGTTTAAAAAAAAAAAATTAAATAAAAAAAAATTAAATAAAAAAAATTAAATAAAAAAATTAAATAAAAAAAAAATTAAATAAAAAAAAAAATAAATAAAACAAACAAAATAAATAAAACAAAGAAAATAATAAAAAAAAAAAAAAAAAAAAATTGCCCTGCACGTACGACTGACCCCACCGGGTCTGGACGACTGAATAAATTCCATAGCTGCTGCCCTTTATATAGGGCGACTTCCACTCAAATTTTGAGCAGAGCGCCAGATAGAGCAATGGGACCATTCTCTGCTGCTGCTGCATTTTCTAAATGATCTCCTGGAATTTTTCTGCATCCCCTGCTCTTCTTAGGCAGACGGACAGACAGACGGACATATATACATATATATATATATATATATATATATATATATATATATATATATATATATATATATATATATATATATATATATATATATATATATATATATATATATTTTTATATTTTTTTTTTTTTTTTTTCAATCTTTCTTATATCAAATATGTTTTGTTTTTATGATTAGTCAGGTTCGCCTGAGGCTGTGCCGTAGACTGACTGACTACATTTGTTTATTTACTTCCATACTATTGTATAACATGTTAAGTTATAAGTGTCGTAACACTTTTACACAACTTTCTTTTATATATATATATAGATAAGCATATAGATATATAGCTTCAATCGCTTCTGAGGGAATTTACTGAAGCGAGATTTTAAGAAGAAACTTAAAGAAGGCTAAATATATTTGCTTCAGCTAGAAACATGATGGAAGTAGATCCTGTTGCTCAGCTTGAATCACTGGAAGGATACTGATTGAATCTTTCGTAGATCAAAGACGGTTTGAATCGCTCGAATACCAGCAACTGCAGTAACAAAAGTTTCATTGTCAACTCACTCATATTGAACTGCTTCCTTCAACTGTTTCATTGATCTCAAATAAGTCAAGCAGCAATAAAAAAACTTGAAAATATTTACTGTCATTGGCAATGAATTGAATCGAACTAATTTAGCTCAAACTGAACTTCATAGAAAATTATTAAATCAATGTGTTTTCAATCGAATCCAGCCTTATCTATAAGATTAACAAGTTATATGTAAGAGTTTCTACAAGTAAATTGTTTCAATAGCCTATGCCTCTACTTGGATAATGCGATTCAAAGTTTAGTTCAATGTTTCAATAAAAATTTTGTTTTCCATGCGTTTTTCATATGTCCCATATAACTAACATGAAGTCTGATTTGCCTTATACACATTTACAGGGTATACTAAAATATGCAGTGTACTTTAATCGTAGTATAGTATCATTATGTGAATACTAGCCACATAATGCTGTCATTTTGTCAATAAAAAGTCATATAAAACTCACGCAAACTTGTGGCCGTGTGTATGTGTGCGTGTGTGTGTGTGTGTGTTTGTGTGTGTAACTTGTACAGTTCAGAAAAGCAAGCAAACAAGAAAAACAAAAACGAAAACGAAAATCGCTTTTACTCGACTTGGTTTTTTTTTGTTTTTTTTGGGTAAATACAAGTATTTTGTGATGTGCCTGGACCAACGTGCGTCATTTGACTGTTAAGTTCACTCTTAGATGTTTTCTATGTATCTATGGGTGAAAGAGTCTCTCCTCCTCTCACTCCCACTCGCTTGCTGTCTCTGTTGGGGGGGTAAGAGTGATAGGTGTACGAAGGAATGGGGAGGAAACTAGATAAAAGTTTTCTCATTTAAATGTTCCAAACAAAAGAGGGCGCTAGACAAACAGCAGCATCTCATCTGCTTTGTGCAAATCAAGTCAAAGCCAAAAAGTGTTAATGTAGTTGTAGGCAAACACTTAAACGCACACAGCTATAGATGCGCACGTACAGCAGCAAACACACCCACACACGCACAGTCGCTGATAAGAGAGAACAAAAATATGGAAACTTAATTGTAGTTGCTGTGCGTGAGCGCGCTCGCGTGTGTAAGTGTGTGTGTATTGGTGTGTTGCCTCTTGTCTGTATACGTGTTCGAATCCATTCATTTATTAAATATTTGTTTTTTGAGCTCTCTAGGAAATGCCCAAAACGTAGGCCAAATATGCTAGAAACTACCAAATAGAACGAGCTCTAATTAAAAGCATTTAAGCTTCTTATCGATTGTTATATATGTGTGTGTGTGCGTGTGTGTGTTTGTGTGCGTGTGTGCCTGTGTGATATATATTAATTAATTGGCGAAAATCTTGCGAATTTCAAATGCGGCCTAATTATAAAGATGTTAACACATTCGTAATTGTGCATTCATTCAAGCATTCAACCACAAATATAGAAATTGTAATTTAAAAGGCACAGATATAATAATAATTATGCTCGAATAAATAATTATTGTGTATGCAATGAGCCATTTGACACAGTTAAATAAGGAACTGCTTTCGTACAAACTTGCCTATAAAATATTCTCAATTTGTGTGCAATGATCCATATTATATTTTAACCGAGTCAATGACAATGACAATGACAATGACAATGACAATGACAATGACAATGACAATGACAATGACAATGACAATGACAATGACAATGACAATGACAATGACAATGACAATGACAATGACAATGACAATGACAATGACAATGACAATGACAATGACAATGACAATGACAATGACAATGACAATGACAATGACAATGACAATGACAATGACAATGACAATGACAATGACAATGACAATGACAATGACAATGACAATGACAATGACAATGACAATGACAATGACAATGACAATGACAATGACAATGACAATGACAATGACAATGACAATGACAATGACAATGACAATGACAATGACAATGACAATGACAATGACAATGACAATGACAATGACAATGACAATGACAATGACAATGACAATGACAATGACAATGACAATGACAATGACAATGACAATGACAATGACAATGACAATGACAATGACAATGACAATGACAATGACAATGACAATGACAATGACAATGACAATGACAATGACAATGACAATGACAATGACAATGACAATGACAATGACAATGACAATGACAATGACAATGACAATGACAATGACAATGACAATGATAATGACAATGTTAACAACTTAGACTACTCTAAATTGAATATTTTACCAGATGAGTCCCCAAGTTTTCTGGCCAACTTTTAAAGGCCGTCAAAAGCGCTATAAACTTGCTGTATGAGTTGAAAATGATCTAAATATTTATGTAAATGTGAAAACACGTTTGGTTAGCCAATGACAGCAAGAAGTTGAAAGAGGCCTCAAATTTGGCAGCTAAATGTTGGCACTTAGTTTCTCAGCTGTGGATCTTGGGGCTGGGAATAGTTTGTTGGGGCAGAAGGTGGCAGTGCAGTGCGGTTTGTGCGTGCGGCTTTTGGCCCACTTTGGTGTTGGTTTTGCCTAATGCCCTTCGCCCAGCTCCGTGAAAGTGTGATGCAACATTTTTGGTCTTTCTTTTACCAGCTGTTAGCCTCTTGGCGCCAATTTTCCATTTCATTTTATGGCCGCAAGGGCGTGGCTGGTGTTCGCTGCTGCGTTGGCTTCATTAAAAATTGAATCGCCCGCAGTCAAGACTTTTTACTTTGGCCGGCATCTGATATAACGGGCGTTACCCACTTTCCGCCGTCAAATGAATATGCAAAGCAGGAATTGCCCAGGCGATCCATTGTAACCGCTGCAACTCTCTAATTAATATGGCTAAAATTAGCTTTTATGCATTTCGAATTTATGGCAATCGTTCGAGTGGGACTTGAGTTGAGATACAAATGGATTCAAGCTTATGTTTAAAGGGTTTTGCAAATGGAATTTGGTCCTGCCACTGCCTCACCTGAGCTCTTCTTCATTCAATCTCTGATATGAAGGATGACTTCGTGCTCACGAAAGGATCTAAAGGATATCGCCAGCGACCCATCTACAGGCTCTTGAGCTGCTGATGAAATCCCGTTCGCCTGCTGGCCAAATCGTGTTTTCTATTTAACATTCAAACTCGATGTTGTCGTTGCAGACAGTTGCTGATTAGCTCGGCCTTAACCCAGCCCAAGCTTAGCCCTTTTCTGCCCATTTAAGTGCCACACACACAGAAGGGAGAGAAAGAGAGAGAGAGAGAGAGAGAGAGAGAGAGAGAGAGAGAGAGAGTACGCACGCACAGCTAACTAAATTTCATATACAGCAGCCACTCAATAAACTTGAGCACGTAAAGTTTTTGCATCAACATAAAAATAAAACTCAAGTCGTTGGCAGCGCACAATTTGCTAAGCTGCGTTTACTTATTTTTTGGTATTTTTACCATCCCCACCCCGCCTTCACCGACGCTGCCGCCTCCCGGAACAAGGTGTTGGGCCAAATGGGGTAAATGGGGTTAAAGGGCATTGTAAGCCAGCTGCTGCCGCAGCGTAGCCGTGCGCAGTTTTAAAGTTTTCCTATTTCCTCGTATTTCGTATTTCGTATTTCGCATTTGGCTGCCTTTGACAGTGTGGACGTCATTTTATGGCCAATGCCGAATGGCCCCCAAAGCAACAACAACAACAACAACAACAACAGCTCACATTACGAGCATATACATATAATTAGGTTTAAACACTAATTAAAGCTGCGCATTGTTGTTATGGCATATTGGACTTCTGGGTGCCATTAAGCCAAACTGAGCCAAGCGATGAAAGCCCACTAATCGCACGCACCTCAATCATAATAATCGTATGTGAAATAAAAGCAAACTAGTTGGAGGTACACTGGAAAAAAAAACCTTAAAAGGTGCCTGTAGTGCAATTAATTTAAAGCTCAACGGAAAAACCCATTAAAAAGTATTTTCGTAAGTTAAATAATTATTGAAAGGGCTGAGAAGAAGAAGAGCGTGAAGAGTATTTTTTAACCATTAAACAAAACTATATACAATACATAATATATTTTGAGTGCTCTTTGAGATGCGCTTTAAATTCTCTAGACGGCGCTGCAGCACGACAAGTTAGGCTAGTCTTATCAGAGAGAGAGAGAGAGAGAGAGAGGGAGAGAGAAGGAATGTAGTATACGTCAGGCAAATGCAGCGAATGAATTTAGAGCAGACTAGTTAAAACAGAGAGCGAATTTAGGAAAATTTAGAACAGCTTAGGAAAGTTAAGGCAATATGAGCGATAGGTTATAGAGCAGTTAAGAGAGCTGAAGCCATGTAGGGCAGCTTAGGAAAGTAAAGTCGAAGAGAGAGAGAGGGAGAGAGTGTTAGAGAGAGAGAGACAGTGTGTGTGTTAGAGAGAGAAAGAGTGATAGAGAGAGAGAGTAAGAGAGAGAGGGAATGTAGAACAGTTAAATACAAGTGAGAGCGCGAATTTAGAAGGAGTAAATCGAAGTGGAAGAGAGAGTGAAGAGAGAGAGAGAGAGAAAAAGAAAGAGATGGAGAGAGGGAATATATTGCAGAACAGTTAACTAAACGTGAGAGAGCGAATGTAGGAAAGCTAATTCAAAGTGGATAAGAGGCCGAATATACTCGGCAAAGTGAGAGAAGGAGAGTGTAGGACACTTAAGTCAAAATGCTTTAATAAATTCGCTTCGCTTATCATACTGGGAAGGAATATTTCGATTAAAAACTCATTAAATAAACTCACATATGTGGCTTAACAATTGCTGCCGTCTCATTGGCCGTAATACTATCCATCATTTTTTGTTCTCATAGAAGACATCGAATTCGAGTGAGAATTTTAAGCGCTATTCTGTCAGTAGGCCCCAATATCAGTTTTCAATGCCTTCAGCTGAGCTGAACAACAAATTCATTTCACATACAATTTGTAGCTGAGAGAAATTGATATACATATGTATTTCCTTGTCGCGCTGCTCCAGTTAGGGGAATGCAGGCACTCAACTAGCCTTTGGCTGGAGAGCGTTAACAATGGCAGCAACGTCATCGTCAGCGGCAAACATCATTATGATCGTCGTCATCATCATAACTCTCAGCGTCTCCTTCTTCTTCTTCATCGTGTTCATCATTTTGTCTATCGTCAACGTTTGGCTGCTGGCAGGCGGAATTAATCGCTGAAGAGGCAACGCCATCGAAATCGACTTTGTTGAAGTTTTTGGCTAGGGTGTGGGAGGGAATGGGGGGGGGAGGGAGGTGGCGGGCAATTGGGGCAAGCGGCAAATGGATTGAGGCACCGACTTTGTGCTGCACAGATAAGCACTTACGACTGCGACTGCGACTGCGACGCTGTCGGGGCCATTGTCAAAAAGTTTTAGCGATTTCGAATGACGCCGCCTTGCCAAACTACTTGCCATCTGGCCCGCAAGGGGCGCTGGGCGTGGCTGGGTGACTGGGTGTCACGGCCCACATTCGGAGCTTAGCCTTTGTCTCTGCTACAGTTGAACTGACATTGAATTAATTGCAATTGCTTGAGCCCAGCAGCGACGAGCTCTTGATGTTTACACTGCCTGCACAGTAGCACTTCAATGGCATCACCAGTGCAACACTAAGGCAGCTGGGCGTGGCATAGAAACAATAGCTGTGTCGGGCGAATAAAAAAAGAAGCTCTACAGCCCTGCAAATCCAAGCAGTATCAGCTGAAGTGCTAACAATAGCTGGCAATATTAGCTATAATAATGGAGTTAAATCTGAGAAAATATTTAACAAAAGCTGTGCTTAGTTAATGATGAAAGATAGTGCAAGTAATACCAATTGACAAAAGCTGCGACTAACGGGTGAAGATATTGCTCAAACTCCGCCTGGGGCCAATGATAAACTGAAATATTTTCATGGTAGATTCAGAGAGAGAGCAATAATAAAATTGATTGCTATTCAAATTAGCATAAATTCAAAATATATTAATAAGCGACAGCTGTTTGAGGGACAGCAGTAAACAGTAATCGAGGAGTTGGGGCAACAATAGACCGTGAGAGATATAGAAAACGAAATTGCCATAGAACAGAAAAGTTTTACAGAAATTGAATTGTCTTTGAATTTATGTTAATGCTATAGCTAAATCATTTTATAAACTTTAATGTTTTATGAATTGACGCATGATAACAGTCAGATTTAATAGCAACGCGAAAGGATAGTAAGGATAAGGATAGTAGTAAATTAAAGTACAATAAAAATAAACTTCATTATCTAGAAACTGATATCTAAAATATTTTATAGTGCCACTATAAATAAAATAATAAATGTTATACAATATATCAAAAGCCTGCAGTAATACTAATGATACGTAACGGGAATAATGGGAAAAGTAAGTGCAATGAATGGAAATAGTTTTCAAATATTGCATCATTTCTGATTAATCTCATATCTATGTCACTATGTATAATAAGTTTATAATTGATAGATTTAAATGGCATTCAAATATTGTAAGTTTTTGATTTAATTAATTCAAATTTTTGGTCACATTTAAGCAAATTTTAAAAATTAACATGTTACACGTCCTATTGAATATGATAAATTCGATTGTTATCGATAACTCGAATAAATAATGAAATATAACTATCGTAAATGATGTCAGCCCTATTATGTCAGGTTCTGCTTCAATCCACTTATATGAATCAGGATATTGTGAGTTAAATTTATCAGATTATTCATTTTTGGATTCGTTGAACTAGCAGTTAGCTGCGCTCGATGGGGCCGAAGTCGTTCATGCTCCTGGGGCATTTGGCAATTGGAACCAGTGTAAATGTGAATTTTGCTGCAAGGACACAGCGTGTAGAGGCATCTCGGGCCCAATGCCGAAACTTGCCGTCAGCGGCAAAATAATTAATTTATGTAAATAAGAGTTGAAAGAAGTCTTAGATTGCTATTGCAGCATTGCGGGCCAGCACAAATAGAGAGCAACAGAGTGAGAGAGAGAGAGAGCGAAGAGGGGGGAGGGTAAGAGAGAGAGAGAGAGAGAGAGAAGAGTGGATGTAAACTGGTCGCAGCTGTGCTGTGGAAATGCGAAGCATTTGGAACAATTAAATTTGGCCAAAAGACTTTTGTGGCATACGCCCTGGCCCGGGGCCACATAATGCATTTGCAATTCCAGCGACAACAACAAGAACAACAACAGCAACTACAACAACTACAGCACTTATCCAAGGAACTTGCAAGGCAAGTACATACAGTTGACGACACTACTTGCACATTGCACTGGACAGCCGTGGGCCTTGGTGGACGACCACTCAAGGTCGCTGTTGCCGGGCCACTGGAGAGGCCCAACTTGTCGCATATTTATCTTGTGGCACACGCTTTGCTTGTCACGGGGCAAGTCCCACATAAAATACAAAACTGCCAAGCACTCGACAACAGTTTCACATTCCATTCGAAGTTGCCTTCTTCTCTCTCGCCCTCTCACCCTCTCACCCTCTCTCCTTCTCTCTCCCTCTCTCTCTCCGCCCACTTGATATCTATTGAAATAAATAAGCAAATTTTTCAATAATTTGTATTATGCTAAAGAGTGTCGGCTAGTTGGCTATGGCCATTGCCATTATTACAGCAATTCCATGGACTTGACAACATTTTGGCCGGCCAACAACAGCTCGAGTGCCCGAACAACAAGAACAAGAATGAGAGCACAAATTTGTTGACTACCTTGACTATGCTCTATTTATTTAGCAACGTTTGTTGATTTTGCTGTTATTTCTCGGTTTATTTGATATTTGCATACACATTTTTCGTAGCCCGCCTCGTAATTGGGTAACTTAAATTGGTCGAGCAAAGTTTTGTTCGCATTCTATGCTGCCAGCACTTGATGCTGCTGAGCGAACGCATTCCAGTTTGGTAAGAAGCTTTGCTGCTGCTTTCCTAATTTCCAAAAGACATCAAAATGGTTTTCACTACAAATTTCTTAAGTACCAAAAACAACAATTTGCTCTGCAACAGCATTCCACATAGCACATTCAATGGACAACAACAGCAACAACAACAACAAAGGCTTCAGCTCAAGCCAGCAATGCAAGTCGCAACTCGAGTTCTATTTACTCAAGTCCAGATTTCACGCGGTTTGCTTAGCTCCTTCAGAGCTAAAGAGCTGCCGAAACCTCGGGTGATATGGTCGTCGTATATAGAGAGCGACACGGAGAGAGGGAGAGAGAGAGAGAGATAGAGAGAGCGAAAGAGAGAATCGAAGATATTTATCTTAAATGATCTATTAAATTCATTTACTTTGAAACTGCTTTAGAAATTTCGATATCAAGATTTTCTTTTTTTTTTTCGTTTTTCGATCTATTAAATTCAGTTACATTGAAACTGCATTTCTTATTGAAGACTTTGTTTTTTAATTATCCATAAAACTCATTAAAATTGAATTCGAAATAAAAATTGTAATTTGAAGTTCTTTTTTAACATTAAATCTGAACTGAAAATTTCTATTTCTCGAATATTCTTAAATATACTATCAAATCCATTTAAATTGAAAATTATATATTTTCAAAGATTTAGCTTTAATTTTCTATTGCATAGATTTACATTGAAACTGTACTAAAAATTTCACTTTCAAGTTTTGTCTTAAATTTTCTATTGAATCCATTTACATTGAGTCTGCGTCATTCCTTTTAATAAAAAATACTCTAAAACGCATGCCTCAAGCATCAAATGACGATTTTTGTACCCATGGCAATCTGACTCAAGCCCATTTACCTCTTGTCTTCCAGCCTGAGAGGAATCGAACAAAGCGACATTACAATTTATATATAGGAAAAAATAAAATAAAATAATAGAAGCAAATGGCCGACTGGTAGATACCCTTAAGCTATATATAAGCCTATAAAAATGTTCGATTAGTTGAGCCTACAACTTTTAGGAAACTCGCATTACCTCTAGCAACACCGTCACTTTATGTTTATGACAAACTGAGCTTCTATATTAATATAATAATATATATAATTTTATAGCTACTTTGGTATATATATGCGGCACTATATCGGGACGTACACAAGAGTTTCAAAGATCGCGTTGTTCATACACACGGGCAAATGGATGTATGGACCGTCGGACGGAGGGTAGAACAGACGCACAGATGGACAGATGGGCAAGGCTAAATGAACGCAGCTCATCATCCAGCACTCGTAATATATATCTATATATATATATATATATATATATAAATATATATATACATTATAGTGACTGCCACGCCTCCTGCTACATACCTTTCGATAGAACTATTATGCCCCGATGGGTTCAATGTAAATGAAAAGTACGTAGCTAATGTTACGTATTAATTGTTCAATTTGATGTATTTACTAAATATAAACATACACACACACACATACACACATGCACACATGCACATGTACATTTGAATTGCGGATGTGTAATTGGGGAAGCATGTGAACTGGCAAAAGTACTTAACCAAAATGACGTCCATTGCCATTGTCGCCGCATTATGTTACACTAATAGGGCACACATAATGCTCGTGGATGGCTGAAAGCTGTGGGTGTGACAGTTGCGACAACAACAACAACAACAATAAGATGACGACGACGACTACGATGAAGAAACAGAAGAAGAAGAAGAAGAAGAAGAGCGGCATCAACAATGCTAACAACAATGGCAACAGCTGTAAATAAGTGGCTAAGTGAGTATGGCCAAGAGTGCTTATTTGTTCAAGTGCGCTTGAATGAGAGAACAGCAGCACAAGCACAAGCACAAGCGCAAGCACAAGCACAAGCAAAAGTGACAGCAAAAAGTTGTAGGCAAAAGAATGCTACAAAAATTATAACTACTCGCACTCGTCTCTGTGACTGGCAGTCAGAACTAAGGCCCGCATTTGGAACTATCTGGGAGAACATAAAGCTCGAGTTGGTTGAGTCTGGTATCTTGGATTTTGGTAGTGCGTTAAGAATATTCGCTGATTCTTGAAGATATATATGTCTTGAATGGAATTCACAGTAGTGGGCGTTTAGAGTCCGTTTGTTTGCGAGGTGTGCTTGAGAAGTAAAGCCAACGCTGATGCTATTTCAGCCTTTTTTCCCGACAGATCTAGCCTATTTCCATAATGACTATTAGCCAATGTGGCGTTACTTATTAAATGCTGCAAAGCGATCGAGCGATAGAAGCGATCCGTCCAAATTGGTGGGATGATAAGTATAGTTCTGTTTATTCTCAAGAATAAAAGTGAAGAGAGCTGACATGGAGATAGATATGGATTATAGTTTTGTGATATATTTCCAGACAACAAGTGCGTCCATTTTGAATGATCAGTTCATGTTATCATTTTTGTCTTCAGATGCTCAGCTCCATTTTTGGGAAGCTAAGAATCGGAATTATATTTTGACTTTTCGGTAGAGCTGAAGGGGTCTATGAAAGCTAAACGAGATGCTGAAATTGGGTAGATAACAATGGGAGGAGATAAGCAACTGCAGAACGCAATTTGAATTAAAAAATGCTCTGACAAAATAATTTATGGATATTATTTAGAAGGACTTCAAAAGGTCAGGAAGAATATTCGTAATAATACAAATTACTAAATACTTTTCGAACAGACCTCGTATCAGTTTGCCTGGAGCTAAGTACATGAATAGCTGCTGCCATATATACATATATGTATGTACATATATCGGGCATGGAGGTCATTCCGATGCATTCCCAGTGACCATTCCAGACTCCATTTTACTTCCCGTTATTTAATTATGCTCCGAGTGCAGCGAGCTGTAATTGGCTGTTATCTCTTCCCTTTTCGTATGCCGACAGAAACTTTTGCCTCACGCACCGTCTCTCTACCTCACGCACCGTCTCTCTGCTCGTGACTTACGTTCGATTCCTGCTGCGACGATAATTATGCCACATACGTTCGACTTTCTCTTTGAAATATGGTTGTGTATGTATGTATGCACATGTATATACTATATAGTTATGTATGTATATGTATATGCAGATGTATAGGAATAACTATAGGTACATCACTTCTGCCCTTGCCCGTACCTTGACTCATTCAGCTGCAGCTCAAGTCCAATTTCAGAGAACTTCAATAAGAAATACAGCTCCAACTTCACACAGTCTTTCGCTCACTCCAATTGACATATGTATCAACGAGGGATAATAGATAGAACAACACAATTCGATGCCCATTGTGGAGCTGTCTCAAAAACTGCTCGCACAGATGGTCAATTGCAATATCTATGTACATATATGTATATGTACATGTATAAATCTATATACATATATATTTACCCCAACTGGCAACTGGCTCTCCGTGGAATTTTCGAAATACTTTTTGCGCTGCTTACAGCGACAGTTGGTCTATGAAATGACTTAAGAATTGTCTTGGTCGGAAATATGCGACACGAAAGGCACAAAATAAAACTCGAAATGAAATTGCCAAAACTAGTTGTTGTCTGTGTGTGGGTGTATGGCTGAAAAGAGAGAGAGAGAGAGAGATAGGGAGAGAGAGTGCGCAGACAAAGTTGTTTATGACACATTTGGCATGTCAACATTATGGTTGGCATTTGGTTGGCCAGCATGCCCGCATGGCTCTAACCGACATTGGCATTGTTTCAAGCATTTTTGAATTGACAGAGCGAATGAGAATGAGAATGGGAAGGGGGGCTGGAAATGGGAACGAGTATGGGAATGGGATTGGGATTGGGATTGGGATTGGGAGCTGGAACAGCAGTCGCAGGCGCTATTGCAATTCCACTTACAATAACAGAATCGCATATTGTTTGCATGCTGCATTTATTGGTGTGCAAACAAAATATTGACTTTTGCATGTTTAACCAGTTCAATTTAATTAGTCCGCTCACTTTCACAGCCGCCAATCATAAACAATTTATATATGTTTGTGTGTGTGTGTGTGTATGTGTGTGCATTGAAATTATCATATTTATATAACATTATTTTTTAATCTATTCAACCAATAAATAAACAAGCGACGCATCGGTTCATTCGGGAGCTCTATTTGCTGCAAATCAATGTGGACAGCAAATCGAAGCTGGAGATAATAAATACACAGACATACTTTATAGAGATATCACTAATAATGGTAAATAATATAATGATGATGTCCTACAAGAGTTGGAATCTCATGGAATTCCCTTAGCAGGCGGCAATTCATGATCTTTGGGTGAGCTCTATTTAATATTTCAAAATATTGCTATCGAAAATAGCATCACTCTTAATTGGTAGAGATACTCAAAACAGATCTCTCTCTCCTTCTCTATTCTTTTCTTTATCCCCCCCTTTCTTTCTCTCTATCTCTCTCTCTCTCTCTCTCTCTCTTCCCTCTTTCCTCTGTTTTCTCTCTCATTTGCTTTCTATCTTGACTCTTCTCTCTCTTTCTCTAGAACATTTCTGTTCTCTTCATTTCTGTTTATCTCGGGTCTTTTGATTTTCCTCAGTCTAACTATTTCCGTTCTCTCAGCTCATCTTCTACTGTCTATATCGCTCCGTGTTTTTGTATTTAGCTCTCTTTGTCTCCTGCCTTTTCACTTGCTTTCCTCCTCTGTTGTTCTCGTAGAGTATTAGGTCTATCTCTTCTTTCCTTACTTTCTTCTCTCTCCGTTTTTTCTCTCTCATTCTTCCTCTTTTTGTAATTCACCCTCATTCTATATCTCCTGATCCCCATCTATCTATCCTTCTAACCTTCTTTATCTTGATTTCTTTCTCTCGCTTTCCACTTCCCTCTTGCCTTCTCTCTGTAACCCATCCTCTCCTTAGTTCCACATCTTTCATCATCCTTATTTCCATCTCTCGTTTTCGCTCACTCTGTCTCTCCCTCAATTTCTTTCTCTTTGTCTCTCTCTCTCTCTCTCTCTCTGTATCGTTCTCTATGTCATCCTCATCCCTCTTACTCTCTTTATCTTGATCTCTCTGTCATTCTACCTCTCTTACTCTCTCTCTGTCTCTTTCTCTCTCATTTTAGCCTTCCCCCTTCGATCTTTCTATCCTCCCATTTATGTGTTTTGTTTCTTCTCTATTCCTTTCGCTCTCGCCCTCTCTCTCACACACTTTGTCTCTTTCCCTCTTGCACTACATCGACTCAACAATTTGGCTTTAAGAGCTTTGCATTTAGGGCCAGTGTTGCATATAGTTCAAAACATTTCGCATTAGGCGGATTTGTTGTTGTTCATTATAGACAGATTTGCACTGTGCCTCTATCTAACTGTATATCCGTCTATATGTATATATGTATATATACGATACATATATATGTTAATGCTTTGCATTGGGCTGCGCTGGCAAAAGGGCTTAATGACTGTTTTGTTGGCGCCACACAGCGCAGTCCAAACAGCGTCGGCTTTGGGGAATAGAAATGATAGTTTGGGCTATGGGATATGCCTAGATGATGCCAGCAGTCAGGCTGTCTGCCCGACATCTGCCCCTTCGCTTCTATCCGCCGTTTGTTGCTTGCTACCATTTCCTGTCAGCTGCCGTTGTCCAATGCCCGCCTGCCCGTCCATCCGTTCGTCCGTTCGTCCAACCGTCCATCCGTTCGTCCCAGCGCTCTGGTCTGTCCAACACTTTTTGTCAGTATTTCAGCTGCAGCTGCAGCATTTAACTATAAGTAAAAGTTTGCTGCTTGCGCCTGATTACTTGCCACCCCCATTTCATATACTCTAGCAGTGCCAGCCCATTCATATACATACACACATACACATACATAGACATAGTCGAGCTCGTTGCCTTGGTTGCCGATGCAATTTTTGCGGAGCGTTGCGGAAAAAGACAATAGCAGCAGTCGCAGTAGTCTACCCCTCGCTATAAACCTCCCCCCCACCCCCACCAACTTCCACACCCCTCGTCTGCGCCCACTCGATCCTTGGCAGTTCCGTTTTTGGTGCTGGGGAAAAAGTCAGTGTAAATTATAAAAATACTCGTTGCTCGTAATTTGTTGAGCCTGTGTGTGTGTCTGTGTGTGTGTGTGTGTTGTTGGCTACCCCTCACTCACCTCCCCCCTCCAGCAAGTCGACTATGTGTTGTGGTCTTGCAAGTATTCAGTTTTTGCTTTACGGCGCTTTCTCTTCCCTTTACTTGTGTTATTATAATTTTCTCTGTCACATTAAAATGCGGCTGAAATGAGCAGGAAATGCGCGCGAATTCCACTAACCCAGATAATCTCGAGGCTGATTTAAGCATTTCGCATTCACTTTTTTAACTGTTGCAACAAAAACACAGAACGAGCGAGACGCCAATACGGCGACAGAGCGAGTGAGAGAGAAGCGCACAACTCAACGCACAATGTGTGCCAACGAAGCGAAGCTGAGCGAAGCGGCTGCCCCTGCTGCCAACAATTTAATATTATTCTGCACTTTTCATAATTTTCAATTTGGTTTCTGTTACTGTTGTTTTCAACTTTATCCGTATGCGTGTGTGTGTGTGTGTGTGTGCGTGCGGGACGCCTATGCCAGAGCTTTTTAATTTAATGCAACATGCAATTATGCGCAGCGCCATCTTCGGGCTGCCGCCTGCTAATTAGCCGCCAACTGAGCTCCAATGGGCGCACAGCGTGGGCGTGGCGCTGCGCTTTGTTCGCCCTGATGACGGCGTACGTGGCGTATGTGTAACGAGATGACTTTTGCCTGGCAACTGTGTGAGAGTGTGTGTTTGTGTGTGAGGAGGAGGGGGGGGGGGGGTGGGGTGTATATGTGTCTGTGTTTGTTTCAAGCATTTCGCAAATGCGGGCTCTGCACAAGTTTTTGGCTTGTAATTGCCAGTTTTTAAAATTGTTTTTTTATTTTTTTATTTTAAGTTTTTTTTTGCCATTTAAGCAGGCATAAAGCATAAAGCTCCAGTCGTGCCATTGTTGCGCCATTTATTTGAGCTTTGTCAGTGCTCCTCGGATGCTGACAGAAAGTCAAATACAAGCTGAAGTTGAGGGAAATATTTAATTTGCTTCGTTTTACTTTCAGAACGTGTTGGGGATACGTGATTGGCTGATTGACTGAGGTTTGATTAACTGGTTGATCTGGTGATTGATTGATTGTTTGATTGATGGCTCAACTAATTGTGTGACTGACTGCTTTAATACTTGACTGGTTAATTGATTGATTAACTGACTGACCGGTTTTCTGTTTGATTGACTGTTTAAGTGATTGGTTAACTGACTAACTGAATGATTGACTGACTGACCAGCTCTCTACTTGACTGATTGACTGACTAACTGTTTTATGTGTGGATGATTGACTGATTGACTGACTGACTGCTTGATTGATAATCTGATGAATAGCTAAATGATTCGCGTACTGGCTGTTTGATTTATTCGCTGGCTGACTGACTGGTGATGTGCTTGATTATTTGACAAGCTGGTCGAATGATTGATTGATTGACTGACAGATTGTATGATGACTGACAATTAAAAATGATGCCAACTAAAATATTGCTCAAATAGAAGTCAAATGTTGGTAGGCTAATTGAGTCTATGAGAATCGCAGAGTAGGTCAACAAATTCAAAATAACTATACAAAAATGGGATGTAGGCAGTATGAATATGTGAACGAATTCGATTATGCAGTTTCATGTGTAGCTGATATTGATTTCCTTTCCATGTATGTAGGTATCTAGTCGAATTCTAGTTTTCGACTCTTCAGGATCAATGCATTCAGGCTGAGAGGCCATAATTTGTAGCCGGCGAAGGAGCAGTTAGTACTTGGTGAGTGCAACGGGCATCTTTAATTGATATTGATTATCCACTGCGTGCGTGCGTTCGACATGGCACGGCGTAAACTAAGGAGTGTATGGGCATAAAGGCAATGCCGGTAAGTGGCGACGGCCCTGCGGTCCATTTACTGCCAAAAATGCTCCTGAGAGCCGAATGCCTGAAAGCTGAGAGTTGAGAGCTGAGAGCTGGGAGCTGCGAACAACGTGTTGACCATCTATTATGAGAGTCAAGCACGTCCGGCACAGAGCACAGAGCACAGAGCACAGAGCACAGAGCCGTTCGTGCTTATGCCCTTATGCCTTAGCTACTATTTGTGCGTACTTTACGAGCCTCGGCCCAGCTGACAATTCCCCATGGCGGCAGCGCCAACGAGATGTTGACCCTTTTGGGGCATAACTTATAAACCTTTTAAGGCACTCGGCATTAGCTGGGTCCGGCCCAGCACTTGCTCACGAAATAATCACGGCTCCAAGTGCTGCCCGTTCCTGCTCCTGCTCCACCTCTTTCGTCCTCTCGCTTAGCCAACTGATAATCTAGCTAGAAATTATGAAGCTAAAAGTTATGTGAAAGAGCAAATGGGTTAAAATATGTCTCGAGGCATGGAAGACGTTGCCAGACTCGACTCTATGCAAATCCAATGAGAAGAGTTACATGAACAGAGCAAACGAAATTCTCATGCATAATGCAGAACGAACTGTCGCTTCAATATGCCGAAAATGTGTTTGTTTGACATCCATGACGCGCACAATATCCAACATAACTAATCGGCGTTAATGACAGACGACAGCAGCAGAGTCACGAGTCACGAGTCACGAGTGCTGCAGTGCCAGCAAACCAACCCGAGCAGGAGCAGAAGCGGGAGCTGGAGCAGGAGTCGTAATCGGAGTCAAAGGCAAACTTTCATTTCAATAAACCGAAGTGGATGGCATATCCACTCCGCTCGCAATGTCATTGTGCTGATGCGCATTCGGCTGGCTGCTGAAGCCATTTTTGCATTTCACTTTTACAGATTTGTCACAAAAAAGAAAAAAAAAAGTAAATAAAGAGAAGGACTCACTCATGTTGAGTGAGCGCATAACAAGATTAGAAAATTTCACATCAAAATTGACTTGACTGCCAAGCTCTCTCCTATATAGGAGCTGGGATTGTTATAGGCATTAATATTTCCGTGTGGAGGTGTCATACCCTAGTTGTGCTGTCATTTAATGGGCATGAAGAGGCGCGGCTGGGGCCTTTGCCTTTGTCTCTGTCTCTGTCGCTGACGAACTGTCTAACAGTTTTGACACGAACGCGGCGAGGGGCGGAAATTTTATTGCAATTAGTTAAAAACGTGGCAGGCAAAAAACACATGCAGGCAACGGACGGCGGTTGGCAGGAGGCGGGGCTACTGTAGGCTGAAGGCCAGTGGGTGGGCTTAACTGTGGGCGTTTGGTTTAGCTGGCATCGCTCGCCGGCATTTTCGAAAGCAATTAAAAGCTTTGTCAATAACTTTGGCTAAAGGATTTATTGAATAAACTTTGCTGCTGTCGCTGCCCGATTTAAGGCAGCGATAAATTGAAATGGCGACAATTGCCAATTGCCTTACAGCCGACTGACGACTGACGACTGACGACTGCCGTCTGATTATCAAGTTTTTGGCATCCCTGGTCCGGGCTCCGACTATTATGCATATTGATTAAAGCATGTCGACTGTCGCATATCGCCCGTTGAGCCCGACAACTCGCTTCGATTGACGGCATCCAACGCCTCCTGATATGTCAGGTGTGCTGTCGGCCAGCCGCAGCTGGGCATGACATTGCCTTGCCTGGGCCCTGCTCCTGCTGCCGCCCCTCCTCCACCCGCTGCCCCTTTGCCAGTTGATAAATGTAATATTTACGTTGATATTATTAAAATACTTGACAGCGCCGAGCGACCGAGGCCGAGACCTGCTCGGACTGCCACGTTCTGTTGCCTGTCATGCAAAATTGTCTGCCTCTCTCTCTCTCTCTCTCTCTCTCTCTCTCTAGGCTCTCTGTGTATGTATTTGTCTCGTATTTGTTTTTGATTAACTTTGCACGCTTGACAAAAGTGAAAATATATATAGAATAAAAAATCATTTATATACCTAAAAATATATTGCTAAGCAGCTTAGCTGCGCGATATGAACCGCAATCAATAATAATAGACAACTATAAATTCATACTCCAGCTTAAATATTTAGTTTTAACATCTACTTGTGAGCCTCGGGCAACCCGTCTGTAGTTTCCATCAATGTCAATCAATGCACATTATAATTGGATTCATTTCAGGCTACACAGCCAGAGACAGGCACAGTCAAGGTATCTCGGCCCCGACAGCTGACTAAATTGAATGGCTCAGCTGCTAAAATTGAAGCTGAGCTGTCTGAGTAGTCTGAGCAGCCTGAGCAGACGACTCGACTCTGATTCACTCAACTCAATTTCCGCTCTACAAGGCCAACAGACTTCAGTCTATAGTTATATGTATATATACATAGATTTATATAGAACAGCTGTCTACAGTCTTTGGAGAGAGAGAGAGAGAGAGGGCGAAAAACTCTCAGATTACCATGGAGTGCCTGCCCTTTATATGCTTAGATGTCCAAGGATAATAGCTTCAGCTGCCGTCCATGGCTTAATGGCAGCTAAAGAGCTGAACAGAATCGTATATATATCAGAGAGTTATTTGATTTACATGAAATATTGGTTGTAAGAATAGTTAAGTAGCATTTCTATAAAGGAAAATGAATGAAAAGGAAGAATCAATGATTATTGTATAGGACCAGCTATTACATAGTACGGGCAGTGGGCGAGGATTAACAGCGAGAGAGTTCTTTTGGAATCGAATGGGGGCGCAAACAAAGAGGCGGTGCGAGAGACAAGAGCGAGTGAGAGAAGAGATAACAGACAATTACAGTAAATAAAATGCAGTCTGAGATGATAACTGGGCATGCACCCGAATTCCTTCATATATGCACAGATATTTCATTCCATTTAAAGAGCTTTAAGTTATTTCAGTAATGTTTAATGTTACACATAATGGGAGAATACTTTTACTGCCCATTTTAGTCATGCAACTAAAGGCTGACCACATAAGAGTGCTACTATTTCCAATTACAACCAATCGTTAAAATTATCGATAACAATTGACTGGTTATATAACATGTTCATATAATTGAAGTAGTAAGCTAAATAGAGTGCAACCCGTGTATTCTTCTTCAAAAGGCAGCCTAATCAAGCAAGAGTAATTATATTTTCGATAGAAGTACTCAAGCTGTTGATAAACTTATCGATAACATTCAACATCAAACTATTAAACATGCTTTGCCATTTGTTTATAGGTTAATCCAAATGAATATAGGTCAAGATAACTGCGCTATATAGAGTCATAGAGAATTAGCTGCAATAAATAATAATAATAAAAAAATATATATATATATATTAAAATTTTCAAATTAATTCCAAAATTTCTATTACAAGATTCCGCAAGTTCTTGGCTTAGTCCATCAACCCATATGTCGCGTAATTCTAGGGCATTTCCGAATGAATTACGGTTTGTTGGTGTAAATTGTTTTAAGCCTGGGCTGGCTGGCCTTGTTGGCAGAGATTAACGACTGCTTAGATCTTATATTAGTGCCAAATCTGTTTTTATATTTTCTTCCACTCTTTCTTTCCATGTTTCTGGTGTTATTCCTTTGGCATTTTCTTTAGCTTGTTCTTCGGTCGCCGCGCTGAGCCAAAGCAGCTCAACGCATTCTCGCATCCATCCTGGCTGACTGGCTGCCTGGTTGCCTGGTTGCTTGGCCTTTTTGGCATATTTAATACACAAGACGCGGAATGCATGTAGCTTGCTTTATGTGCATGAGTGTGTGTGTGTGTGAACCGCATAGTTGAGGCTGCACACGACTTTTGAAAAACGTTGCAAGCTAACGTTCCCTATATATTCTTTTTGTTTTTTTTTTTTTTTTTAATATTTTACGTGTCAACTTTTGTGTGCCAAAAAATGTGTGCCGGGCTAAGAGAAGAGAATGGTGGCAACAATGTTGCGTAGAGGGCTATGAGCGGTTTCAGCCTCGCCACGCCCACCCGAATCGACACTCTAGCTTCCTGTTTGGCCCTCTCTCTCGGGCTCTCCCCTCCCTCTCTCTCTCTCTCTCACTCTGTGTGTGTCTTTCCGGCACTGACTTTGAGTTGGCAGCGAACTTTTGGCTCGTTGGCCTTCCCATGTCCGCGTCTTACCATGCAAATTAATGCACTGTGCGATGGTATGTGACGAGTCACTGCATGTGTGTGTGTGTGTGTGTGTGTGTGTGTGTGTGTCTGTGTGTGTGTCTTGAGTTTGGCATGCCATGCCAAGTTGGCTGCCAGTTTTTCTGCCAATGAAATTTTGCTGATTAGAGTACACTCACACATACAACTGCATATTTGCATTTAGCTCACATCTTCCTCTCCCTCTCTCTCTCTATCTCTCTCTCTCTCGCGCGCTTGGCACATGAGCCCTTTGACTATCTCTTTGTAATTGCATGTGTGAGTGTTGCTTTGTGTTTGATTTAAAGTCGACTTTTTGCATTACTAAAAATCTTACTAGGTCTACTATACCCTGTAAATGCATGAAACAACTGATTGTCTATATCATATTGGCATTTAGTAAGAAATTCTAAGCCTTCTCCTGAATCTATTTATCCCTTTTGTTTGTCTTCCATGTATTGTGCTTCTTTGGTATTTACTTTTTTTTCCTGAATTTTTTAAATGAATTTTGCTTCAAATATCTCTCTTTAGGCCTTTGTAAAAACCGCTTTTTCCTGGATATCGGAACACAAGTCTGCCTTATATTTATACTATGTAAATACACTTGCCTAAATAAAAAGGCAGAAGTTTCATGGTAAACAACTTTTCTGGTAAAAATGACTTTAATTAACATTTCTACAATTTGAGCTACTAAAAGAGGCCAAATTGCATCACCAAGAACAGAAATTGGTTTCACATATTAAGTATACGCACACATTGACTTAGCTTGGTGGTTAATAAAATATTATTAATTAAATATAAAGTATGCGTATATATATAAGAATAGCTTATGAATATTATGTATATGCCTGCCTGATGTATAAAATATTAAGTACACGCTTCGATTATCGCACAGTCACTTATCGCAACCTCATTTAGTCCACATTTCGCTGCTCTTCAGTATGCAATGAAATATTATATTATAAAATATTAAGTAGCGCCTTTTACCTCAATTTGCTCTGCTCTTCAATTGATTACAAAATATATATATTTCATATATTTTAAACAGCAAATTGAGGCCTTTGACTGCTATGCATTTGCTCGCTAGATACAAACTCATATTTAATTTTCAATTTAATTATGCCCTGGACCTATTGAGAAGGGAAATTCAGTGTTTAATGGATTTGGGAAAATCTATGCAACAGGCAGACGAATGAGCTTGGTCGGACTTGGTGGGAGTCCTGACGAGCTGAGTAGATCTAGTCCGTTTGTCCAAATAAATGGTTATCATAGTTAATCGTTTTTTTTTTGATAACTTATCCCACTTGTATCGATAATAATCGATAATTCTAATACTAGCCATGACCGTGTGTCCGTCTGTCCGTTTGCCCGTATGAACGGAGGCATCTCGTAACCTACAAATGGCTATGATAGTTTATCTTTTTTTTCGATAGATTATACCATTTATTTTTATCGATAGTGATCGATCATTTAAATACTAGTGCTTTGGACATTAGAATGTTATCACATTTTGAAAGTTTGACATAGACAATCGTTCTTAACTGCGCAGTGAGCAGAACTCGAATGCATGCCTGTGTATGTGTATGTATGTGTGTGTGCTTTGCTTATTATGTGTGGAGTGATTGCAATATCAGTTCATCCAAGGGTTGAGGGGATCTCCTAGCCGTGCAATCTCGACTAGAGTGTTTCTTCTTGTTTGTCCACATATATATATAGATATATGTATATATACATATTGATGTATGTATGTGTGTGTGCGTTTTAGTGGCCATTATAAATTGTGCACTCAACTGAAATATTTGCATTTTTGGGCATTTCATTCGGCGAAGCACTTAATTGATTTTCACAAGCAACAATAATAATGCGGATAAACATCGTCTGGCTGGTTGGGGCATACGCTCAAATGGCAGATACCCTAACGACCAGTCGACTGGCTGGAGAGTAACACTGGGTATGTGCTAGTCGCAGCTACATATTTATATGTATCTCACCCGCAACGGCTCATAAATAAATAATTTAATTAATCGAATTACATTTTTCTTGCAATCGACTCTCGACTTCATTTACGAGTCGAAGAGCCCGGAGCATAAATTATCATAATTTGCCCAATGGCCGTGCAGGCCAATTAACTAATTAAGGACGATTTAAATACTTCGATTTCCATTTATACGAGTCAACGATATGAAAGCATCAACTCGAGACTTGGGGCTGTGCAAGTGCAGTTGGGGCAAAGCCGGCCCCCCTTGGGGGCGCCCTATTCTTCGCTTCGGCTGTATTCATTAGGCTTTGGCTGTTGCAGGAAATCGATGCGACTGCAAAATATTTATAGATTGCCACGCCGGATATCCGGCATTACGAATTATGTGCGCGGTAAATGAGATATGCCTAAGCAGCTTGTCTCTCTCAGTGCGTATGTGTGTGATCCTTAAAAGCTATATTATTACACATACACATGTGTGCGTGAGTGTGTGTGTTTGCCAAAATGTCAGGCTTAATTATAGTTGCCATTAAATACAATTGTATTGTTTACATTTAATGCAGCTGCCAGCTCAGTTCGCGTTTAATCCCTAAGCCCCACTTGAACATCTCAAATTCAATAATTTAATCAGTGCCCCATACAATTATATATAGCGTCAATTATTATGGGGAATCGCATCAATTGTATTTATTTTTTATATAATATTTGATGCTTGAAGTTGGGTATATACGCTGCGCTGGAGCGATGTGTCGGCTAATATAATATAATATATATCAATCAAATAGATTGTATATTTAAATAAAGAGATTGTCTTGGCGTTACATAAATGCATTCTATATACAATAAATAGTCTAAAAGCAGCTCTAGTCTTAGCTATCGGCTTTTAATGTTCAACAATCGATAATCGATTTTCGATATTCCTTTTATTATATTCAACTTTTGATTGTCGATATTAAGTTTTCCATGTTTTATTTTTGATATTTGATTTTAACTGATCGATGTTCCATATTTAATTTTTTGTATTTGATTTTCGATATTTTATTAGCTATACTCGACTTCCGATATATTTTATTTTATGTAATCGATTTGTGATATTTAACTTTAATTTTATTTCTGCATTTCATATTCGATGCTCAATACTTGATTTACGATAGAGAAATCCCAAAGACGACAGCGAAGGCGATGCTTTCAGAACATTGTGTTCAGCTTGTCTTTCATCTGTGGGCAAGCACATATATCTTCATGAATAACACTTTCGTTTTACGTCACGTCGTCGGAATTTGTATTCTGCATCACGTTCCGTCCACAAAATAATCCCCATGCATATCGCGCTGCGATATCCTTACAGGATATTTTCACATTCGCATCACATGCGGCTCGCTAAAGTTGTTCCGCCTGTTCAGTGAACTATTTAAATAAATGTTTGTTAATTTGTCAACGGTGCTCGGCGGACAGCTCCACTCCCATCGAAGGCCAATTGAACTGTGGACGCGTCCACAATTAAATTATTTAAATAAATTGCGTTTGCCATTAGTTTACTCGGGTGTTAACAATTTGACGCCAATCCAAATTGCATTAATCAGCTTCTAATTAAATGTTGCACAATACGAATTAAGGCTGGGTGTGTTTTTTCTTTTTTGCTTTTTTGCTCTTTCGAGATAGTAGAGAGAGAGAAAGAGAAAGAGAGAGAGAGAGAAAGAGAGTGAGAGACGTCTGTACGCCTGCCTTGCAAAGGGTTTTTCTCATTATATTCTCGTTTTACCATGCCCTTGAGTTCAAACTCTTCAAACCCTTCAAACTCTTCGTTTCAAAAAATCTTCCATACTTTTCGAGCTACAAACTCAAAATTTAACGACTAAATGACTCAACATAAATAATTAGCCTCTGCCAATTGGGGGCGTGACAAATGGCGAATGAGTATTCTGCAGTTGGTTACGCCCGACTGCATTGTTCTCTATTGTTTCGGAATAACTGACCTCAACACAAGTATATACGATCTCATTTCGATTCCTCTCGATACTCTCTTAATACTTAATTCAAGAAAACGTTCTATCATCATCGTCTCATCGTCTAAATTTGTCGCAGCTACAGTTCTCTCTTGGCCCATCGCCGCTGGCAGACACAGTGGCCACTCGCTATGGTCACTTTATTAATGCAATAACAATTTGTTTTCATGAATTCGCTGACTCATTGCCGATGGAATCGGACAAGAGTCGCAAATGGCAGCCAATGTAATTTGTCATAAATTCAACTAACTCTATTGAATCTTTGCTTGCACACACACACACACACACACACACACACACACATGCATTGGCACTATATAGATCTATGTGTATATTTTACATACATAATTAATGAGCGCCCTTATCGAATGTAAATAGCAAAATAAATCAAGCGCCGTTTGTAATTAATTTGTGAGCCGACATCTTGATGTTAGCATCGATGGCAACTTGTTTAAATTAATTTGCCAGCTTTATCAATAGCCCCCACCCAAAAAAAAAAAAAAAAAAAAAAAAATAGATTGGCAAATATTTGTCTGATAGAAGCAAATACAAAGCGAAATGAATGAAGAGAACAAAGAGTAAATGGTAACAGCAAATTTTTGTTGCTTTAGCTACGCCTTTCTCGGTTTAGAGGGAAATGTGCCAATTTGCATAAATAGATTGGATAAGAATTGTATATAGATGTTATATAATGAGAAAGTTCAGTTACGATATACATATTATATTCATGAATTTATGATGGATCCTGTCTGTCTTTTGCTATGTAGGCAATCTTCTTCTTCGTTCTTGCCTCCTCAACTATTGCTTTGTGGCGATTCAATAAATACTTTTAGCGGTATCCCAGAAACCAGGTCATTGGGGATATCATCAAACCAGCCTTGGGACATGGCTTATAGAATATAACTTTATATTAGTTTACAAAAATTGTGTTTTATTTAGAGCAAACAAATACTGGAAAACCGAAACTTTATAATCTTCCTAGCTTTTAAATGATAATGGGGTGATTGTAGACCTGTTCTATACCGAACATAGATGAGGAGAAGTTTCAAATGAAAGTAGCATATATCTTATTTATAAATAAGGCGAGATTCAAGATTAGTTGAAATCAAACTGTAAAAAAATGAAATATAAACTGTATGGAGTTTTAAGCTCTATTCGTTGCGTTTTTCAAGCCGCTCCAAAAGTCATTAATATCAGCTCAGATTATGACTTCCACTTTCGTGATGATTCCTTCTTGCCCCGTAATTAATTTATTTGTAATATTCTTGCTGTTGCTCGGACTCATGCATGGGATTTATATTAATTGCGAGCGCCAAGAGCGACCTGACAGCATATTTATTACATGCTGCCCGTTGCAGGCGCAGACATTGTTACATATGTACATACATACATACATATATGTACATGTATATGGTAGGTAGGTATGTTTGGTGTAATCAGGTGTTATTTTGCCGCTGAACTCACCTGAAAGCCATCGTAGGTCCAGGAGCCGAACTTCATCTCGCAACGCTGATCGTCGAAGGGGAACCAGGTGATGTCGATTTTGCACGTGGACTTGAAGATGCCGGGCGGCACGTACAGGCAGCTGCCATTGTTCCGCACAACCACATTGGTGGCGTAAGTGCCATCGAAGCCTTCGTCCGCGCTGCAAGCAGAATGCAAAGGCAATGCATAAGTCATGGGCTTCAAGGTGCTTTAAATCTCATATGAGGCTGGATGAGAGAGTGTGTGTATGCTTACTATACATATGTGTGTATGTGTGTGTGGGTGTGTGGGTGTGTGGGTGTGTGTTTTAGAATCTCGTGCTGGCCACGTTGACGCTTTTAATAAGACCCTTTTCTACAGTCGGATGCTTGGCGCGGCGCATATGGAAATTTATGTAGCATACTTTTCAGCATAAATCATTTTTCCACTGCCAGCTGCGCGCTCCTTCTTCCACATGTGTGTGAGTGGGTCGGTAAGTGTGTGTTGGTGTGTGTGCGTTCGCCTGGCACTGATTAATGATTAATCTATAGGCAATGCGGCGCGTGGGCGGCGTTTGCTCATTTTGTACGGTTCAATTTTTAGCGCTGGCAAAACTTATTTAATATTTATTAATTATACCCAGTTCAATTCGCACGCCATGCTAGCGGGTATACCGTTACAGTCTGTACTGTCCATTCCGACACCAAATGCCCAAATTGTCGCAGCTGTGAATTGCTCTTTGCACTGTCATTATTTTCACAAGTCAAAGCCCAGCCCCCCCCCCCCCCTTTCCGCTCTCCACCACTGGCCGTCTCGCTTGCCCGGTCATGTCAACAGTTAAATTATGATTCATTATGCCGGGCGTGCCATCTATTGTAGTCACATCATCAAAATCTCAGCCATCTTGAGACGCCCAGACCTCGCCTCTTATGCAAGTAGCTATCATAAAATACTTTTGCTACTATGTGTGCGTGTGTGTGTGCGTGTGTGTGTGTTGTGCTGCTGCTACAATTTGGCATTGTGTCGCCCCTTTAAGTGCGCCATCCCCCCATCCTCTTAATTGCTCCTCCGGCCGCTCGCCCATTGTTCCAGCAAGTCATTTACTTTGTCATAAAACTTGCCCAAATACGCATTAAAATTTGTGCGTTTACTGCGCTGCCAGCTGCTCGACCTCGACGCAGGCTCAGGCTCAGGCTCAGGCCCAGGTCCAGGCAGCCTTGGCGCTCTTTATTATTTGCCATAAAAGCTCAACAAAATTTAAAGACTATTCGCCCAGCTGCCCAGCCAATAGATTATACACTCTTTTTAACCGAACTACAGCTGAAAAATAACAATAAAAATAATAAAAGAAAATATTTGGCTTTAAAGCGAGTTTTCGGCCAACTTTGAAAACTGCACACAAATATGCCAAATTCATCAATTCAGCTGGCCGTGACTACACTGAAAACAATTCTGTACAAGTTGATTTGAAAGCTGAATAGCAGCAGTAGAGGCTACGCGAGGTTGGTTCAAAAAGTATTGAGAGTCCATTTCAAAAGAGGAAGTTGGAGTTTAAAGATGCCTATTATATAGGTACAACTTCTTCCACAGGTAGCTTAGATGCTCAAATGTGAGTCTTAAGTGGGGATTAAATGGAGGCAGATCCAACTCTTCGATAACTTATACATATAAAACAAGATTATAACTGCATAAGTATGAGTAAGAGCGGCATTTGAAGTTAGATGTTTGAGAGCGGGAATGTCGCTCTCCTTGCGCTCTTCCTCTCTGGCTCTTTGAGAGTGATATTGATTCAATTTAATCAAATCGGGACTAATTACATAAAAGATATATTTTATGTTTTATGTTTCAGCTATCCATAGCTTAGATATCATATATTATGCAGATAAAAACGAAATTTTATAGATATAAGAATAAATTGAATCTCTTTAATTAATATATATCTATACATCTATGGTATGATATTTATAATTAATATTCTAATTTATTTATTTATTTTTTTAAATTTTAAAATTTAATTCAATTTATTACTGCATATTTGCATTCAATAAATTTTTGTTCTAGCTAAATGTTTTTATTATATATTTTTTACAGTGCATTAAATTGCCATAAAAAATGTGAAGAGGTCTTGCAATGCCTACCGAGTTGTTTTCAGTGTATTCTCACGTAATTTTTAGCAAATTTGAGCATATTTACATATGCATAAACATATATGTATGTAACACACACGCATACAATTTGGGATAAATTGGGGCTTGAGCGTGGCGAGCAGAAAGGATAGCGCTATTACACAATAAAATTGATAACAACAAAAGAGCGCAACAAGGGAGAAGGGAGTCGAAGGGGCAGCCAAAGGGGGCGAACGAGGCCGAAACACTGGCAAACAAATGGCAGCTCATAAACATGAAAAGGATTTTTCCAAAATAAACACAATTTCGTTATTATCAAAAGAGAGAGCGAGGGAGCGAGGGAGAGAGAGAGAGAGAGGGAGAAACAAGTTGCGAATGCAAATAAAATTATATGAATAAAGCAATAAAGCCTCAGCCACAAAGCCAATAATGATAACAACAATAATAGCAACGGCTACAGCAATAATCGCTCGATTTTTTTTCTTCTCGTTTATGGCAGAATTATAAAGCATCGTACGGCAGAAAGGGGGGGGGGATGTTGGTAGGGCCATAAAAGGAGCTGAAAACCAAAAGACAACAGAGTAGAAACTCGAATTGAATTGGCTGCCGTCTATCAAGGTGGCGGCATCATCATCATCACCTGCCCCTCACCCCCCACCCAACCGAATCCAGGTGTGCGGCAGCTCTTGTTCTTCCTTTATCGACTCGCAATCATTTTTATTGCCTGTCCTCATTGATGTCATTATTATTTTCGTTTTCCGCATTTGTTTTTTTTGTTTTTGTTTTTCAATTGCAATTGTTGATATTATTAGGCGAACCCTTTGGGCTTTAATCAGTCGAGAGGTAAGTGAAAAGCCATTTACTACATAATGCCTGTGCATAAATCAAGGGACTTCAATTCGATTCGCATCTTAAATCTAAGTCAATATCATGTTGAGCAAAAACGAAGAAAAAGGAGACAAATCCAATTGCAGTCACAATTGGAAATCGACAGCCTTTTGAGAGTGGAAAATAAGTGAAAGTGCTCAAGTGCTCTAGGGAGTCGACTCGACTGGGTAATACCTGACAGCCCATGCTGACAGCTTGCGATTTGTAATCAGGTATCGGAAAATAATATCATTTTTAACATTTTATTACTGTAGCTTGTGAGGTGAGTAGAGAGCCATAGAGGTATATTGTAGGAGATCTTGCATAATATTGGCATATAATAGGCGATCTATAGATCAACGCTCTTATAATTTTTTCTCTTTATAAATTTGGTATTAGATATTGCTCGCAAATAAGTTGTCAGCCGAAAGAATCCATATTCAATCTGCGCGTTCTGAGTAGGAGACTTTCGTTCTCTTCGTTTTGGTTTTCGGTTGAGCGCCTTGGGCCTTGATCTATTCGTCTGATGCTCTTTTAACGAACATCATTTCGGGAGCGATACGATAGACTCGCCGATTCGCTTGGCACATAACATCTCTTGCTTCAGTTCGGTCTCGTTGAAGAACCGACGCAAGTCGTTGATCTCAAAGTGTGAGTGAAGTAGAGAAATGATCAGCAGTTATTTTAGAGCTATTAATACTTGATCGTTTAAGATACACCTAAATAACTGTATTTCAATGGAGTATTTATGGAGTAGAAATAGATAGTAGAATAGATATTGGGCTACATAAACATAGATATTATCATTTCATATCAACGACTTATATAAACTTGAGCTTGTTGAGCTTGGACACGCCTACTTTTGTTTGTATGATTTAGCTAAGTTAAGTAATTTAATAAAATGTATAGGTTTTTTTTCAACTCTAATCTGTCTACACCAATTATTCATTATTGTAATATATATAGAATCACAAAGATATATGTATGTAACCACGTATTTTTATTTTACATTTATTTATTCATCTTTATTTGTTTCACTCAGTATTTCAATAATGCAAATAGATTGCGTAGTCAATACTTTGCACTCACCTATTGTACATAAGCACATCGGGTTTCCACAATCGATGGGGCGGTATACGTAAATCTCTTACACCTCCAAACTCACTGGAATTCCAACGTAAATTCATATCGTTCCATTCCTATAAAATAGAGAAACAAACAAGAAATAAACAACAAAAAAAACGAAAAAGGAAAATGTTAATGCATTGAGATAGTAAATTGATGTGCGGCCTTTTGTTTACTTTAGAAGTGGGTGGAGCGAGAGCGGGTCATAATGCCAAGCAACAAAAGGATTTCTGTCACTGACGTCCGACTTAATTAATTAGAGTCCATTTGTGGAATAACTAAAGCAAATACAAAACGAAGCGAAACGAAACGATTTTACGATGCAAACTGTTTATGCTAACCAAATGGGTTTTTCATTTAGATTTTATAAGAGGTTTCAATTTAAAGTGATAATAGGATAATAAAAAGTAAGAATAATGGAAGTCCATATATACATATATATGATTGATTGAACATCTAATATAAAGGGTAGACTAATTGAATGATGGATTGCTGAAGAGTGACAAAAAAGTTTTCTTGGTTGAAAGAGTGCCCGATGGATTGTATAACAGACATAATGTTTGATTGAGTGATTATGAGATAGAGAGGCTTGCTTGACGGACTGAATGTTTTACTGATTGAGCAACTGCCAGATAGAGGCATTTTGTATCTGATTGATCTAATATGACAAACATCCAGTCTCAAAACCAATAAGAAAATTATTGATGAAGATTGACTTCAAGATTTAGAGATTGATTGGCGTACTAGCTAACTGATTGAATGAGTCAATGAAATTGGCAAGCTGAATGATTGACTGATGGGAGAAATGATTGACTAACTGATTGACAGACTGATTAGCTTTATAATCGAATTACCAATTAATTGATGTTTAACAATTCGACAGATTGACTAACTGATTGAACAAGTATAATGATTGAGTGGTTGATAAATAATTTGATGGATTCTATTTATTACAGACGGACTGAGTGGTTGAGAAACTAACAAACATACACGTTGACTGATTTATAAGCTGATTGATGTCGAACAAATTGACTGATTGACGGAATGTATAAATGATTGATTGATTGTTAGACTGATAGACACACTGCTTGATAAACAAGTATACTGATTGATTAATAGACTGAAAGATTAACACCAAAAAAATCATGTTAACAAGACAAAAAAAAAAACTGCTCAAGTAATGAAATGTTAAATGGTGAAACCTTTCCTCAGTCAATTGCAGTTTTCGAATTGTAATTTCAAACTGTACTTAGCACCGCATCAATACACCGTGAGTTTTTAATCAACCAAAATATCAATTAGCCGTGACCACACACATACACACACACACACACACACACACACACACGCAATTACACTCAGCACAATCTCTAATTCCCTCACACACACACTCACACACTTATGCACGTGCACACCTCATCCCATTGATCGGCCATATGCAATGGCAGGAAGGTGTGTTAATCATCAATCATCGTTAAGTGCGCATTTATGGCTGCCTCTGAGTGAGAGAGTGTGTGGCTGTGCGTATGTGTGTTGGTGTGCTCTGGTATACTCTTTGGCGCATAGCCCGTTATCGTAATTAAATTTGTTGCTTTTGTGACGCTTAAGGCGATTAGCGCATCGATTTGCCGGCCATTGCTAATGTGCAGAAATTGTCGTGTTTGCATTTGATCGCTGCGATTAATCAATACGAGAAGCAATTGCCATTCATTTACCTATCGCATAATTACAAATATTAATCATTCAAACATACGTAAACGCTTGCTTCTCTGATTGCCCTCGAAAGCGGAACGGCCGGACACGTCGCCCAATAAGCCCCAGACGCTGTAAGGCCAAAGGCACTATAATTAATTTGATGGCGAAAGTCTTAAGTGCTGTCTGAGCAGAAAGTGCTGCCATCCAAATACACATATGTATATATATAAATATATCATTATATATGTGTGTATAGATTTAATCTAATAATAGCAATAATTAGAAGCTTCACGATTTGCTTAATTGTACGAAATTAATGTCTGCTTTGTTAGTTACCCTAGATGATATAGGAATACCTAAATGGACCTAATTTGTTGGACGGATATTTAACCAATGTATCAGTGAATATTCTTAGCTATGGAAATACGCAATATACTTTCAACTTTGTCAAAATGTAAGAAAAATTGAAATTGTTTCAAATATACATAAGTCTGCATATAAATCATAGGTGATTTCTGCTAAGGTTCAATAATCGATAGCACCAAAACGGAAATAGTTATCGATTTTTTGAAACAAGCTTGATCTGCGCGTGCTATTCAGGATCCTATAACAAAAATTGCAAGTCTCTAGCTCTTATGGATTCTGAGATTGACGCGTTCACACATACGTACGAACAGAGCTAAGTCTTTGTGCGGTCTGCCACGCCTTCTTCTGCTTGTCACATACATTTCAATATGACTTCTCAGTTGCAATGGGTTCAGATAACTCTTTTTCGATTCTATCCAGATCGTTATAGTTATGCTCTGCTTAGTTATGGCCTTCCCCAGCTGGATTTGCTGGGTATTTGCCAAATATATTTGGCGAAATATTTGCACAAACTTTGAAGTGATTTTAATAAAGATTTGAGTTCTGGATAATTGCAATTATTGAAAATATGCTGAAAATATTTGCGCCAACTGCATTAAGAGCGAGCGGAGTTTATTATAGATTTAGATGGGCTTCAATATTTATATATACCTATGTATGTATGTATATATAAATATTTTGCGGGCTAATTATGTTGCCGCATGATTAGCCAATTAAGTGGCAAGGCCTTTGATTTGTTGCAGCTGCGATGCCACATGCCACATGCCACATGCCGCGGGCCCCTCGCCCGCAGGTTGAGCGTGGCGAAAAGACGCGGGATTGAAAGGATTTAGCTGTGGGCTCAGCGAACGGCTGCGGCGTTGGCTTTGCGAATGCAAATGCGAATAGAAAATGTGCGGGGAAACGCATGAAAAGCTAAGCGAGCGGGAAAACAAATGCCATGGCTGGCTGGCATTTGTGGCATTTACGCAATTTACGCATCTCTCAAGCTATTAAGTGATTTCTTTAGCTTCTCTCACTCTCTCTGTCTCTCCCCTCATTTAATTTGGCAAGTGCCACTTTTTTTTGTTCAGTGTATATATATGTATATATTTCCTTATTCTTTTATTGTTGTTGTTGTTGGATTTTGACAAATTGCGGCAATTTCATTTGTTGCACTGAGGCCTTAGGCCGAGGCAAATTTATGGCTCGAATGGCAACAAATCTCTTTTGGCCAAGCCTCATATGTGCGCCGGAGAGAGACAGAGATAGAGAGGGCAGCCACTCGGTTTGACTAATGCTTCTTTTCCATATTGTTTAATACTTCAAGTTTAAACGACTTTCGAACTTACCAATTTGAGCCAAATGTTCGTGATGAGCAGCTGATTCTTTTCATCCTGCAAAGAGAGAGAGAGAAATGAGAAAATTGAAAATGAATGCGTATACGTAATATCAATATAATCTATGAAAACGACAATTTGAAATGACTTTCAAAGTTTTTCTAGTTAACACACACGCACACAACACAGAAACAATTGTTCTCTCTGTGTTTGCCCAAGGTGGACAAATTGAAATCAACTTGAGCGAAGTCAATAGAAATTATTTGGCAAAACAGCGCCGAGCTTAGTCCTCTGCACACACACTCGAAGCTAATGGCATGCAAATGAAATTTCAACATTCTCAATTGGTATTTAGCAAACATTTTGCCATTGTCAAAGGAGAGAGAAAGAGGGAGAGAGAGACAGATAGAGTAGAGGGGAGAGCAGAGCACATCGAATATTATTATGATTCAAGTTGGCTTTGATCACTGAATCTTGTTTAATTTTGAACGGCTTACCACAAACACTTGCTGACAACCGCTTTCTGCCCCAATGAAAGCGTAAAACTGCAATTTTCACATCCTTTTGAGCAATTTCAATTTCAATTTCATTTTCATTTTCATCTCTGCTTGACGTGCATTTAAATAATTTGTGCCTGCCAGTCAAGGTTGATTAGCGCACGAGCAAAGCTCTTTGGCTCACAGCTTGAGGCTTTGTCAGTGCATACAGAGAGAGAGAGAAAGAGTGAGTGAGAGGGGCGGGCGGGGGGTAAATAGAATGCCAACCGTCAGTTCAATTAAGAAAATCTTAAAACACGCTGCCTACTGAGTGCCTGACCAAATAAGAGCAATATCAAAAAAAAAAAAATAACAAAAAAATTGATTATAAAACAAACTTTTTTTAAAATTCACATTGGTTTCATTTTAAAGTTGCATTCATGTCATTATGAGCCCTTTTTTTTTACCGAGCTCCAAAAGAGAAATAGAGGGAAAGAGCGATACAGAAGCAGCTGCTGAGCAGTGTGAGTCGATATCAAAAGAGAGCAGGTGCTAAGAGAGCAGAGCTAAAGAAGCAGAAGCATAGAGCCTGGCTATATATACATATATGTATATACATATATGTATATACATATATGTATATACATATATCTGAATATGGAAAGTGCTCAACCAGAGCAAGCTCCGGCTTATATTTAAGCGCATTTGTACGCCTCATGCCCAGCTCGGCTGCAGGGGCTGCTTAAATGATGACTGCATTAAAAAGCCGCAAGGTAAGCTAATTGCTGATCGGGAGTATATACATACATATATATATATATGCACACACACATATATATGTTTATATATGTACACATTTGCACTGTCTGTTATTTATTACGATTTGCGCTCTATTTGCTGCCCTCACCTATAGAATTGTCAAGTATTGTGCACAATTTGCCGCATGCCTGGCCTCAATATTATTTGTTAAACACATAAATAGCTCGGAAAGAAATAAACAAGCTCAAGCAAATTACTGAATTACATTGCTAATGGTATTAGGCCAGGCAGACCAGAGGAGAGAGTCGCAAAAAAAAAAGGAAAACCAGAAGAGGAAATTTTATTTTATTTTAATTTTTTTGTATTGAGTTCCATTGAATTGTGGAGGCATTGGTTGACTTTGATGCTCAAGATTAAATATAATATTTGCCGAATGAATCAATATATTTCGAATTCAATGATTATCATTCAGTTATGTATACGCACCGTTAGACGCATTGATGAGAGCGCACACAAAGGCGTCGCTCAGCGTCTGTCAGGGCCAGAGATTGTTGTCGTTGTTGTTGCTGCTCTGCTGTTTGTGTCTCATTAAAGAACGGAAATCAAAATAGACAATGAGCTGGCTAAATTGCATTCGAGCCGTTCGCTGGCAGCATTCGATTCATTTAGCCAACAAACAGTCTTGTTGACTGTTTACATGACATTTTCATAATCAAACCGTGTGGACAGCTGAGGCTCATCTGGCTCTGGCCGTTCGCTTCGCCAGCTCGATATGATTAACATATAAATTAAAAAATGAATTCCTCGCAATGATGTGCCCTTCGTGCCAGGCATTCAAAGTTTGTTTGTCGACCGAATTGCAGCGTTTTCTGGACTCACGATTCTCTTTCATTCTTCTTCTCTGGCAACACTGTGTGACCTTTTGGCTTATTAGATGCTGGCGCTGGCGCTGCTGCTGTTGCTGTTGCTGTTGCTGTGGCTGCTGCTTGTGACCAAACGAGGGCATTTTGTGGCCAGAAGCCAATTTGTAAGTGGCAACAACAGAAATCGACAAGCAGGCAAATGCCAACGGCTCGTCCGTCTGCCCGCTGCCCGCTGCCCGCTGGCTAAATCCTCAGTTTAGGTGACGAATGTGTGCTTGCGGTTTGTTAAATGGCAAACTAAAAGCGCTTGCCCAAAACAGGAAATCAAACCCAACAGCAACAGCAATGCCAACAACAACAACAACAAATGCTACTGCTTAAAGGCGGAAGTATGCGTGGCCCCCAGAGCATGAGTAGGAAATTGTACAAGATCTGTTATAAATTGTAAAAAGGTTTCTCAGTTCCAAGCACGCGCACACACACACACACACACACACCCACACATATATATATATAGAACACACCCTTACGACCGCAATAGCAAAGCAAATTGGCATTTGGATGAGATGAATCCTGAAATGTGCAACTCACAAGCAAAGCAAAGGCTTGAAAATGTGTGTGCATGTGTGTGTGTGTGCTTGTTAAATTTACCTGGCTCTACAGTTTGGTTTTGTTAACTCACAGATAATTCTAATTATAATTTAAGTTGAACCAAGCAAAGTAAACAAAAGTTCGTTTGATACTCTCGATGGAATATGAAGTAAGCTCAGCCCAAGGCCACAATTATATGCTCAATTCATAAGTATTTAGTTTTCGTTTAATATGTAGCTGCAATAGCCCTGATTAAGATTTGTATAAAATTCTTCATTTCCTATACAGGACATAAACAAATGTGTTTCACAGGCGGTTATTAATTATTTTCCCGATTTGAATATGAAAAACTTTCAAGTTGGGCAACTTTCCATCATCGTCGTCGCGGCACAGTGCCCCATCAAAAATCAACGTTCTGATGGCAGCTAATGGCCAAATGGATTAATGAAGCTGACCAGAAATTCATCAAAGAGTCAGAAAACAAAAAGTTTTTGAAATTAAATTCAAGCAGAGGTCAAATAGAGGGCAACGAGGCCACCATACCGAATGGAAGGGCAGTTTCAAAAATATTCATGCTCAATGGATATATCTTAGTCGAGCACGTAGAGCACATTCTTATAGAGAATGTCATTCACTCAATACTTCAAGATATTTGATAACTTTTGCTGCACAAACAATTTATGGTATTTGGGTCGAGTTGTGGGGCATGCAACAGCAACGGCAAGTGAAACAGTTGCAACATGAAAATAATCATTGCAAATTGTCATTACAACATTATGCAAACGCATCCCTCTATCTCGCTCTCTCTCTCTCTCTCTCTTTGTCTCTCTCTCTGTGTGTGTTCGTGTCCCATAGGCTTAATTGTTGCTGTTGCTTGATTCTCATGAGTTTCGATTCTGATTTTACAATGATTATCGATACATTTGGCTCTTTTTATTTGTGTCAACGTTGTCACAGTTTGTTGTTGTTGCTGTTGTCATAGTCGTTGTCTTTGTTGTTGTTGTTGTTGCCAACCCCATAAATGGCAAGTCATTTGTCATGTATATGCGAATTACATGTTGTATTCGTCATCAAACATAGGCCTCAGCCCCCGCCTGTCACTCCCTCATCTCAGCCCCTGCCCCATTCATCTCATAAATCATCCACACATTATAATCAACGTAAAATTTGTTTGCCTTTTTGCCAGTCACATTTCTCATTCACACACACAACACACATGCATTTAGCTATACAGTGTGTGCATTAAGTATTTGCTATTATTGAATGTGGAGCATCTAGTCATAATTGCAAATATTGTCAGCTAAGCAATTGTCAATCGATATCAAGCAAAGCATTGCCGTCTATCAAATTGCTCTCAAAAATAATGCCTACGATATATGAAATGTAATAATCACATCGAAGATTATTCATTATTCATTTGCTTCTATCAATCGATTAAAATCAAAATCTAAGCTCTAGTTCATGTTTTAAGGCCTTTACACATGAGCTTCAATCAGTCAAAAAGTTATTCAATCAATACTTTATTGTATGAATATCTATATATATTTTAGTGACAAATTAATATGTTGCAATCTAATCATCATTAACTGACCTAGTTCGAAGGGCTTGGGTTACTCGGTCCATTATCAATCAATCAGTCAATCATAAAGTAAAATTTTTCGAAATGTAATTCCTCTTACTCTCGTTTTTGCTCGACTATTTTTTTTTTTTTTTTTTTTTTTTTTTTTTTTTTTTTTTTTTTTTTTTTTGTTGGGCTGAGGTAGGAAAAAATGCTTTATGCACCGTCAGTCAGGTCGTCACTTTGACCGGTGTGTCGGACTGCATAGCTGCTTACCGACTAAAAATCCTCCTCTTTTGGGGCTCAAATCCACCTTGGAACCAGGAGTTATCCCGCATTAACCTTCAAGGTGGAACCCCATAGTGTGCTCTAAGTGAGCGTTGCCCTCTGTGTGCCTGCGTCCAGGTCATACTTTTTCCGCCGCAGAATCTTTTCGGCGAAGTCATAGACTTTTTTCCAAGCATCTATGCTGCTGCACATTTGTTGTACTAATGTCTCTACTCTGACTTCACCTACTGTTTCTGCCAGGTCGATTCTTTCTTCCGACCATCTTATGCAGTTGAAGAAGGTGTGTTCTGCATCATCCATTGCATTTCCACAGTAAATGCAGCTGGATTCGGCAGTTTTCCCCATCTTATTTAGATACTTTCGAAAGTAACCGTGTCCAGAGAGTAGTTGTGTCAAGTAGAATGACGTTTCACCGTGTTTTCTATTTATCCACTTCTCTAGATCGGGGATTATTCTAGCGGTCCATCTTCCATACCTTTCGCATGACCATCTCGCTTTCCACGAGACTATGGTTTGCTGCCGTATGCTCTTTGCCGCCTGCTCTGAGAATTCTCCTCTTTGCCGAAGATTCCATATTTTTTTGCGCTCTTGTGCAAGCAAGTCAACCGGTATGACTGCTGCTATCACAGTCACGGCAGCCCCGGAGACTGTGCGGTACGCCGATGTTATCCTTAAGGCTGCTCTTCGTTGCACAGATAACATCGGCTTTCGCCTTACATCCGCATTTAGGGTGTCCGCCCATACTTCACTGCCATATAGCAATATAGCATTCGTCGCTTCCATGAGGAGTCTTCGTTTTCCTGCCGTCGGGCCGTCAACGTTTGCCATCAGTCTACTCAGAGACCCCGTTGCTGTCGCTGTTTTCCGCGTGGCGTGCTTCAGCTGTTCCCAGAAGGTAAGTTTACTGTCTAGTCTAACGCCTAGATAGTTCACTGTCCTCTGAGTCCTTATCAAGTTTCCGCTTACTCGCATCTCTATTTCGGTTGGGATCTGTTTCCCCGTGAACAGAAGTAATTCTGTTTTATGGGTGGCAAGTTCCAACCCTCGAGAGCTGAGCCATGTCTGTGTGCGGATCATGACTTGGTTAAGTCTCTTTTGGGCCTCTATGGTGTTTCTGGCAGTGATGACGGCTGCGATATCGTCGGCATAACCAATCAGGAAGGTGTCTTCAGGCATTTCCAGTCTTAAGATGTCGTCGTAGCTGATGTTCCACAGGTCTGGTCCCAGGATTGACCCCTGTGCAGCTCCTCCAGTCACTCTGTACCGTTTCGTTCCAGTCTGTGTGGAGTACAGGAGTATTCGATCCTGCAAATAGCTCCTGATCATATCCATGAGGTACTCCGGTATATGGAAGCGATGCTCCAGGGAAGCAAGCATGTCGGTCCACCTTACACTGTTAAAGGCGTTTTTAACGTCCAGCGTTGCTAGCAGAACCACTGGGCGCGAGTATGCATTTCCTCTTTGCGTAGCTCTGGCTGCCTGAACCACTTCATCGATAGCTCCCATTGTGGATTTTCCAGCTCTGAACCCGTGTTGCCTGGGGCTAAGTCCTCCAGCGGCCTCTACTGCGGCGAGTAGTCTGGGTCTTATGAGCTTTTCTAACAGCTTCCCAGCTGTGTTTAGCATGCACAATGGGCGATAAGCCGAGGGTGAGTTGGGATCGCCTTTGCCTTTGCTAATGAGCACCAGTCTCTGTTCTTTCCACTCTTCTGGGAATATCCTTTCTTTTAGGCATGCGTTATACATCCTAAGTAGAAAAGTAGGCCGTCCTGATGCTATCACCTTCAGTATTTCGGCCGGTATATTATCTGGTCCCGGCGCTTTCTTATTCTTCAGGGAGAGAGCTGCAATATTGAGTTCTTCCTCGGTGAAATTTGGGACTGAATCATCGAACTCTACGGGTGCTCGCTCATGCCTCTCGTGGATGTGTGTTGGAAATAGTGTTTCCACAATATGATCCATCGTATCATCATCCACGTTTGGCACTGCTCCGTAGTTTCTCAGCTTCTTCATGACTATCTTGTAGCCAAGTCCCCAAGGGTCTTTGTTTACATCTTTGCAGAGCTCTTTCCACTTGTTATGCTTACTGCGTGTGATAGCAATCGACAGTTCTTTTCTCGCATTCTTGGATGCTAACGCTTCCGCCATGAAATTTCCAGAGCGTCGTGCCCTTGTTAGCCTTCTTCTACATTGTATGCATACTTTCCTTTTTTCTGCAATATCGTGGTTCCACCAGTACGCCTGTCGTCTACCTCCGTGTTTGCTGTGCGTTTTTGGCATCGAAACGTTACACGCTCTTTCCATAGCTGTTAGGCTTCTTTCGACCACTTCCTTCGAGGTCAATGCGCCGTCGAACTGTCCTTCTCGCCTATCTAATTCAGCTAATAATTTACCTGTGTCCACCTTACTTATGTCCCATCTGTGGGAAGTCTTTCTTGGGCATGATAGGGGGTTTTGCTGACTGGTATTCTGGAACTCATATGAGATATACTCGTGATCACTGCCCGTGAAGTCATCGAGTATCTTCCAGTCCTTTATCCGATCCACGATGTGTTCGGATCCAAAGGTTACGTCAGGTATTGTGCCTTCACATCCCGGCCTATGGAAGGTAGCTCTGCTTCCGCGGTTTGCTACCACTAGCCCGGACCTAGCGGCCATATCCATGATTTTTCCGTCCTCTAGAGTTAGTAGAGGACATTCCCCAATCTACTGCTCGTGCATTAAGATCGCCTGCCAAAATGAAAGGCTGCCGTCGATCCACGAGCAGATCCTCGATTGCATCCAGTTTATTCTGGAAGGTGCTTATGTCGTCGCTAGGGGTTAAGTAGCAACTGACTACTGCTATTTCTCTGAAGCGTGCGTAAACATAGCAGTTGCCCGTCTTGCTTTCTAGTGGCCGTTGTCCACTACTACTGGGGATCCATATGGCAGCAGTCTTGGTGTCGTCCTCTAGCCAGACACCGTTTTCTTTTCGCTTGTATTGCTCACTGATGATCACTACATCTATAGCATATTCTGCTACTATCTGTGTCAAAAGTGCATCTGCCGTTTTGCTCCGGTGTAGATTACCTTGGAGAATTTTCAACATTTTGCTGTAGTCTGTCGTGTGCTTGGGCATTTCTGCGATCCCGGCATGTGATCGACAGAAGTACGGCCTGCATCTGTGCAAATGCAGCATTTTGGTGGTTTTTTGCAGTCTTTCATCTTGTGACCTGATTCCCCACATTTAATGCAGATGCCACCACCACTTCGGTCCGGTCCTGTGCAGTTGGTCTGCAGATGACCGACCCCGAAGCATCTGTAACATCTGCGGATGGGTTTACACATCCTGGGCCTAGCCCTGACAAAGCCGATTTTAATGTCTGAGCTCAGCAACGTCTCCGCTAGTTGGCTTTCTAAAGTTACAAAAGCCCTTACTTGCTCTCGACTGTTTGGGGCAGTGACTTTTATTGCTCGACTATACAGCAAACAATGTTGACTTCAATAATTTGGCTACATACATCCATCACTCAATCATCACATAAGGTTCTATATGTCTGATTAATACTTTATAATTAAATAATATTACGAAATTTAATAATTTGATCAAATGCCAATACAATCGATATAAGTTGATGAATTATATTTTTTCGTTCGCTAAATCCACATCCTTCATCATCAATCAATCAGTCAAACACTCAATCATGGCAGAGAATTCTCTATATAGTTTTAAATTTATCATTTATTATTTAGTGCTCGGCCCGCTTGCCGCGATCATCAATCAACGTCAATCAATCATCGAGAAATCCGTGCCAAATTCATTTCTGGCTTCGCTCAATTAACGAGTGCAATGAATATTCGACTAGCAGTTGAATTAATTCATGAACTGCATTTGTTTGTTCAATTTATTCACTGTTGGCGGATGCCCGCGGAATTACACGATTTCATTGATGCGTGCGCGATTATTTGTTGTTTGCTATTTGTTGTTTGCTACTTGTTGTTTGTTGTTTTGTTTCTTTTCAACGGCACTAAAGTCGTTATGAATTATTTAAAATGTTCGCTGAGCCGATGACTTTTCCGCACAATCCTAATAGCTGCGTAGACAACCCCTATATGTATATGTAGATGTACGAAGTATGCTCGAAAACTATTCGAAAAGTTGAATTTGAATTTTCGGGTTTTAATTTTTTTTGTCCGATTCAAAGTAATCATAATATCGAAAATCGATAATCGAATTTCTTATATCTAAGTTGTGTATCGAATATAAAAATAAATGTAATATACCAATGCAAATATATATCGATATATAAAATATATCGAAAGAACCATACTGAAAACAGAATATTGGAAAACCCAATAGCGAAAACCGAATATGGGAAACTGCATATCGAATATTGGATATTTAAAAATGGTCTATCGAATATAGAATATAGCAAATCGAATTACTAATATTGAAGATACAAAATTAAATGTCGAATACTTAAAAGAGATTATCGAAAATCGCATATGGTAAATCATCCACATTAAACATTTCCGATACTCTTTGATCAAACCTCGCTTGTGAATTATTTGTTCATAATTTTTTGTAACCACTGGGCTTAAATCTCTGTGTGTGAAATGCATACACAATAGCAATATTTCATTTCTTTATTTATTTATTTATTTTTTTTTTTAATTTTGAAATGCAATTTTTTGTTATATTCTCATCAGCAAATGGCATTTAAAGCACCTATGAGAGAACTCCTGGCTGCTGTGCAGCTCGTTAATGAGCCAAGCGAATCCGATTGCCAGCTGAGTTAGCTGAGCTGCTGGTCCAGTCACGTCACCATATTGGCCTTGCTGCCGGACAAGCCGACAGGACTTGGCCAGCAAGAAGTGGAATTGACAAAAAAAAAAAAAAGAAAAGTAAGACGAGAACAAAAGCTCGCAGCGCACGCCCGCTGGCCACGTGCAAATGACAGCGCTACATAAGCAGGCAACCGAAAGGGCAATGGAGAGGGCAAGGACGAGGGCGAGACCGAAAGTGTGAGCGTGGGCTACTAAAGCATACGAACACACACAGACACACATACACACAGGCACACACGCAAAGAGAATAAGCTTTGGCTAAGACAGAATTCATTGCCATTGCCACGGGTATCAAATGCACTTTTTAAATCACAAACTCAACTCGCAAACACACACGCACTTACACACACAGGCAGTCGCAGCTGCGGCGACGCCGGCAGCGACGTTGTTGCCATTGACATTGCCTGTGCTTGCTGCTGCTGCTGCTGCTGTCGCTGTCGCTGCTTAAAAAGCAAAAGTTATTCTCTTGCTCTGCAGCAGGACTAGGTTTTAAGATCCGGTGGCATTTCGTTTTATATATATGTATATATATTTCTTTCTCTCTCTCTCTCTCTTTCTCTCTCTTTTATTGCTATTTCTTTGGCATTTTGTGCTGGGTGATGAGTTTTCTTCAAAAGGAAATTAAAAGCGAAACGAGGAGCGCCGCATTTGGTAGGCGGACGGCCGCGACGGCGGCAGCGGCTGCTGTTGCTGCTGCTTGCACACTTCCGTTGTGTGTGGGCTGCTGACATTTGCCTTCACCTTGACTCGGTCGAGTTCACAGCGTGCGTACCTGTGTGCCCCCAGTTACATACATTTGCCAAATGTGCGCGTGTGTGTGTGTGTGTGTGTGTGTGTGTGCAGCTGATATGGCAACACAAGCTGGCGATAAAAGTTGCTTATTGGAAAAGTTGAGCGCTGCAGCTTTAAAGCCAATTGGCAGCTGATAAATGGCCAGCGATTTAATGTGTGACTGGTTGAGACACGCATAAAAACATATATATGTGCAAATCTGTATATATATATATGTATATATATACATATGTATGTATGTATATTTGTATGTCATGTGCATTTAAGAGTCTGCGGCAGCAACCACTGCGGCCACTATGCAAATCAAAGGCAACAGCAAAAGCTAACCAGACGCCAGTCCGCGACGGCAGTGCGAGAGAGAGACGGATACATGTGTATGTATGGAGAGTAAGAATAGAGAAATTAGTATTGTGCGAGCTGACGCAAATAAACAATCAAAGCGCTTACAGTGCTAAAACACAGACATCGACATCGACATCGACAGCGCTGCCGCTGCCGCTGTCGGTGCGTCGGGTTCTTTAAGCTCACGTGCTGCTGCCTGGCTTTGTTTTACAATTGTCTATGCAAACAGCAACTGCACGAGGAGCGAGAACAAAAACAAAAACATGCAAACTGGAGCAGCAGCGGCATCACCAGTGACAGAATAAAAAGCGAACGATGAAAAAAAAAAACGGCACGCAGCGTTTGCAAAGCTGAATAACGGCAGAAACCACGACAGCAGCAAACACAGCAACAACAGCAGCGGCAGCAGAATCGCATACAAACAAACCAAGCCGCAGATGCAGTAAGTAGCGCAAGAGAGATGGATCAAGCGAGTGAGCAAGTGTGTGAGGAGAGTGTGAAGAGTGTGTAGAGTACGGAGATTGTGGAGCGTATGAAGAGTGTGGAGAGTGCGAAGAGTGAGCGAAACTCTAGACGAGCAATGCAACAGAACAGACAGGATATGCTCTCAGCAACCACAAGCTTACTCACTCGCACTCACACTCACACTCACACTCGTGCGCTCCCATTCCGCGGCAGCTTGTTTTCTGGCCAACGTTAATTGAATGAAACTAAGTGTATTTATGCGAGTGTGCGTATGTGTGTGTGTGTGTGTGCTGTGTTGTGTCTGTGAATGGCTGTGTGTGCGTGTGTATAGTGTGTCGGCATCGCTTTATTTAAAAATAGCGCCTTTGTTTATGTTACGGACCTATTTCGCTTGTGTAAGGTGCACACAGACACACACACACAGATGCACATGGAAGTAGACAACTGCATACATGCAAGCATATGTATGCGGATCTGATTGCTACAGTGTTTTTTGAATGCTTCTATGCATGTTTGTAGTACACTGTGCAAAACACTGACAGAAGTGTTGGCAAGCATTTAAGTGCATTGACATTGGCACTGCTGTGAGCTTTGATATCAAATGGCGTTGGATATAATGAAAGTGCTTTAATTAATGAGAAAACAAGACTATTAAGAATCTAGTTGCAGCTAACAAACATTATAGTGATTAGTCTGCTTATTATATTTATACAACGCATAAATTTAAAATATTACACTTTTTTTTAGTAAACATGTCGTAAATTGTATATCCCGTTTTTATTGAATCTGATTTAAAATTAAAAAACGTTTACATTATCCTAATGACTATCATATCATTCAAGTATTATTTTAATTATTTAAAAATAAAATCAACATTTTGTTTTTCTCGATAATCTTATCTAACCAATGCACTCATCATCATTACTGTCATTACAATCATTATTTTTATTGCCAAATGTTGATTTTGATTGCATTGTGTAAATCGTTTTCATACTGAGCGAAAAAAACCGCAACACAAAAAGGAATGCAAAAGCAAAACAACTAATTAAATACCCAAAAGACTGCACACAAAGGGCATTGAGAGAGAGAGAGAGAGAGTGGGATAGACATAGCTGTCTATCTAGCGGTAGATGGATATATGCTCACACACACACACACTCGCACATGATTGTGCAGCTGCTGGAAGGGGAAGGCGGGATGGAAAGCGCAGACGAGAGCTTGTGCAATGATACGAAACCGAATTCAGAAATAATTTGTGCCACATTCGAACTATTCATGGACTTGTTCCGGATCGAGCGTCCCTCTCCCTGCGCGTTTTCGTTTGATGCTGTGCCAAATTTAATTTAACGCCGCCACGAAACTGGCTTATTTATTTATTTTAATTGAATTTAATTGAATTTATTTCTAGCCGCACTAAAAAAAAAGAAACAAAAATCGGATGGACGAGTTTTGCCAACATTGCTTGCCCGTCTTTGCCCCCTGCCACAATGATTACGCAATTATGCACTAAATTAAAAGCTTTCACACACGCACACGCACTCACACACCCACGCCCACGCCCACACCACAGCACACATCCTGACAAATGCATGTGTGCTCGTACTGTAAATTTCCATAGTTAGCAGTTCAAATTGTTGAGCAAATTTGTCAAAATAAAAAAAGAAGGGAAAACAGCAAACTTTGAAATAGCGAACCGAAACGCAAATACGAGGCGGGCGCCGCCATTGGCAGGCGCTAGAGCGAGAGCGACATAGTGGGCAACTGCGTTGGGCGAATAGGGGAGAAGCAGGCGAATGGAATGGAATGGAATGCTTGCTGACAGAAATGATTGTTTTTCGGACTGCAACTGGAACTGCAAATGCATAGTGGCAAATGGCAAAAGACAACTGGGCATGGAATGGGGCAGGAGCATGGAGCGGCATCCCAGGGCCACAGTGGTACACCGGGCTAAGGAGGCTTGTTTTGTGGCATTGCATAAAACTAATATATGCTAAATTCAATAGGGGACGGCCCGACGTGATGGTCAGCGAGGGGTCAGTTGATTGCGTTGGACGCGTTGGCATCGGCGATAAATATTTTGTAATTTGCCCGCATTTTGTTCAGCGTCAAATGCAATTTTAAATGAGCAGCTGCCAGACACACACACTTACACACTCACACAGGCAAGGGCAGAAGCGCTGGCGAAAAGGCGTGCGAGTGGGTGAAAGCAACTCAACAATTAATTAGAACGGTAAACAAACCACACGACCGCACACACACACATACTTACAGATGCTGTGGTCAACGTTTAATGTGAAGAAGAAGAGATAGAGTAGGACAGAAAGAGAGAGAGAAAGGAGGCTGGAGAGAACTGGCTACAGTAGCCATAAAAGCTCATCAGCTGGCGAATTAAGGAATTTCCTTTGCATAGTTTTGTTGAATTTTCAAATTAAAAATTTATAATTAAACATTATCTACCTTTACAGAAAATATGTATGAAATTCTGCACAGCTATGTGGGCTCTAATCTGGCTCGTGCCGATCAATTATTGCTTGCCCATTCGAAGATGCATCTCTACTTGTGTGTAAGCGAGACAAGCATCGTAGTAAACATATTATATGTACATAATACAGCGCAAATATGTCTGCTTTACTCAGACTTATGGCGATCAAGACTAACTTCGACTGCACATTCAACATTGACAACTCAGATGACTTCCTCTTGGAAGTTGCATGTTTATATATGTGCGAGCGGGACAAGCATATCAATTGCTGCAATAATGCAGACAGCTGCTGCTATGAATATATATATTGTATGCCTGTTAATATTTGCATGTATATACATATTTATATATTTTTATGGGTGATCGCACTTTCTCATTCACTCTAAGGCGCTTGAAATCGCATTACAAATGGCGTAAACTGAATATGCATAAAGAGTTATTATAGCTGTGTTACAGACTATTTTGACCCATCAGGCAAAATGAAAAAATACACAAAATAAAAATGGAATATGGCATAAATAAGTGAATGGGCTTTTAAGCGTTTATGCGCTTGGCATGCCATTAATTAATGATATTAACTTTTTGCTTTACTTCATGCTAAATATGTGCATATGCTGTTTCCTTTTTTTTTTTTTTTTTTTTTGTTGATTTTCTTTTTTGAACACATATACAATACAAGTGACCGCTGTTAATGACAAGAACTGCTGAAAATGGCATGAATTGTGCACGAATTTGGTTTACAAGTCGAGCAAAAGTCTCGTTAATAAACGCTTCACACAAACAAACACACAGACAGGAAACATATAAAACAGATTCATATGCAATACAGACAAACATATGGATGTGTGTACTAAGTATATAGACAGTATGATACTCCTTAATAATTATATTAGTTGATAAATCCAACTTTAAATACTGTCTATTTTATATGGATAATATTATATATATTATATCACATATGTATATATAAACACATAATATGAACAAAGTTTTTCATTCATTAGCATACCCGCCTGTCGCATTTGCATAATTAGCGGGGTACAAATAGCTCGAAAATATTAAAAAAGAAAATAATAATATGGTATTTTTACGCTGCTGCGCATTTCAATTGCAAGAACCAAAGATGCTGATGAGGTGGGTTGCAGCAGCCAAACGGGGCGTGGGGGTTGGCGTGACGAGTTTTTGGGCGTTTGTGGCTTGTAGTATAAAGTGCTTTTGTTTATTTGTATAATTTATGGTTGTTGGCCATTTTGCGCGGTGGGCGTGGCACAGTATCATATGCGGCTGACAATCTGACATGCATCCATAAGCACACACACACACACACACAAACAAACAAAGATATATACTTACGCACGTCTATATGAAGCCCGACAAAATGTGTAGCATACTTATCTGCGCCGGCTGCGTGCGTGCTTAAATAATGCTTTTATGCCCATAATATGTTAAACAGAGATGACAGACAGAGAAAGATAGAGAGAGAGAGAGAGAGAGACAGGAACAGCAGTTGCCTGACATGTGCATATGGCAAATAGGTTTCGCGGTGGTCAACCAAAGACAACTGGAGGTATGCGTGTATGTGTGTGTGTATGTGTGTGTGCTCTCTATTTGCTAGAGCGTCGCGTAATTTGATATGCCAAAGTTTTTCGACACTTAGTGAAACATATTTCAGCAACGTGCTTTCATCCATATTTAATTGTTTTAATGCCGGCAGCCGAAATACCAAAAAAAAAAAAAAAAAAAAGAACAGAAAAAAGAAACAATAATAATAAAGTAAAATAATACAACAGCAAAAACATGTACAATATGAAAAAATGAGAACAACTCGCAAAATTATGAATTCATATGGCAGAAATGAATCGACCGACCGACCGACCCAACGATTATGATCGGGCAGCGGGTATTAAATATACAGAGTAATTCATTAACGTTCACGAATTTATTCATATTGTTATGCCGTGGGCGCTCTATATAATTACTCGAATTTATATTGATAAATTATTCAAAATTCAATGATTGTGATAGACTGATTATAGATTTTATTGTGTGTTGGAAAACTTGTTAATGAAGTCCATAATATATAAATGATGATATGATTAAAGTAGATTTTATTAAACCCAATCAATGCTGCGACATTAATGCAAAAAGGATTACAGAAACGTAAAATGAGACTAGATTATGGAATTGATAAAAAACTGAATATGATCTTGAGAACTGAATATGCGAATTCTGTTTTCAAAGTTTCCTAACTACATATATTCACTCCTGATAGGCTGCTACTGATGGAGTTGTGTTAGTGGGAGGCTGAGTAGTAGTAGACTTAGTAGTTGTAAGAATTGTATCCACTTGAGTTTGCGCTTTTGTCTCTTGTCCCTTTTTGTCCTGTGTCCCGCACTGCGCATTGCTGGGTTGTAGTTCCTAAATCAAACTACGCGAGAGAGAGGGAGATAAAGATTGTAGCGGCTGTTGCACAAATATACCAAAAGACGATGCATTCCGAAAGTCGAAGAGAGAAAAGCATAGCTGTGGATAAATGTAGTCTATCGTGTGGCTGAGCGAGAGTGAAATGTCTCGCTTGCTTTGATCATGGAGCTTTCATTGGATGAGAAGAAGCGAATATAAATGGTCATTCAGGAAATGGCGAACGACACCAAAAGTTTGATATGTGAATATCTACAAGCCAACAGCAGTTTTCAGAAATGCATGTAAATATATAAAATAATCTGAAAATTATCTTAGGCAAACATAAAACATAACCAAGCACAAGACCTTAAAGCTGTTACTTACATACATACATATATACATACGTATGTAAACTCTAGCGCAATAATAGGCTTTGTTGTCTTTGCTGGCTTTTATACCATGGTCAAATTGTTATGCCAACTACATTGACTGTTGCTTAATCGATTGGCCATTGGGCCAGACAATGCCATGGAGCAGCCATTACTTTAAGCTGTGTCACTCAAACTCAGGCTGCGAGTGTGCAGCATAACGGTGCGTGCCAAAGCAATTACATGCATTATGTGAAGCAGTATTACACAGAGAGAGAGAGAGAGAGCGAGAGACAGAGAGAGATAGATAGACAGAGAGAGTGTACGTGTGTGTGTGAGTGAGAGCTCGTAGTTGCGACATGCAAACATTAGTTTTAGTGAGCATAAATGCTGCTATTTTGTCACATAAAGTGTCAACAGTTGACAGTCTCAACTTTGCACAATTTACGACATTTGCAACGACCGCTCGCCCGCTCGCCCCCTTCTGGGGCAAGCAACGTACAGTTGCCAATTCACATTTGCATTACAATCGTGCACAATAGGCACACACACGCAGAAAAGATGGAATATGAGAGTGGGAGAGAGATAGATAGAGTTGTGCTCAACTCCACTTCAGTCACTCTCCGTCTCCCTCTCTCTCTATGTCCATTACTCTTTGGTTTCGTTGGTCAACCGACCGCAGCAGCTGCGCTCATCTTAACCAATGGGTGGGCGGGCTGCTCGCTGGGCTTTATTTGTGGAGTGGGGGCGTGTTCGATGTCTGCTGGTTAAATTGGGCTTATTGTTTGAATAGTCATTTGTTATAAAACGATAGGCGCATCAAGTTAATTGCCAATTAGATATGTGAGGCATTAACTAGTTGTTTATTATTATACTTCAACTGTATGCTGGACAAGCTTACATGCGTGTATGTGCGTGTGTGCGTGTGTGTGCGTGCGTGCGTGCTCAGAGTCACTTGTCACTTGTGTTGATTGAACGCCCTCAAACCAGTGCGGACAGCAGCGTAATTAATACTACTTCAACATATTAATTAGCTGCCTGCTCAATGACACACACCACCATCGCCTCCAGCCCAACATTTGCCCTTGCCACGCCCACTATCATTGTATTTGCGAAAGTTGGGGCACACTGGCGACAATATGACGTGCAAGACTGGCAAGTGGCAAAGTGTCAGGAGATACAACGACCGGAACCAATGAGGAAGAGTGCTCTAGGTGGGAGTGCATGACTAGGAGATGCCCTGGAATAGTCTTGGACCAAGCATCGGTTTAGCCTGGGAATCTATATTAATAATTATTTTTGTTAGTTTTGTTAAATATGCAAGGACATCGAGAGCTTGACTACAAATTACCCTGCATAAAGAAATAGTTGAGTTGAGTTCTGTGATTGGGATTCCTTCACCTGTCTGTCTGCCTCGCAGCTACAAAAGCCATATGATTCGAAAGGTTAAATTATCATTGCTATTATGTTTCCACATTCCATTCCATTGTGTTGCATTCCACATTCCATTGTTACATTACACATACAATAGCAGCTATTCACTAACAACCTCTTGCCCAGGGCAGAGCTTGAAATGTAATACCGTGTGAAATGCGTCTGGGTATTTCCTAGTCGAGCCCTTCACTCACTCGGTCTTGTTTATTTATGGCCTGGCAGATATTATTATTATTATTATATATGCATAAACAGCACAGACAATATTTTTATACACAATTTTGTTTACAGCGGGCACGCGGCTCACCCTTTGCGGCAAATATTTAGAGGCTTTACGGCAAACCAAGCCAATCAGTGTGCGTGTGTGTGCCTGGCATATAACATTCTCAATTAATGTCGAAATACTGCTGGCACCAGCCCCAAGCAGTTGCAAATTGCGTATGCCAGAAAGCCATTGCACTCCAGGAAAAAAGAAACGACGAGCCGTTCTCTGCGTCTGTGTGGGTGTGCGCGTGTGTGGGAGAGAGCTTATAGTGATTTGCCAGCATGAGGTGTGCGACGTGATGTGCATTGGAATGTCGACAGAAGCACAACGTAATAATACATCCGTCATACGAGGTGTAGTAGGCCGGGGGCTCCCGATATCAGAGCAAATCAAAGGCTAATATCACAGTTGGTAGTGATAGGAGGCGATGTGAGTGTTTCAAACGCCCCAACAAAGTCAGCAAAATATATCAAATATATATCAACAAAACGAGAATAAATTTCGATCTAAAATTGTATACACGGGCTCAGTGAACATCAGATTTTTGTAGTTGACTCGATTTGGCATAAATGGAGCGAATTAAATTGGAGTCCTCGGATGGGGAAATCTTCGAAACAGATGTGAAGGCGGCCAAATGCTCGATGATCCTCAAGACAATGCTGGAGGAGTGCTGCGTGGACGAGGACGACAACACGGTGGTGCCTCTCCCCAACGTTAGCTCGAATACGCTGCGCTATGTGCTCTTCTGGGCGGAGCATCACAAGCACGATGATCCGATGGCGGACGACGATGTCATGCCCGTGCATGGCACCATCAGTGACTGGGACACGGAGTTCACCAGCAAGCTGGACCAGTCCATGCTCTTCCAACTGATGCTGGCCGCCAACTATCTGGACATTCGCGGCTTGCTGGAGCTGACCTGCCGCACCGTGGCGCTGATGATCCATGGCAAGTCATCGGCAGAAATACGACAAGTGTTCAATATACGTCAGCATCCGTTCGATGATGACGAGTAGCTGGAGGCTGACGACGACTCGGCGTCTCCGAGCTGCTGCTGCCCAGCTGCTGTGCTAATGTTGAAACAAATACGATGGTGGTTGGGCTGCTATGGAGGGGGCGCCGAATTCAAGTTCTTGTGTTTAGCTCGGCAAACAAACAAAACACACAAAAAACGTATACACACACGCACACACGCACACACACACAAACAAATACCAAAAATATATGTGAGTCAAATGAGAAAAAAATGAAATAAACGAGGCAGCGCATTGAAGCCGCATTTGCCAAACGCGGCAGCTAAACGCACATATTCAGCACAATAAAAAGCAAGCAAATCTGTTGGAAGCTCTGCGTCTTATCGCTCGATACACACACACATACAGAGATAGAGACAGAGCGGGGTAAGTGGACGAATCGGGGTTGAGAGTTACGCACAATTTGAATACCCTAAACTTATAGAAAATGCGATTTCTGGGTATATTGGTTTTGTGCAAATGTAATTGATATGCAGAGGCAGATACCATAAAGTATACACATATACATATACATATACATACACATATATAGAGGAGCCTAGCTGTAAGTATTTCTCTCCGTCCCACAGTTCGTTCTTTCGTCTAGCCATCTGTCGTTCTGTGTGCCTGCCCGGTTGTGCGTCCGATCATTCATCCAACCGTAGGACCATTCGTCTATCCGTGATTCGTATGTCGGGTTTTCTTTACAACCATCTGTCCGCCCGTCTGTCCATTCGTCTATACGATTATCCGTTGTCCACCCGTCCGACCATCCGTTAGTCAATCTGTCTCTCTGCCTGTTCATCCGTCTGCCTGTCTGGTTGCTCGTTCGATCATCTGTCCGTCCGTCTTTCGGTTCATCTGTCTGCCCTCTTTCTATCCGTTCGTATATCCGATCTGTCCTTTTTCATCCCTTCGTCCGTCCGCCCAACAGTCCGTTCATACATCCGTCCGTCCTTCCATCCATCTGTCCGTCCATCTATTTGTCCGCTTGGCCGTCCCCACGATCTCGTAAGCATTTTCTATCAAATCAATTCATCTCAATTTCGAGTTGATTAAAAAGGCTAAGGGCATTGCCTAGTCGGTCAGTGAAGAGTGGATCACTCTTACGTGTTGTGTTTGATGGTGCATGAGCGGCGGAAACGGATACAAATATTTCGTATTTTTCGGTATTATGGACTTCATCTAGCTGGGATTTGTGGCATAAACCAACAAAAGCCGACAAGCGAGCAGGTGTTGCAAACAGCAGGGCGGCCATCAGGCGCAGGAGGCTGGCGTCGGCGGGGGTGGCGGCAGGGGTGGTCTAAATGTAGACAAATTGCGTAAAAGGCACGTCCCACATAAAGCAGCATAAAAATTACTTTAAAATACAGACAGAGCCGAGAGCCACACACAATTTCCTGCAGCAGACATGACGCAGGCTATAAGGCCACCCACCAAAAGAAAAAAAAGAAGAAAAACACAGACAGACGGAGAAAGAGAGAGAGAGAGAGGGAGGCAGGAGGACAGAGACACTGACAGCGGGACATCAGCTGGGAGTAACAAGTTAACTTGACCGAAAGCTAAATTTAAATATTTGCAGTCAAAATCGATGTGAAATGTTTTGTGAAACAAAAGAAATTCTGCACCGAAAAAATAGGAATAAGTAAAAAATTGAGCGCAAACAGTGAGAAAATCGTTAAGACTGAATGATGTCATTAAACAATCAACGCCCACGCACTTACGCAGGGCTCAGCTGAAGTCATCTCGAGTGTGACAAATATAGTTGATGCATAAAAATCACTCATACGCAGCGTGTTCCATGTTCGGTCGGTGCCATGCGGTGCGGTGCGGTTCCGACCGCACAGTCGTCGTCGCCAGTTGCCACCTACTTGCAACATTTACTTTTTAGTTTCATTCTCTTTGCAGCACAATGCTGCATCCATTAAATGCCAAGTGCAAAGTGCAACAAAAGTGCTGCACAAATGACAGCGCGTCTGTGGGTGGATACTAAAAAGGCAAGTATGTAGCAAAAGCACCACACACAGTATTTATATATATGTATGTGTGTATATACTATATATAAATGTGTTCAGGACCCTGGCAAGAATCGAAGAGAGAGAGAGAGAATGACACGCACTGGAGACCTGGAGGGTTTTCGGCGCTGCAGCTGCTACCATTGACAATTCTAAAGAAATTTATGTTCGAGTGAACTTAACAAAAAGATGTGCAACTGCACAAACACACTCACACATGCACTTGCACATGTGATACGCCCACATATAGCCATTGGGATGAGTACTTGGCTGTTGCTATTGCTGACCTGATTGCTGTTTAGCTGATAAGTTTCTGCTCCTACAAGCCGCTGCACATGCGGCACGAACAGCAGCAGCAGCAGCCAGTCAGGCTGGCAGCCCGGCAGCCTGGGGGCAGCGTAAGCGTCACTTATCAAGTGATTTATGTTTGTAATTTACTAGTGCACTACACTGAGAATGGCAGAGTGAAGAAGAGAGCGAGAGAGAGTGCGAGTGGGAGTGCGAGTGGGACCGGGAGCGGGAGTGCTGCCTTCTAGTGGGCCAAAACAAGTCCCAAAAGTCTGCAATGGCAAATTGTCAAACAATGCGATGCTTTTATTAGCCAAAGTCAAAGCACTGAGCTGCCATTGGCGAGCATTCGAGAACCCAAACGCTAACCAAGCCCCAAACCCAATTCTAGTCCCAGTCCAACCCCACTCTCAATGCCCGTTTGCAGTCCCTTGGCATAGCACATTACTATCACTGTCAAGTGGCTTCGCCTACGTTCGTTCAATTCCAGCCCGCGAAATGTTATTAACTGGCTCTGGGATTCGGCACAGGCTTCCAACTTAATTAGCAGCCGGCCAAGGCCAAGCACACAATGCTATCTTCACTTTGCGTGTAATCGCTGGCCTCCCACGGCACACTTGACCGTCATTACTCCCAAGGAAAAGCTCATTTGCTTGACTAGAGTGTGGGAGAGAAAGGGAGAGAGAGAGAATGAGAGAGCGAGGGAGAGAAAGAGAGAACATCTAGTCTCCACCAAACACTTATCAGAAAACCATCTCAACTAACCGCTTTCTACTCTCCAGTTTCCACTATCCAGTTTCTATTCTCCATTATCTACTCTCCATTCGCCATTTGCCACTTGCCTTTATTCCCCATAGTCCACTCTTCATTACTCATTTACTACTCTCCACTCTTCACTATCTACTCTCCACTCTTCACTCTTCACTCTCCACTCTCCACTCTCCACTCTTCACTCTCCACTTTTCACTCTCCACTCTCCGTCAGCCACTCTACATACTTCACTTATAACTCTCCACCAGCCTCTCTCTACTAAACACTCTCAACTAACCAGTCTCCACTCTACACTCTCAATTTGTGACTCTCCAGTCTTCACCCTCAACTCTTCACTCAGCACTTTCTATTTCCAATTCTCCACTAACCACTCACAACTCTCCACTATCCAATCTTTACTCTCCACTCTCCCTTCTCCACCATCCACTCTGGATTCTGGTTACTCGTTAGCCGTTATCATCGCTCGTGCGGCTGCTGTATTGTGGTTTTTTTAAGCTGTCTGCCATGTTTTTTCCACCTGCTGTCGCTTCTTCTTCTGATTCGCTTGTGCACCTTTGTCTAGCTAAAGCTGGGCGCGATTATAAGGAGCGGCGGCAGCATCTCCCTGCTTTTTTTTAGTCTACACTCAACGCTTGCTTTGTAATCAAAAACCGTTTGTAAATTGTGGCGAATAGGGGCGAGCTCAGGTGAGCGGGCGTGAGCAGCTGTTTTTTGCGGGTAACGGCACTTTTAATTAGCGCACTTCGAAGCTCACTTTATCAGGTGAAATGCACAGCGGGCAGTAGCAGCAGCACCACCACCAGCAGCAGCAGAGATTCCGCCCGTTCGCTTCCTTCTACCTCATTTCCGTTTCATCCAATTACGGTCGCTTTGTCACTATTTGCATTCAGCTGGCGAGCTTATACAAACTTGCAACATTTCACAAATACACGAGTGCAACACCCAAACACACACACACACACACAGATATAGATAGCCGAATATGTGTGTGTGTGTGTGTCTGCTAGGAGACCATCGAGTGTAACAGAGGCCAACGGCATCTAAAAGTTCAACCTATCATCGCGTTGATGATTCCATTAATTTTGTTGCCATATTTCGTCATTGATTTTTATTTTCAATTTAAAGTTGGCGATATTTAAGGTAATTTAATAGGAATTTTGATAATGTGTTTAAACAATTATTAGACATGAAATACCATTATATTAAATGGATATACTGTATATATTGTATATCATAAATATACAACATTTCCTAATTAAAAGGCATATCTATAACATAAGTATTACCAAAGTAATGGTCATCTCTTCTCTTCTAGTTGATGCAATTCCAATTAGATTCCAACTAGGACAATACCTGGCTAGAAGCATCTCAGCATGCCATCAGCTTATAATTAAACATTTCAGAGCAGTTTTAGCTCAAATCCGTTTGTCATTAACTGATGTAAAAGCATCTCGTATGCTCCATTTGTGAATTGTTCCGCTTACTTTTGAAGTCGGGCGATTTGCTGCTATGGCTCTGGCTCTAGGGAGCCGGGTAGATGGGCAATACTTGCAGCCACAACTCTTAACTCGAGCATGGTGAATAAATTGTCGAATTTTGCGACTTGCGGCAAGTGGCGGCACTTGGGCTCCGTTCTGCTGATGCTGCCACAATAATCCAGCAACGGTGGCAAGTTGGCACTTCTGGCTAATGGCCATAATGTGCACTCATGGCATAATTTTGTGCCGTTGTCTTGCACGCGTCGCTGGAGTTTTCGGGCTCTTTGCTAGTTGTTTGGCATCTCTGGCGCATAATGTCGTTTATCGGCAAAGCCTGTGCAGAAAGCACATAAATACACACACACACTCACACTGGGAGAGGTAGGAGAGTGTATGTGAACATATATATATGTATATATATACATCTACTGGCTTGTACTGGGGCACTATGTCAGTCCAGATATTGGTGTCGTGCCATCAGTTTACCAAATGTTTGCCGACTGTCAGCTGAGCTCAGCTTTTAGCTAAGCCAAAAATCGACGCGCAGCAAAATAAATTCGAGTTCGGTTCAGCAAAAGCCATTCTAACACAAGTTTCAACTGTCGCTTAGCTTGATCAGCTAGAAAATGCCCTATATTTGCTATGAATATTATATGAGAATTGCATAGAGCGGCAGCTCACAGCAACTTGTAAATATTATGTATGCGATAATCTAACCTGTAGAAAGACCACGATTCAAATTTGATAATTGAACGCTTTATGCAATATGAAAATCACTTAGAACTACAGTAGAAGAGTCTCTGATTGTATGAGAATTGCAAAGAATGACAGTTTGTATTAGATAGAATATACCCTGTATATATATGAAACTTAGTTTAACCTAAGCAATGGGCAGAAAGAAATAGTTATTGAGCTATTTAATCTTTACATTTAACCTTTAAACACTATATGAGAAGCACATAGAGCGGCGTTGGACATTAAGTGAAGAGGAAGAGGCAAGTAATGGAGAAATAGAGAAACTGTTGCCAATCAACCAATATTCCGAAGTTCCTATTCGACATTCAAGTTACAAATATCATATGAGAATCGCACAGAGCGGCGGTTGATGATATTAACTTAAATGAACTGGGAAAGCAAGAGATTTAGAGAGCTGTAAACATTGTTTAATGTTATTTCAGCTAGCATAAGAGCTAATAAAAACAATAATAATAATAATATTTGATATATATTGAAATCAGACATCATTCAAATACGCTTCAATTGTTGACTCCGATTGAATTTACGTCGATTGATGTTTTCCGTGCACTTGCACCAATGCAGCACAGAGATGGGATGAAACTAGTCTACTATGTACTCACCACATCGATGATTTGCATAAGTGTTAGACCGAAACTCAATTGCAGTGGATCGGATTCGTTGACCACGGGCCGCTCCAAGCTGTTGTAGTTGTCCAGCAGAGCGTGCAGGAGGCGCTTCTCGTGCGGTCCAGCTGAGCAGGCTGCAAGCAGAGGAGATGAAATCGAGAAGTTCTTAAATATGTGTGTGTGCGACTCAACGGACAGGTGAGTTGTCAGCTAAGGTCATTGGAGCATTAAAAGGAGAGAGAGAGAGAAAAATAAAAACGAATGAAAGGGAAAAGAAAAATGTTTCAACTTCGACTTGCAACTCAATTGAATTTTATGAAACTCTGGCAATGACTTTCTGCCTGGGCTTAGGGCCAGCCATCTGTGGCGGCAGTTTAGCCTGCATTAACGTATCGTTGGCATTGTAGCTGTCACAGCCCCCAGCTGCTCTAGCTGCTCCAGCTCCTCCGGGCGTGCGCCCCTCGATGCTGGCCCTGCTTGTTGCTGCTGCCAATTAAATTTGTTCAACCAATAAGTGGCTTTGGTTTGGCTTGACGTTGGCAACAGCTTTAGCCCCAACAGCTTATGCCACAGCCAAAGCCGCAGTCCCAGCCACAGCAGCAGCAGGAGCAGCCACAGCACCTGACTAGAGATTCTGCGTTTTGTGCCCTCTCGCCCCAGCTGATGTTGCCTCTGCAGCTTATAAAGGGCATCGTGGCACGCCGTGGCAAGGGGATTCTTTCTATTTATTTATTATTATTTTCTTTTTTTTTATTTTGCAACGGCTTCTGACGTTTGTAATTGTAGGTGGTCTGCGCTGCTATTGAAAAATATTCATAGATCGGACCTTGAGCTGAAGCCAATGAGCTTAGTATTTCACTCCACCCTCGCATACCTCTCGTGTTCCTCCCCAGCCCCCCACGGAGTGTGGCTTCAACAATTGACTTTAAGCCGGCGTCTAAATTAGCCCTCAGGGGGAGGCATGCGGCAGCAGGATGCGGGGTTGTCAGAAGCCAAACAGCGTGTAAGCCCTTAAATTGGCCTAGGCTTAGGTGCACCCAGCCACATGTGCCGAATTAGAAATGGGTTTTTGATTTTAAAGCCTTCAAAATTATGAATTCGCTCAATAAGACCTTAGCTTTCGATTATTTTGGTCTTTGAAGTGTGTAAATATATATCAAATACTGTTTTTTTTTTTTTTTTTATATCTATAAGAATCTTAAAGCTTTGCCAAGTAAACACATATATACAATACATCGCCTTTCTATGCGATTCTATGCTTATTGCCTAAAGTATTTTGCGCCCTTCCTTGCGATTCGCATTAATACCATTGCGGCTCTCTATGCGATTCTCTATGCACTCAAGTGCAGTGTTGAAGCAGCCGTGTTTAACAGCTGTTTTCGTCCTTCGAAATTTCCTAATGAAATTTCGACTGCGACTCGAATTTCTTAATGTGATTTCGATTGTGATTGGCGGACGGCTTGGCGAAACTTTGTGGAAATTGGATAGTTAATTTGATAGCTTTGACTGGTAATTTGGTGCATCCAGAGGCGGCCTAGCTGGCAGGCAGGAGGCAGTCAGTCGGGTCAATTAGGACAATTACTTAAGGAAGCAGAGTGCAAACGGCGCAAGCTGCGGCGCCTTGCGGTGCATATTAAAGGACAATCAAGAAGGCGGCGACCAGTGCGGCCAGTGCGGCACGTGCTCGCAATTGGCCAAAAAGTTGCAGCTGGCTGGCTGGCTGGCAACAAAACGAAATAAAATGAAAGCGGCCGGCGGCCATGGAGTGGAAGGTAAACAGAAACTAAATAATTCATGGCATGCTTAAGGCACATTTCCAGCTGTCGGCGCGCCCCAAACTCCATTCAAGTTTAGTTTATTGATGTGCCAAAAACTTTGCATCATGCTGGCGCACGTGAAGCTGGTGTCTGGGTGATGGGCCGAGGGGGGCGAGCGGTGCGGCATCGAACTGCCTTCACAACTGTTCGCACTTACCAATACCAACAAACGACACACATACACTCACACACACACATATATAGACTTTATAACTATTTGCCACTCAGCCCAGCTTAGCTCAGCTCACCACACTCCACCATACTCCAGCCCACCCTCACCCCACCCCGCCTCTCCACACTTCATCCCATCTCAGCTCACCTCAACTCCTGCTGTCAGCCAACAGCAATCATAGGCCAAAAGTTTTCAAGTACGCGCATGTGTGTGTGTGAGTGAGTGTGTGTGTGCGAGTGAATCTACATAAATTTATTTGCTCTGCAAATATTGATAGACTTTTAATGGCTGTTGCCATATAGACTGACGCCCTGGGGCAACGCATTTATAATTTCTGCTGCAGTAGTTTGCAAACTGTATTAGCTTCGTAATCGATTCGGCATTTCAATTAGCATTCCCAGAATGGATTCAGCCACAGAATGAACTAAATGCGAGAGAGCTTTGGCAGCCATAATGTTTGTGTTTGAGTTTAGCTGCGCTGAACTGATCTTCTATTTAGATTTCTTATCAACTGGGAATGTTCTCTTTGCAAATAAACATTTCTTTATCTTTCAAATTAACCGAACTAGTAAGTAACCGAATTAGTAAGCAGATGTAATTGTAGCTTTTTGGTGCCCAAGGCTTATTCTAAAGCTGTGCAAAATTACAGGGTATTTTTCGATAGGCCACGCCCCTAAAGAGCTCAACATCAATGCTGTTTGTATGGACTATAATAAATACTAAAATATTCAGTTAGTCTGACCTTGACACATACACACAAACAGACGCAGCATACACAGACATGCTTAACTATGAATGCGTTTAATTTCGTATTTGGTGGCCATCAAGCGAGCAAATCAGATCACGTAGGCGACGCTTTGAAGTGTTTAGAGTCTCGCCTCAGTTGGCCACATGTCTGATTATCCGTGGCAAGTGTGGATTGCCTTTTGGCCAACAGCAGCAGCAGAAGCAGGAGCGGGAGCAGGAGCAGGAGGAGTAGTGGCAGATGCAGCATCTCCTTGTCGTGGCCATATTAATGAATGCCATTAGCGGACTACGTGCGGCCTTGTTGCCATTTGCTCTTGGCCATAATCGAAGCTTTGTAGGCACTAAAGTGTCGCCCATTAACGGTTGCATGTGGCAGAGCAGCTAGTGGCAGGCAGCAGGCAGCAGGCAGCAGGAGTTGAGTTGGCTGCAAATCCAGGCGCTGCTGCTGTAGCTGCTGCTGCTGCTGGCATCAACAACAACATTTAATGGCTAATTGCAATTAATTGCTCAATTAAGTGCCACGCCCCGGCACAACAGTGCGCCCGGCTCAAGGGCTTGCTCTCGCTCTGCGTCTCGGTCTCGGCTTGAGCTTGCCTGTCACAAAATTGACGCATCTGCTGTGCATTTGTTTGCCACCAACAGAGGCGGGGGAGGCGTGGCCAGGTTGCAGGACTGCAGGCAGTGGCCCGGCAGCTAAAGGCTGTTTGCCATAAATTATGCATGCCACACACACACACACACACGCACACTCTCACACCACTTGACACTGACAGTGGCAGTGGCCCCTGTGGCAAATGCCAGCGGCTTGTGGCATGTGGCATGTGGCATGTGGCAAGTGCCAAGTGGCACTGCATTATCATGCAGAATATGTAATAATCGCAATAAATTTGATTACCTATGCCATATTGTGAGTCTCTGTCTGCCCCACTCACTCCCTCTCCACGTTAACCACTTGATATAATATCCATTTCCATACCAATTGGTCTAATATTTCAGTCCAAGCACAATTCAGGCTGACAGCTCCCACTCTCTCTCTCTCTCTCTCTCTCTCTCTCTCTCTCTCTCTCTCTCTCTCTCTCTCTCTCCTCTCTGTCTCTCTCTAGCAGCTGCTGTTGGCCATTAAAAACAACTTGATTTGGTTAGCTAATTATACAGCTAATACAAAAACTGTTACTATAACTCGAAATTGGCCTCAATACATCACCTTCCGTCCGCCGCCTGACTCTAGCCCCAACGATCGCACAGTGGCGAAAATTAAGAATTTTTCTGGCAGAAATTCTTCAATGATTATGATAAACCTTTGCATTATGGATATACAAAAATTAAAATTAAAATAAAATATTAAAATCAAGTAATGTATAAATAAATACATAAACAAGTTTGAACGCTGCGGTCAGGCATTACTGACTGCAGAATGCTCATTCACAGTACAAAATCTGTCACATCTGTTTTACGATGTGCCACGCCTCCCTTTAGCACTTCAGCCAATAGTATATGTGAATACAAATTCAAAGTTTTTCTTTTGCCCTTAGAACATTCGTACAACATTTAGAGTTTATGCCAAATGAAACGACCGTGGCGCCCATTGTGAATCGGCCAAAGTTGAGTTCGCGCCGCATTAAAATTTTACGCGTTAACGGCAAAATTATACGAAATCATTTTCGGAATGCAATAAATGAGGCCGCAAGTTAATTCGAGAGCGTGCGCGCTGCTCAAATAAAATGTAATGTCCTTTGGATGGCGCTTTAAATGAGCATCCCATCAGCCCAGCGTCCCATCAGCCCAGCATCCCAGCAGCCACTAATGTCGCACCCAGCAGATAGCAGACGCTGTCCCAGCGCCCACTCGTCCGCCCAGGACCGATAAGTCGCGGTCGTGCCAGAAATTTAATCGAAATGCCCTGTGTGTGTCTGTATGTATCTCTCTCTCTCTCTCTCTCTCTCTATCGGTGTGTGAGTGCTCTAATTGTGTCTGTTTGTTTGCCTTGGCCTACGTCGCCCACATTGCCTCAACAAAGGTCTCTATGATAGCATTGTAATTATATTCGTGTGAGTGTATGTGTGTGTGCATATCATTACAAATATATAGCTGTGCGTGTGCGAGTGGGTGTGGGTGTGGGTGTGGGTGTGGGTGTGGGTGTGGGTGTGGGTGTGGGTGTGGGTGTGGGTGTGGGTGTGGGTGTGGGTGTGGGTGTGGGTGTGGGTGTGGGTGTGGGTGTGGGTGCTTCTCATAACACTAGCAATATTTATATGTATTTCTCGGAGGCACGGACGTGCCAGAAGTTAACAAGAGTCAGAGAATTCCGATTCTGCAATTCAGATTATCTAGACTCAACATTGAATACGGTATAAGTAGTAGAGGAATATATGTACATATGTTCTGAAATCATCCGGATTTACGGTGATAAGAATATTGATAAAACAACAAGAAAAACCATCAGGACCTTGCCTAAACATATAAAAACTATGATCCACTCTCTTATCTGGCATGAGAGCGCCTCTACCGCTACGATTCAGATTCTCTGCCTTCCTGATTAGTCGAGCCCGTCTTAAATGTTCCCACGATCCACATTCGTATCTTATCTTATCACTGACCACGATCTAGCGATCGCTCGGAAATTTGTGGCCTTGAGCTTGCAGATCTCCCATCTTCATCTTCTCTCCTACAATAACCTATTTTTCCTGCATTGCAGCCGATTGCAAAGCTCTTCATTGCGTTTCTGTTTGATTGAGCTGCACGAATATTATTAAGACATTGAATACAGATAATATATTAATATTAAATAAGAAGTCTTTAAAAAATGAATAATAATTTGCAGCTCCATTTGTACCTTCAGTATATTTACTGAAATATATAAATACATATATTTACTAATTTTGTTGTTTCCGAATTGAATTTACATTTCGAGCGCGTGGCTCTCTGTAAATATTTATATATTCTCATATTGATTCTTATAGTCTTATTGCAAGACTCTTTCCCTCTCTCTCTCTCTCTCTCTCCCTCTATCTCGCTCTGTCTCCATCTTTGTCTTGCTCCTAGCTTACCTAGCTTCAAGGCTCGAACATTTCTATAATATTTATTGCCAAACGCCCACTATGCCATTGCGTTTATTTGCCAAAAGTGAAACAGAAACCGCCAGGCGCACATAAATTACACCACAATACGCAATAACAAACAATCAGAACGACGACGACGACGACGACGACAATTGCTAAATAGTTTCGCTGCTGTTTGCGTGGGTGACTGTCTCTGGCCTTGCCCCGTTGCAGTCTCGCCCTCTGCCCCTCTCTCTCAGTCTCCCTCTCTCTCTCTCTCGCTCTTTGTGGCTGCCTTGCTGTCTTCAGCTGCAACAGATTTAATTTCAGATACGCATAATAATTGTGCGGCATCTAGGCGCTGTGGCACATGGCCTGGCTGGGGGCATATCAAAAGTATTTGCATAGAGCGCTTTGCCAATTCCCGAGACACTGGCATGCGGGGGTGAAGGGGCGGCGCCAGATTAAGGAGTCGAGGCTGCTCGAGGCGCGCTGCTGGCGCCACTCAAATTGACGCTTCACATGCCGAAATGGCCAGGCCAGGATGGCGCAAGTAACGGTCACTTCCGTCACATCCGTCAGCATAACATCCGCAAGCATTTCAACAGCTTCCGCTGGGGCAGGCGTTGCTGCTGCTCCTGCTGCTGATGCTACTCCAGCTGGTGCTGTTGATGACAACTCGTTAGGGGTTTTGCCTTTGGCCAGCGGCGACCCTCAAAATGTGGCTAGGTGTGCTGCCCGTCAAGCAGCACCGGAAACGGGCAGCCAAATTAATGTTAACGAGCCAAGTTAAATGGTTAAATTGTTTCTAGCAGCACACCCACACACACACACGGCAACAGCGGGAGCTGGAGCAGGAGCAGCAACAGCTGACAGACTCTGCAATGCGGGCTACGGGTTACGGGTTAAGTGATAGCCACATGCGCCACGGCAACATCTTACCTCGTCTCTCTCTCTCTCTCTCTCTCTCTCTCTCCATCTGCCTCTCCCGCTCTTCTTCTGGCACCTGTCACTGCCTGTTGTTCGTATCAGCTGCGCCAAAGTTTTGCTCACCTTTTCTCTTCTTTTCACCTGTTTGCATGTCTGTTTTTTCTTCTTCTTCTCCCTTTCCCCTTTTGGCTGTCTGTTTGCGTGTTCGCTTATCGCTAACAGCCTTCAATTTAACAATTTCACTTTGTCACGTGCCCGAGCTCCGGTTGCCATACCCACACTCTAGCCGCCCCTCCCCGCACAGCCACACCTACACCCAATTGCCCTCCTAGAGCCGAAATATTTAATTTTTATCTTTTTCATCGCGCTTTGTTGTTGGCCGTAAAAGTTTTGCACCCTCGTGCTGCTGCCACGTTCTTGTACTTTAAATGTCGTCTTGCCAGTTAGCCCATTGTTCGCTACACTCACACACTCTCTCTCTCTCTCTCTCTGTTTCCCTCTGTCTCTCCTTCTCTCTTTCAAGTATTTTATTTAGCGATTTCGATCTTTAAGCTGTCAGCTATGCGGCAACAATTTATTTCGCTAATTGAAAATTTGTTAAAATTTTCTTTTAATATACAAAGCAATTTATTAGAGTATATCGAGTATTTATAGCGCCATGCCCGACTAGCTTGATACCCGGTAAAGTTACAATGAGAGTTTGCTTAAAATCATCATCTTTAGTTAAATGAAGCGTAATGATTCTTAAATACAAAGCATATCATACGATTATTAGTCTATGTTATTAGAGTAGAGTATTTATAGGGGCATATCCGACTAGCTTGATACCGGGTACAGTAACAATAAAAGTTTCCTCTGAATGAAACTAAAAACTGAGTTGAATCCATATGGGAAACCGAATCTGAGTTTGTGTCTGACACTTTCTATGGTATTGTAACTAATCAGCTCTCTATGTAGCAGCTATATATGTATCTAGCAATTTACAGTTCACTCCATGAATGCGCTACAAGCGATTTGTGCTGTGGCCGGAAAACTCATTTAAAGATGTGTTGTTTGTTTAGTTCAGTAAAACTGTTGACAGACATCAAGGTTCAAGAAACTTATTAAACGTCTTGGCGGCTCACACACATGCACGTTTTAGCCACTTAGCGTATGACATGAATGTAACCCTAACGAGCAAAGTGTTGCGAGTGGCGAGTGTAGCAAGGCATGTGAAGCCCCCCAAAACACACACACAGACACACACAAGCTCCGACTAGGCCAATACATGTGTGTATGTGTGTGTGAGTTTGTTTATGTAAAGGCATCTTTAGGTATCTAAGCCAACGCCAATTTCTTAGCCAGTCACTGTGACTGTGACCGGGCAGGTAATTGTGACTGCGACTGTGATTGCCGCTGTAAATGTTTGAGTGTCGCATTAACCGTGACAAACAGCGCGTCAAGTGAATAGCAGCAGACGCGACCCACTGCCGACGAGAGAGAGAGAGAGAGAGAGAGAGAGACAGTGAGATGGAGAGATGGGAGGCGAGCAGACAGGGATTGCGAATGGGTTGCACAGGGGATAAGCGGCTGAAGTGAGCTGCATGTGTGTGTAGGTGCGTATGTGTGCGTGTATGTGTATATATGTATATAGAGCAAGCCAGTCAAATAGACAGACCTACTAATAATTTGAAACCCAGTCGAGGCAGGCGTGCGCTGATAAGCGGATATATATGTACATACATACATAACGGATGTGTGTGTGTGTATGGCAAGCTGACATACAACTATGCAATTGCAGGCAATGAGCAAAGCAATAAGCGACTGCTTGGCTGACAAGCAACACAACAACAACAACAACAGCAGCAACAACAACAACAGCAACAATGTTAATACGCTTAGGAAAAGCCAGCTTAAAACTCACAGATGCCACTGTGCCTCTCTCTCCACCTCTCTCTCTCTCTTCAGCTATGTGTGTGTGTAGTGCATAATGGCACACTCTTCAAAATGCGTTGACGTTGACTCTTTTTGTGCTCAAGTGCCCAGTCTTATTCGCTGTCTCTGTTTATATACCCTGTACCCTTTGGCGATATTCACCAAAGAAGGGTATATATGTTTACCTAGGCCAATGACAATGAGAGATGAAGAAGCAGCAATGGAGACGATAGTTATTTAAGAGCCAGCTATAGTTGACAGTCTCAAGAGTAAAGACGAAGAGTAGAGAGCAAGTACGAACTTTTGAGGTGTTTTCCTTCACACAAACAATGCCTAAAAGAAACTCTCTGACAGCAGTAGCTCGCTGAATAGCTATTCTTATGAACAAAAATTCAATTAATAATAACACGAAACAAAATATCTATGGAATATAAGTAGAATACACATATGTATATATTATGCTTGTATGAGTATATACCCTATCTAGGGTATTTTGTAGTTGTGCATCTTGTTTGCAGCACCTTCATAGCGGTTTTTCTTTTCGACTGCATTTTGGCGCTCATCTGTCGCCTGCTTGCTCGCCCTACCACTCCTTTTACCATCGCCTCTACCTCAGCCTCTACCGCCGTCTCTATCTCTTCTCCGTCAGCTTTCCTTCTCCCCCTCTCTCTCACCCGCCGCTTATGTTCTCTTTCTATTTTGTTGCTTTCTTTTGCTCCAGTAAGATGGCAACCTTAAAGCCCCAGCTAGAGGAGTTTATTATGCATGCAACTACCATTGTTAGTGCCTTTGTTGGCTGCTGCTGCATTGTGAAACAGATTTTCCGTTGTTGTGGTTGTTGTTGTTGTTGTTGCTGCTGCTGTTGTTTCGTTATTCTTTTTCCATCTTGTTTTTGCAGAATATTGTTTTAAGTTGGCTTTCGAGCAACGGCTCACATGCCACCTCACCCAGAGCTCTACCAGAACTGCTGGTGGCATGAGCCTTGTCTGCGGTTTTGTAGCTGCCATTCAAGTGCGGAAGTTGTTTAGTGGCTGCCATTCAGCCATTCAGGCGCAATATTAAGTGGCATACCACACGTTCCAGCCCCCTCCTGTCTCCTGTCCCCTGTCCCTCTCCCTGTCCCTATCGCTGCCAGAGCTATACAATGATGTAGAGTGTCTGCGTTACTGCCCCTGATCCCCATTGGCTGATCCTGTCTGCGCGCCAATGAACTTGAAAATTAAGCTGTTTTTCCTGTTCAATGTTTTCGGTGTTGTATCGCCAGCAGCAGGAAATGGGTCAATTTCCCCCGTCCCAGCCCAGCAGCACATACAAAAATATTGAATTGCCATCAGCTTCGCCTGGCCACTGCAATCATTTGACATTGAGCACATCAACTTCATATCAATGCGATTTATCGATACATACATACATATATGCGTATGCATAATAAATATCTGTAATTTCTGAAACACAATTATATTTACAGGGTCAGGGTTGTTGTATGATGTGATGTATACCTTATATATATTCAGATTTTGATATAATACATGAGGACGGCAGTGGCACGTGATTTCTGTGCAGTTTGTCAACCAAAATGATTGATTGACAGACGACAGGCCGACTGATTGACGCGTTAATGACAGATTGACGGATTTACAAACTGGCTCACTGACAGATGAGTGGAGTAGTTGGCTGATTGATTGACACACTGTAAAGCTTGCTCATTGTTTGCAGAGCTAGAGGCAGGCTGACTGATCGATGGAGAGTCTGATTGAGTCTGAATTGAATAATAAGTCACGAGCTGAATAGCTTATGATGATGATTGAATGATTGAATGAATGACTGACTTTTTAACTGATGACTGACTGATTGTTTGGCTCAATGACTGCCTTCTGACTGACTTACTGTTTAGCTTCTGAGTGATTGATTGACTGATCTAAGAAGTGATTGACTGACTATTTTTCTTTTGATTGAATGATTGACTCATGATTGATTGATCGGATGAAATGGCTGGCTGGGTGATTGATTGACTTATCAATTTCTGATTGACTGACTTGTTCATTTCTGGTCGATTGACTGATTGACTGACTTTATAACTTTTGATTACCCATTGATTGGACGACTTATATGAATAACAGTCCACTGATTGATGTGCTAAATAGCAGATTGATTGATAGACCCTCTGCTGATTAGCTGATTGACTTGCTTATAAATGTATCCCTGGCCGACGAACGGAGTGATTCATTGTAAGCGAAGTGAGTAGATAATACACTGAAACTAGACGCCGACCAGCAATTTGATGGACTCCCTGATTGATAGCTCCATGCTCTTCTCAACTTTAAAAAGCACACTTCATTTTCTAGTTTAGTTGACGTCAAAACTTAGTTTTAATAATATTTCGAAAAAATAAAAAATAAAATAAAAATATTATGCCACGCCATGCATTTATCAATTTCACGAAAGCCTTTCAACATGCCAAGCCAAAATTTATGATTCAAATGCATTACTCATAGACATACATATACAAATACATATATGTAGTATTTATATATACATATGTTATATACATATAGCTAAAAGCTAAATGTAATCCAAGCATCAAGTTGGCTTTCCTTCCTTCACAATTCGAGCTGCTCTTTTGGTGCGGCGGCTGCTCACTTTTGCAGACGTTGCCTGATGCTTTTTTATGGTCAACATATTGCGGACGCTTTATTTGGTTTTAATTTAGCGGCAATGCTAAATGCATGCCATTTTATTTACACACACCATTTGTTGTTGGGTGTGTTGCTGGTGTGGCCTGTTGGCTCTTGGCTCTTGGCTGTTGGCTGCTGTTGGCTGCGGCACAACTTGAACTATGAGTTTATTTACATTTACATTAATTTTGTGTTTCTTCTATTTTTTTCTTTTTCATATTTTCGCTTTGCGCTTTTGCCATTTTCCGGCTTCCGTTTGTGCTCCCCTTTTTCGTTTCTTTTTTCTTCTCTTTTTTGTCAGGAGTTGCATTTCGACGTTGCGTCGCGTCAAGTCGACTCGACGCAAACACTAAGACTCTTGAATAACTGAACAGTCAACAGCAGCAACAACAACAACAACTACATCAACAGCAACTAAACGTTAACTTCAGTAGCGCCGAAAGCACAACTCGTACTTCATATAATTCTTTACTTGCTGAACTTATAAAGTTTTGCCATGATGCTAGTAGTTTCTTCTCTTGCTTTTCATTTCTTTCATTCGTTCTTTCTTTCATCTTAAACACCCAGAGCTGGCAAACTGACTGACATTCGCTTGTTGGCGTGTTTATGTGCCTGGCAGCAGCCGGACAACGGTGCGTATGATTAATGCGGCGCATAGCAAATGCAGTTGTGGCCGGCATGAAGCGAAGGCCAGCGGCGAAATGGCCACGTCCCCTCACCCAACCGTCTGGGGACTTAGCTGCAGATTAAGAGGTAAACAGACAGAGAGAGAGAGAGAGAGAGAGACAGCCGCATAAATAAGCAAACACTTGCACACAACAAATGATTTGTTATCTCAGAAATGTTAATATTTATGCGCTTTACTCTGCGCAGCGCGCACACCTTGGGCGACAGCGTCACAGCTGAGATATTTCAGACAAGTTGAGTCTAGTTGGCTTCTTTTATCACAATATAGTATGTCATGCTTACATCTGCCGAAACGCGCTCTTGACCAAAAGCAATTCGTTGTTGGCTCTGTCGCTGCTGCCGCGAAACGTTGGCTAGTGTTTGCAAAGTAGGTTTTCTTGTTGGCAGCAATCCCAATGTTCACACACGCATACACACAGACTTACTCAGCCAGGCAGACACAACATCATTATCAATGTAGGCAATAAAATGTGAGCCCCACACGCGCACACACACAGCTACAACTTGCTAGTTGTGGCCGGGTCCTGCCAGAGTCCTGCCTGTTAATAACGGCAGTTATTACTTAAGTCTCTTGTTTCATTTCAATTTCATTTTTGTGCTCTGCTTGCATATTCTCATTCTTATTTACATTCGCATTCAACTACATCGCGGCCACAGTCAGTTTTTGTTTTCGTTTCGTTTCTCTCTCTCTCTCTCTCTGCCATGATTTAAATATTAATCATACGCCTCATATGCTCTACTTATTTGTACATATTACAATGTCGACTCGAATGACAGCAGCTGCCTCGGCGGCGGACTGGTTGCATCGGGCGCTTCTACATAAATGTTATGCAATATACGTATGCTTAAATTGCCTGCCGCCACACCGCCCCCACTCGCACCACTCACACCACAGCCGCCCACTCACACTCAGAGCACAAACTCATGTCGGTTTTGTCATTGCATTAGCATAAAAATGTTAAGTCTTTGTAATGGCAGCAGCGGCAGCAAAGACGGCCAGCGGAAAATTCTGTCATCGATTTTTAAAGCGCAAGCAAAGCCTAGGCTGAGCCACCGAACCACCCGGCCGTGTGGGCAGGGGCCGACGGTGGTAATCCATAGCCAGCTAGCTGGTAGTTTAGTTTTTTGTTTTAATGCGATTCTATTTTATAGAAATTGAAATGCCTTCGGCCCGCGCCGGAATCACAGTCGCTGCTCCTGCAATTGTACCGAGCTCTGCTGCAATTCTTCCATTGTGGCCGGCTCTTGTTTCTCAGGCAGTTTGTTGTTGTGCAGCAAATGAGAGCAGGCTGTGGTCTGGCCAGCATCAGTTAAGTAGCTCAAGTTTTGGCAGGCCGTACAGGCCCTAATTCAGTTAACAATTGCACAACTTTTGTTTGCAGTCGAGCTGTAATTAAATAATGCATCAGAAAACTTATCGGGGTAGCTTAGCCTGCAGCATGGCTAACAGATTTACGGTAATGGATGTAAAGCCTTGACTATGACGTATGACGGAGGAAGGGCAGGCTGCCTGGCAATGTTTGACTGGGGCTGCTCTATGAGCGACTATTATGGCATCGATAAATAATGATCGATACCCTATATAAGCAAATATGCATTAGTTGAATCTTGACTTTGACAGTCAGACATATGACAAATGAAGGAATAAACTGTATTTTGTATTATTGAGACGATTCTTATATTGACGATAATGTATTATCGAAAGCTTGAACAGTTTGATATCCTGTAGCTGAAGTTGAAGAAAATACAATATTAAAAACACTCTAGCACAACAAATCACTAAACTTATAGAGAGTCTTATGATTATTTGCCCTGGAAGTGTTTAATATGTTATCGATAATTGCACTGTATTGTAAGATAATCGAATTAGCACCTCTCCCGAAAAAGACTTTTATCAAATATTAATATAAGCAGTTACCTCTTTGTCAAAGCGCTTAGGCTTAGGCTTTTGGCCACCCAATGAGCTTTGCAATTATGGACGTCGCCTGGTCACTCTAATTTACTCAAATTAAGTTAATTGTTCGAATGCTGCCCTGGCGTGTCCATTATTAAGCGGCTCGACATTTTCCATTTGCATACTTTTCGCAAAATTCGCAGACATTTTGCTGTTGTTGCTGTTGCTGTAAAAATATGCGCAATTTTGTGCGGCAAACGTTTCTACATTGAGAGGGACTTAAAAGCTCTTTAAATATACATATATATACATATGTGTGTGTGTATAGTTCGTGGCTATTGCAGCACATACAGGAGATAAATACCACCCGCTGATATAGCATCGGGTGTTCATTTGATACGCAGATTATCGAAATTCCAATTTTAATATACATACTTTGCACTTCATTGCCGTTGGCTCGCGCCAGACAAACAAAACAGATATTCAGAGAGAGAGTGTGAGAGAGGGGGGGTGGGGGAGGAGTAGGAGAGATAGCTCTCTCTCTCTTTGTCTCTCTTAGCCAAGTTGTTGATGCACCGTGCCATGCATTAGCTTATAGAGTGCACCTGCTGCCTCTCCGCTGCCTCCATTCGTGTTGCTCTATGTCACAGCCGCAACGCTCATCCGGATGCTCGCAAAAGTAATTTGCATACAGAGTCACAGTTGGCAAATGACTTGGCAATTTTGTCTGTCTGTGCGTCTCTCTCCCACTCTCTCTCTCACTCTCTCTCTCTCTATCTCTCTCTCTCACTCTCGCTCTCTCTCTCTCTCTCTCTCTGTGTGTGTGCGTGTGTGGGCGAGCTGTTCGCGATTTGGGCATGGTGTGCTACTCATCTGCCATGCACTCTGCATGCAAAGCCGAATTGTGAAGTGCAACAGCGCAATTAATAACAGGCAAACGGCGTCTCAGCATCATCATCGCCATCATCATCGCCATCATCATCACCATCATCATCATCATCATCATCATCATCGCCAACAGCATCCGTAGGCAACCAGGCTAACCTGCCGCCGGAAACAGCCGTCAAGCTCAGATCACACTCACATACCAACCACACCAGCCCCGCCTACCGCCTACCGCCTCTCGTCTCTCGCCCAGCCGTGGCCAGCCCAATCGAGTGTCCTTGTCTCGGTTGTATTTGCATGCAAATGGCTGGTTAGTTTTTTACGATAACCGGGATGGGGGCGGCGGGGGCCCACCCCTTAGGCTGCGTTTTATGAGCGGGCGAGCTGCAAGCTGATTTTACCTCAAGATTTGTGGGCACAGCCGCAGCAGCCGCAAATATGCAAAGGTAAACCGAGTAGATGCCATTAAAAAAAAAAAAAAAATAAAAAAAAAAGAAGCGAAAGCCCCATCAGAGCTCTTTTACTTATTATTATCTGGAATGAAATCGCAGCTCAAGCATTACAATACATTTCAACTGGGATGAAAGTCGTCGGCTCTTGCCGAGCATCTTATTAAGGTTTCTATACCAAGTTAGTTTTCCTATTCACAGTTGCCTAACAAGCCAGAGCAACTGTGAGTTGATCCATCCAGTGATGTTAACCCTATTTCAGTAGTCGTTTCAGCTAATGCTAAGCCGGAAGTGTTGAAAGACGAATTAAAAAATATCATTTAATTTTAATATACAATATGTAAAATTAATTGAAAATTGTTATACTATTTTTGATGAATTTTATCATAAAGTGCTATATTGTTATAGTCTTGGTTTCACCTATATATGTACATATGTCGTATGTCGTATATCTCTTTCTCACCTGCGCAACTATCAAGCAGCCACCCAATAACAGTTAAATCCTCGTATAGAGCTTTAGCTTTATGGTTCATCAACTTAATTACACTGAGCACAAGACTTAGCACTCGCTGTTCGAACAGTATTTGGCAAATAGTATTGGGTTGTAAAAAGCTTGTTTCAGCCATCGTAAAGCCAAACCAGAGATAGATATATAGATACATACATAGATGGTTATAAATGCAAAATAAAAAATCCAGTAAAGCAAAATACAAACAAAAACAAAAATATGTAATTTGGCCAAACGTGTTTATCTTCTGTCGCAATTCCATTTTCATTTACATTTTCATGCTGGCCATAAATGCTTGTTACACCCGGCAGATGGTTGACGTCGTGTGCTGCTGCTGCTGTTGCTGTGACTGCGTTAATTAAATTACGACAACTGGGTGTTGTCAACGACAGCTCGAAGAGATTCTAATCGACTAAATGAGTACCAGCAGCAGGCAGCAGCAGGCAGGCAGCAGCAGCAGCAGGAGAAGCCATCAGGCAGCTGTCTGATCTTCTGTCGAGTCTCCATTTCATTTTAATGCCTGCTTACCTGCCATTTGGCTGGCAAATTCACAAACACCCGCACACAAAGAGCCCCATCGAACCCGCCCAGTTCCAGCTGTACGGCTCCTGCTACAGTCCCTGTGCAATATTGTTGCATGATTGACAAACTTTATGCTCGTATAGGCAAAGACATGGCCACGCCTTTTGCAATTCTGCCCTGACATTATAGTCGGGCACATAATTAAAATGTGCATAACAGCAGCAGGAGTAGCAGTGGCAGGAGGAGCAGCAGCAGACAGAGGGAGAGAGAGAGCGAGAGAGAGAGCGAGAGGGAGAGATGCTCATCTCATCTCTCAGTGCATTAGTTTTTGACATGAGCATTTTTGTGCAGCTTCGCTTCTGGCCCATCGACTGGCAGCTGTGGGCGCAGTGGGCGTGGCTGCATATGTACACGTAAGTGCGAGTATCAAAGTGGAGCCCAGATTTGTAGCGAGCAGCCAGAGAGAGTTGTAGCTTTCGTGACTTTGGTCAGCCTATTTCCGATTTTTGCCCAGTTCCAGTCCAGTCCACAGGCCACAGTCCAGCCCAGTGTCCTGCGCATCCTGTGCCATCTGCCATGTGCCATGTGCCATGTGCCACACACACACACACACACTTTGCTGGCTCGCCTGCTGTGCGCTGCATATGTTATGGCGCCGCATTTGTAAGTCTTTCATGTGGCTGCCACACCCACATACTGGGGATTCCCCTGCATATAAAAAATGCTCTGCAGCAACAACCGAAGGATACGGATATGAAGGAGGAGCAGCAGGTAGAGCAGCCAGGCAAGCGAAAGAAGAAGAAAAACACATGCACAGCTGCCAAACCAATTTCAATATTCATTTTCGTTTCCGCTTCAGCTTCAATGTGCAGAAATTTCTTACTTAATCTTGGTTTATGTAATTTTTATATGCCTATACTATGCCCAAGCCAACCAGCCATCCCCCAGCACCTGCCGCTGCCCCTGCCCCTGCCCCTGGCTGCTAGCACTCTTTGCCCTGCTACCCTGGGCTGGCATCCAGTGAATTGTTCAAAAATCCTCAAGCCGCCTTGCTCCACTCCGGCCAAACCAATGGTCAGGCAGCGCACAGTGGTACCAGATTGTTAAATTAGGACAATTTCAATTTTGTTGTTTCATTTGGAGCTTATAGCTATACAAGTATAGGAGATAACCTATTACCCGATTTGCCACGCCTCCAATGAGCAGATCGGGAAAATAATTTTGAAGGTTTTCACAAAACCAATATACTCATTTCACTTTTGTGAATGAAGAAAACTAAAAGTAAATCAATTATAAATGCAAATAAAATTAAATATAATAATATTTAATGTAATATAAATAATAACTATTGAAAAATGTACCCCACTGTGCGCAAGTAGCGCAGTTGTTGCTGTCGCTGTCATGCTGAATGCTGCAAGATTAAAAGCGAAGTGCTTGAACAGTTTCTCAAAAAAAATGTATATATATATACATATATATATTTATATATATATATATAATATATATATATATAAGAGCCCGGATAAGAGGGAGACTGTCGGAAAATCGGGTGCACATGAAATGAAATAAAATGATGGAAAAGTCTTAAATGTCGGCTTAGTGCGGCTCAGTGAGATGGCTGATGCTGATGCTGATGCTGCCGAGCCGGCAGCAACTGCGACAGCAAATGCAGCTGGACCAAAGATGGCATGGGCAATGGCAATGTGAGTGGAAGCAGGGAGCAGGAAGCAGGAAGCAGGGAACAGAGCTGTTGTTGGGGGTGATGCTGCGATTGGATAGCCACTCCTTTTGCATATCATGGCTTTGTATGGCTTAGGCTGTGCGATTGACCATGCCAGCCAGTCAGTCGCTGGCTGTGCTGAGCCGTTGAGCTGTTTTGCTGCTCCACTTTTTGGCCGGGATGGGGAACATCCCGACGACGTCGCCGTCGTCGCTTGCCAACATATTTTGCAATTTTTGCGATTAGCTTAATGGATTTATGCGCTGCAGTCTTCATATTAGCACAGGATAAGTTCGGGTCCAGCTGCCGGCCACAACTCAAACTGTAGGCCCAAATTGAGTTTTGACTCAACTCAACTTTTGCCTGCTCTCAAATTGGCAGCTGCTAATAGATGAGCAAATTCAATTGAAGCCGCACAACGCGCGGAGCTAACAACTTGAATAAGGCCTTTTTATTTACCGTCTCTCTCTCTCCCTCTATCTCTCTCTCTCTCTTTCTCTCTTAGTCTAATTAGGGGCAACACCAAAGCCAATCAATGTGTGACGGCTCCCACTCAACGTTCTGCGTGTGGCTTGTTGCAACACAATAAATGTGGCAGCACAACTGTCAACAGAAATCGGCTTAAAAATGCAAAACTCTACATCTCCCGTACGATGTCTCTCCCTCTCTCCCTCTCTCTCTCTCACTCTCGCTCTTTTGCTGTGTATGTATGTGTGTGCATTATTTGTTTTCCTCGTTCTGTTTGTTGTCCCGTTTTTATCTGCAACATTTTTACTCGTTATTAATATTTTTTATGGCTTGACGGAGTTGTTTCTTTTGTTGCCGCAACCGCTTTGAAGCCACAAACAGTGCTCAAATAAAGCAAATGATGTGAGTGTGAGTAGTATGTGAACGACTAACAAATACCCTGTACAAGAACTTTACCTTAAAGCTTGAATGGATATTTGAATTTAATATTTCCAAAAACCAAACTTGATAGTTTAAAAAATTTATGGTATATTTTCTTGTAAAATTAATATTTTAAAAAATATTATAATATATTATTATATTGTTGTATATTATTAATTATATTATAAATTATATACGTTAGACATTTTTTTAGAAAAAAACAAAAAAAAATATGATTAAAAATAATAAATAAAAAAAAAGAACAAAATCAGTAATTATTTTTTTTATTAAATTATTATTTTTAATTTTAATAGTATTAATATATATTAAATGTGTAAATTGTAATAATAAAAAAATGAAACATTTTTAATTATAAGAAATAAAAAATAAATAATTAAAAATATGTGTTCGGTTTTATTTTGTATACATACGCCATTTTCTTTTCAATTAATGTAAAGTGAAAAATGAAAATAATTATAAATATAATAATATAATATATATATATATTCTTATTCTTTCAAAATACATACATATATTAAATTTGATGACAAATCAATTAAAACTGCTGATTTTAAATAATATTTTTCTTTTAGTTTACAAAAATATTTTTCAAATTACTAAATTTTGTAATATGAACTATTTTATTTTCTGTTAGTCTCTACTAATAATCGGGAGAGCTTCTCTCCAGTTAAAGTTGCCATAACTTTACTCTCAATCCAATCTGCCGTCATTTAGTATTTTGTAGAGTTGCGTAAGTCTGGTCCATTTGATAATCGGCATGGAAATGTTTTATCTGCAGCTTTCTTCTTCTTTTTATGCTGTCGCCCCCCATAGTTGTTAGCCCCACTGAAGCCCAGTCAAGAGTATAGTTAATTTATAGTCTTTCCGCTTCCGCTTCTTCTTATTATTGCTTCTTTTTATAGATTTCTTAACAGGGCGCATAATTGAAAGAGTATTTCCGTTTAGCTTGATTCAAGATAGTTGTATTTTTATTTATCATAGTGGAGCCAGTGGCCCCAGCTTTGTTCCTTTAGCAAATTGATTGAACTGCGCCAACAGAGAGGAAGAAAGAGTGTGAGAGAGAGAGAGAGAGAGAGAGAGAGAGAGACGGGAATGAACACAATTGGGCACAGCGTTGCCACGCTGTTGATTTTTGTGTTTATTTATTTTGTTGGGCATTTTTTTGGCATTTTATATGTATATGTACGAATATTTATTTCCATTATGTGCGGACGCTGTTCCCCGTCCCTCATCGTCCGTCGCCCGCCGCCCGTTGCCCGTTGCCGTCACAACAGTCACAGTCACAGTCACAGTTTAATGCCCATGCAGCGATAAATGCGGATTGTGAACGGGAATGGGATTGTTATGGCATTGGCTGAGCCGACTCGGAAGGCAACCGAATGGCTGGGGACGACACAGGGATTCGGTGAGATTGCGGGGGCCAAATTGTGGACCGCAAAATGCAAACGCGGTCGAGGCAGACGGCGGTCGCTTTATGCGCTTAACGGTCGAGTTAAGGTTGCTGTGCAGCATTTTGGCATAATGCCGTTGAATTTAACAACTCCCACTGTCCGCTTTACATCTGTATGTGTATCTCTCTCACTCTCCCACTCTCCCAGTCCCCACTCTCTCGCTCTCTTTCGCTCTCTGTCCTCTGTCTGTGTGTCTGTTGGCAACTGTTTGTCCATCTTTGGCGCAGTCAGCGCCTTTCGTGCGTTTCAAGTGCGGCATTAAAATTTATGTCAGTCGCGAAACACGACTCCTCTCAACGCGCATTGAGTTATTTATGTGTACGTTCAGCAGCCACCACTGCCACAGCTGCTGCTCCTCCTCCTGCTGCTGCTGCTGCTGCTACTGCTGTTGCTGTTGCTGCCCCAACTGCTTCATAAACTTGTTAAGTGTTTTTGCCATTTCTGCCTATGGCCAGCCAACGGCGTCTCGTCCAGCTCAGCTGCTCGACAACTCAGTGCCACAGACAATTTTTTGGCGCAAGTGAAATTATGAATTCCTTTGTCGTTGCCACAGGACAAGCGCCCCAAATGCTGCAAGTAATAAGCGCCATCAAACGGTCGAGCAATAACAATCTATTCCGAAGCTGAGAAAGCAAAAGGAATACTACGACAACCCTAATAGCAATATATTTTTTATGAATGTTTGAGCCGGCGACTCTGACTGCCCGCCTGAGCCACATACGTAACTATTTTTAACAATTGACTCCATCATCGATTGCAATCAGTGATAATAATCACACATACGCATGTGGACACACACATGCAGACCGTCTGGCGGCATCCGCATTCGCATCCGCCTTCCCATCCGCATCCGATCTCAGCAAATCTCAGCACTGAGTCGACAGTTGGACTCAACTTAGCTGCCCAAACTCAGAGCGAAGGCAGAAAAAGTTGCGCATGATTTATGGAATCATATTAGAATATAAGTTCATTCATTTTTCTCTCTCGCTCTCCGTGACTGCTCGAGCTGTGGCCGGCCACAGCTGCTATTGTATTGTATGTTGTGTGCCTGTCCTTAACTGCCTGTCAAATTTAACAAGCGATTTAAAGCTGGACAATATACTTTGGAGTTGAAATTGGGAGAGATTTGAATTGCTAGCAGTTTGGAGTCGGCAGAAGAAATATGATTCTCATTCAGAGCTACTTTAACTTTACATGACTGTCAAATTTGACAAGATGTTTCATGTTTGGCTGTGAGGCTGTGAGCCTAAATTGATGATAGATAGAAACAGATTTGAAAAATAAACGCTAGTGTGGATTACCATAGTCAAAACTTCTTTTATCTTGTAGTTAATAGTCACTACAAGTGCCTGTCGAATTTAACAAGCGGTTTACTGTTTGTCAATAAAATTTGAAGCTAAAATCATTTTAAATAAGATTCACTTCAGTAAATCGCACGCAGTGTCAAGGACATCTCTTCATGCGGCTGTCAAATTTAACACGCACATTAAAGCTCACATTGAAAATGACAACAATATATTGACATTCGGATAACAGGTTGAAAGATATCAGAAAAAAGATAAAAGCAACGCATATCACAATTAACTATTAAGTTTAGCTGCCTGTCAAATTTAACATGTGTGCCCATTTTGTTTGACGCCCAAGCTAAAAACAATTGCTGGAAATCTTTGAATTAGTGAGTTTTCATGTCACTGTCAAGCTTAATAATGCCTTTAGCATGCACATTGGCTCCACATACTTGTCGCCTGTTAGTTTTCGGCTGTCCGATTTCGCAATGGCTGTCAAATATATGACTAGCATATCACACAGATATGCTGATCCTTGAAAAACCTTAAAGCATATATTTGCTGACTTGTTTGCGGCTGAGGCGTTGCCACAGCAGCCTCAGCAGCCTCAGTTGCCGCAACAAGCAAACAAGTTTACCATTTTCATTGACAGTAAAACTTTAACTCTTTGTCAACTAACATGAAAGTCACCAACGGGTCAAGCAGCCTGCAGATAAAATCTTTAAGACATCCCAACAGCTCAGCAAATTTGCTGCCCCCAAACGGGGCTCAGATTGTAGTAGTTGCAATTGTAGCTGCTGTTACTGTTGCAGTTGCTGTTGCGTTTCCGAGCCATTTACATTGACATGCAACCGGAGAGCCAGTTGTGGTTAGCCAGATAGTATTTGCCATATTACAATCACTTTGGCCACTCGGCCAGCGGGCCGTTACGCCTTCATTTGGGGCAGTTGCACAGCTGCTACTCCTGCTGCTGCTGCCGCTGCTGCTGTTATTGCATTTTGCAAAGTGAGTCTTTGACAAACAAAACGCTGCCAATCATTCAAAATTTGCATGCGGCTCGCAGGAGGAGAATTGTGTATGCCACAGCTGTGGCAGCACAGTTGGCACTTGAATGCAGCACCACTAGCAGCAGCAGCAGCAGCAGCAGCAGCAGCAGCAGCAGCAGCAGCAGCAGCAACAGCAGGAGACGGAACATGAATTGTGCATTGCACAAATACGTTTACATTGCTGATGCCAGCAATTTTGCCAACGTGTCGCAATCAAAAATGCAACGACTAAAGTCAAGCACATGCCTCTGATTCAAATTCTCGTTCCGATTCCGATTCCGATTCCGTATTCGATTCCGTATTTGATTCCGACTCAGATTCTGTCTCAGATTCAGTTTAGGGGCGAGTCAAGGCTCAGTTTCTATTTGCAGCTGAGCACTGGGCATCAGCATTCAGTGCTAAACTGATTGTTGGCATTAATGCTGCGCATTATTTTGGCTTTGCGTTCAGGCACTTTTGCATTACACAACACAGACACACACACAAACACACACACACATACACACATAGTTAGCTGTGTGCTAGCTTGGAGCCTAATGTGCATAAATCATGCAGGCAAAAGAGCAGACGGTAACACACACACACACGCGCACGCACACACATACACTGAGATTGAGTTGCAGTCTGGCACTGGCACTGGCACTGGCTCTGGCTCTGGCTAGAGAAGCTGTTTGGGGCTGGCCCAGTCATTTGTTAAAGGATTTCACTTGCTGCCTCCTTCGGGCCACGAAAAATGTAGGTACTTGGCCAGCTGGCAGCTGTTACACGGCAACAAGACACGACCCGAACGCACACACACACACATACACACAACAAAGGCAAACATTTGCCGCATTTATAACCAGGCAATTCACATGCTAAGCTCGTCAAATTGATTTGTTATATGCATAAGTCTATGTATGTGTGTGTGTGTGTGCTACAAATAGTGCTGCCAGCCTGGCAGCTATAGCTATATTGAATCGTTGAATAGCTTTTCTAGCCGTAACAATAGTAGAGGCAAAAATTCAACACTTCATGTTTTTCATGTTTCTATCGAGGTATTTGAATGAAAGTATGGAATGCTGCATAAAAAAAGAGATATTGAATTTACTGTATTTAAAGAGTCCTTAAACGCACTTGACGGAGCTGATGGGGATAACCCTCCTCCAGCATAAATGTTAAACTTCAGCTATTCCTCATTCATAACCATGCACTCAATAATTTGATATATTATAATAACTAAACATTTGATTTACTATCATATTTCGTACATTCTTTAGTATATTTCCTGGGAAGTTTTATTTTCCGCATGGTAAACAAATCAGAAGCAAGACCGACAAAGCTGTAGCATAAGCCTCAGCCTTTCACGGCTAAAATTACCCAGTTCCCAGTTAGGCATAACACTAAGAATCAATGGATCTATAAATCTAAAAAAATATATTACTTCTACACTGAATCGAATGATCAATTAGAAATCGAAACCTATTTTGATCCGAATTCGCGCAATTACACGACACACTGGATTAAATAATACGAAAATGTTTCTCTATGTATATATTCCATAAAGAAGACTTCATGTTTAGCTTCTTCTAGCTTTTTAGGCTAAATAATTTGACTCGTGGCTGACCTGAGGAGTGGGCAGCACTGCCCGGGTACTACAGCCAAACACATCAATCCGAATTCGTTTTCATAATGTGCGTGCAATTAATGAGGATTTACGCGTAGCATTTCATCTCAGTCTTAACTTCTTTCAACTCTCGCTCTCTTCATCCTAATCCAGGACTCGGCAGCATCAGTTAATAGTTGTGTATATAAGATGCTAGCAAGCAGTCTTTATCTGGCTCTCTTCTCTCTCTCTCTCTCTCTTTCTCTCTCGCTCTGCCTGTCTGTCTGCCTGTCTATCTCTCTCTGTACACTCTTTTAGTTAAATCGCCTCAAATGCCGCTTGTGCAGCAGCAGCAGGAGTACTGGCAGAAGCAGCAGGAGTAGCGGTAGCAGCTGACAGGCACAGTTGGGGAATACTGCGCGTACGTGCCATGCCTTTTGGTTAGACTTTAAGCACACTTGACGCTATAAAAAATGCACCAAAATGCGCATTTGTGACAGCTTGAACAGAAAGAGAAAGAGAGAGAGAGAGTTGGAGAGAGTAAAGAGTCAATGGCTGACAAGCCATGATATTTATGTGCATAAGTGATTTAGCAACCCCATATATAATATATGCAACGCAGACAGCACACACACACACATATATATAGTTGATGCAAATCAACATGAATTAAATTAAGCAGTAACAAAAGTAGAAAAGAGTAAATCTGAAACGTCATTGCCATAAATATATATGGAATATAAAGCTCAAGAAGTTTAAGCTCAGTATTAAGAGAAGATTCAGCTGCAGAATGGCGTGAAAAGTCTGAGAAAATTTGTTGGGTATCGATCATTGATCGATTGAAATTGCAACGAATTGAGTCAACATTGTTTGCGCTCACTAGAGCTACAGGCATAGCTGTATAAAATACATACAAATATAACATAAAATGCTAAAGATGTTAAAGATGCATTACATTTGCTTCTGCTATTTCTCCTGTTGGGTCAGCCTGAATGGAAATTTTCAGCATTTTATATAAGCTTAACATTTTTAGAATATAATTGAACTGACTTAATGACTCTGTTATACTCAGTTGCATTGCATTGCCTATGTTGAAATGATGTTAAGAACTGCTAATATAGCTTATGTTAAAGCTATGTTTACATACGTTAGCCTGTTAATCCCCAATCTGTTAATCGTTATACAAACATATGTTTATTGTTATCTTAACATATATTATTCAGCTGTTAAGCTATGTTAAAAGCCTTCGATTAACATATGTTAGTCAGCTGCTAAGCCTGCTATTGTTTCTTGTGTTAAAGCTATGTTTGGAGACATTGCATTAGCTTATGTAAGGCAGTTGGTATTTTTAAACATGTTGCCTATGTTAAAGTAATGTTAAGAACCGCCAAACTAGCTTATGCTAAATCTATACGTTAGTCTGTTAGTCTGTAATCTGTTGATCGTTATATAAACATTTGTTAGTCAGCTATTAGGCTGCTATCGTTGCTTATGCTTAAGTTATGTTAAAAGCCATTCATTAACATTGCTTATGCTAAGTTTATGTTAGCTGACTGTTAAGTGGATATTGTTGCTTTTGTTTCGTCTATGTTGTGAGCCCGACTATGGCATATGTTAGTCCACTGGGTACATAGGTATATGAATTATGAAATCTTATCTAACGTATAAAATGATAACATAGTGCGAGTCAAAAATTACAGTTAGTTTACATGGATATGTTTAGCTTACTCAATCACTGTTGACCTAAACTGAATGTTAATGTGCCACACATTAAACATGTCTTCCATTAAAATGAAAAATAAGGCAAATAATTGAATTCGACAGTCTAAAAGGTATTCAAGTAGCACAGCCCCAGGCGACTCGCATTCGGTATAAACATATAAATAACATGTATATATATGTGAGTGTATACATATACATTTATATATTTATGTTTAATTTATGAATTAAATTCTTAAATAAAACGCTTAATGTAATGTGAAGGCCCTTAAGGTGCCGGGCAGAGTCGTGTGGAGAGTTATGAACGTTGCGAGCAGAACGACTATCACAGGAGTAGCTGCTGCTGCTGCTGCTGCTGCTGCCAGGAGTAGCCATGCGGCAGGGCGCTTCCTTGTTTTGATTTATGCGTCCACTGATTCTGATTCACATAAAATGCCTGGCCCACCATGCCAGAGTCGTCTGGCAGCAACAGCAGCAGCAGCAGCAGCAGCAGCGAGGCCTGAAGGCCATGAGAGGCAAAATTATTAGCAACATCAACGCCAACGTTGTCCATGCAGCCGCACACCGACTGAGGTGAGCTGTTGGCGGCTTGTGCGGTTTGTGGCAGCCACTCCACCACTCACACACACTCACACATACTCACACACACCTACACTCAGGCACTCTGGGCAGGCCATGGCAATGGCCGTACGCGGTTATCTTTATGGCCGCGTGCTGCCGCCTGGCGGTTTAGTATGCCACAAAAATACACTAGCTTTTTGTTGCTTTCATTTTCATTTTCATTTTGGAGCAAAATTAAAGCCATTCTCCAAGTTCACAAATACGCCGTAAAGCAGGCAACGGACCGGCCCACACCTGCCACTCGAATTTTACAGCCGGCGCACAGTTCATGACACCTTTTCCCATTCGTTCGATGTGCGTTATTTGGTCGTTTGTCTAAGATTGAATGCATTTGCAACAATGTGCGTGAGTGCGTGCGTGAGTGTGACTGGGTGTGAGTGAGTGTGTGCGTGCGGGTCAGGCAGGCCGTCAACATTGTGGTATTTAACCCTTGTGCGCACGGGTTCAATGGCCCGTGGCCGAGCGCAAAAACTGAGCCAAAAAAGATTCCGCGCAATAAATGAAAATGCCAAAACAAAAGTTGCTCATACGCCGCGTCGCAGCAGCAGCGACAATGTCCGCTGGGCTCAGTTCAGTTTTTGGCCATGCAATCTCCGCTGCAGCATCAGCCCCCCCACTCGGCCAACACTTGCCCAGCAGCCGACCGACTCTGGGTCCCGTCTGCAGCGGAAGTTCAGGGTGTTGATAAAGCGGAAGCTGTGATAGTTCTGCCGCAACTCCTGCTCACGCTGTTGTTGCTGTTGTTGCTGCTGTTGTTTTTTTGTTTTGTTTTTCATTTTCTTTTTGTTGCTGTTTTTCATTTTGTTTTTCTGCCGCTGCGCTCCACTCAAAACTCCGGGGCACTTGCTTTTTGTTGTCGTCGCGTGCGAAATTCTCTCGGCTGGTTTATTTGTGCCACACGTTGCCATTCTGCATCATTTTCTCGCAATTTTCGTGCACACCCTTGCAACACTCACCCGCTTCTAGCTCCCTCCACCATTGACCGTTCCCCATTGACCAACAATTTTAGTTGTTGTTGCTGTTGCTGTTGTTGTTGCTCCGCTTCTGCAGTTGTTCGCGCGTAAGCGCCAACTTTTTTTTAACAGTCTTTCCTGCTCTGTGTGTGTGTGTGCGCGTGTTTTTATTTTGCTACAGCCAGCGCCATAAATATGCAGACGAATTTTATTTTAATTTTCTTTGCTGGCCGTTGATAATGTTGTTGCTGTTGTTGCTGTTGCTGTTGCTCGTTACACTCGAAAGACATGCACAAAGGACAAATTGGAAAAGTTTTATACAGTTTTACATACTTGCACACACACACACACACACACACACACACGCACGCAGAGAGATGTAGGCATACGTGCAGCATAAAGTTTGTGCCGGAAGTTAGCCTGATGACATTGATAATGTTATTAACCGAAAAATATCTACAAAGCTGTGTAAAACCACTTAGCGATACAGCGCCGCACCGCCGCACATTTCAGCCACAATAAAATTTGGTTGGCGGCAAATTATATTGCTCGACAACAACAACAACAACAACAACAAAAGCCTGTCAGAATTAATGTCAAAAGTGTTTGCTTTTATTTCCAGCTTTGACACATTTTCCTATTGGAATTTTTTGCATTGTCCAGGCGAAAGTCTCAGCTGAGATTGCTGATGATGATGATGTTGATAATGATGCTGATGATGATGATGATGATGCTGAAGTGGCAACGCATCCGGGGAAAACTTCGTTTTTCATTATTTTAAACGTTGCAATAAAAATGCATAATGAAGGCGAAGGTGCGAGTGAATATTAAAAGCCAAAGAGTTTTTAATTTGTTGCTGTTGTTGTTGCTGTCATTGTTGTTGTTGTTGTTCGCCTTCTTCTTCTCTTTCTGCCATTTTTTAATTACGCAACATAATGAAATACGCTTGATTAATGTGCCAAGTTGGCTGTGCCAACAACATGTTGTTGTTCTTGTTGTTGTTGTTGCTGTTGTTTGGCTGCGGCGGAAGTGGGCACACTTAAGCGGCAAGCAAAAGAAGTCGCTGACAGCAGCTGCCGCCAATTGCCAGCACAATGCAGCGCAAAATGCGCGTCTGTCATACGTGGCGTATGAGTAATGCAAACAGCGCCACAGCCGCAAACCGATAACACGACCGAGCGACCAGGCGACCAACAAACAGACCCACCGAAACACCACCCAATCGACCCCACCCCCTCCCCACTCTGTCCACCAGCCCGCATTTTTGCGTATAGCAAGCATTTACAACGAACAGCAGCAGCAGCCAGCGAGCTAAAGAGCGAGTGGGAAAAATTGTAATTCGACTTGGGACGGAACGCTTGACAGAACCAGAACTGAAATTGCAATTGCATTTGCAATGGCGAATCGCGTAATCGAGTCAAGGCAATTCAACTGCTGCCGCTGCTGCAGCTGCAGTTGAAGCTTCAGCTTATCAAGATACAAACTGCGGCACTTAATCAGCCCGGCCAGGCCTAGGGCAGCAGCTCGGAGATAGAAATCTCAACATTCGAGCATAACAAAGGCACAAAGTGACCAAATTTCGCACAGTGTACTCAAAGCGAACCCAAAATATGCGCCGCTTGTAGTTGATTAAATTCTTATTTCTCATTTGTGTGCAATTCTCATTTCAATCAGCTCAAGTGGAAGTCAAACAGAAACTTTGATTGAAATAAGCTGATTCAAGAGGGGAATTCATTGAATTTGTTATTTATTTATTTAGGTATTTCTATATTAAATCGTTTTTGCTTTCGATTTACCGAAAGGCAGCAGGCGAGGCGAATAATTCTTCCATAACCTAACTAAATATACATATGTATTTTATATTTTACATATGTATAATATTTATACATACATATGTACATATGTATACATGTAGATATATGCTCAAATAGAACACATTTCAACTCATTGTCTCTAGATTTGAATGTGAAGATCTATAAAGCTATCTCTCTCTCTCTTTCTCTTCATCTCTTTTAACTCAAATAAATTTCTTAAACTTATACAAATATTAGTTCGATTTCAAATTTTCTTAGCCATAATGGCATGTCTTTGAGCAATGCCAAACCAACCAAAGCGAATTGGAATTTTCCCTACTTTTTTTTTTTGGCTCCGAATATTTGAATTTGAAATTTCGCCAATGCGCCAAAAATGTTGCTAGGGAAAATTAACATCAGCTGCTGTGCAACTGGATAACAAGCGGCACACTTGACATTCCCAGCAGCAGCAGCAGCAGCAGCCCACAAACACACACAAACAAGCCACACACACACACACACACACTCACGCAGACACATACATAGACACGGGCACTTATGCATCGTGAAAAGCGTGTGGCAAATGCGTTAAATGTCGCTTATCTTGATATATTCTGACACACAGCAACATCCCCACACACACACACACTCACACACACACACATGCACATATACGTAGTGACACAGCAGCAATGTGGCACTTAGGCAAACATGCAACGCCTGCAGCATATTTCCAATTCAAATTGCGAATATTGCAACAAATTTCGCCATCGAAGCCCCGCTAAGCCCGTTAGCTAGAGCCACGCCTCCACAGCCTTGTGAAGTGGGCAAATACGAAGTGCGAAAAGCGAAAAAGAATACAAAAAAATCTACGCTCAATTTCGCTTCAGTTTTTCTTTGCTTCGTTTTGCTTTTTTTTTTTTTGTTGTTTTTTGTTTTTATGAACGGCGTTTGAAATTTTTTTTGATCGATGGTTGAATGCCAGCTGAGCATGTTGCAAGTAGCGTGAAAGTGAGTGAGCAGGAGGCGGGGGCATGCCACCCACTTCGGCTTGTATGAGTGTTAAGGATGGTCGCTCTGCTTAGCTCACTATACGCTCTCTCTCTCTCTCTCTCTCTGTCTCTGTCTGTGTTGTTGTTGCAACACGTTTGTCTGTGGGCGTGGCAGCTGCACTCGCATTCGCACAGAATCAATTTTTGTGCATTGCCAATGCCATATTGCAGCTGCTGCCCCAAGCTCCCACTGCTTAAAGTGCTTGCACACACACACACACACACACACACGCACAAACACACAGACTCGTATATAAAGGGCAAGTGACTTCAAATTGATGTTTATAAAGTTGTCGTTGCACAGTCGCCGAGTCAAAGTTGTCAACACGCCACAAGCCACGATTGGAGTCGGTTGAGTCGGTTGAGTCGAGTCGAGTCGAGTCGAGTTGGGTTCGAGGCCAAATGCTGTTTACTTTACTTTCGCTTGGCTTTTTATTACAATTTCTGTGTGGCGGCTGTCAGCCAGGAGCGAAGCCAACAACAACAACAACAACTGCGAGGACAACCTTTGACTGCTTCGAGGCGAAATTTATTACTTCTTTAACCATAGTTGATGCTCTTTGACAAACTTAAATTGAATAGACCCAGGACTCGTTAGGCTCTTAGTCAGGCACCCAACCAGCCCAATAATCTGAGTCGAAAGTTCATGGCACTAAAAGTATTCACAAGTGGCATTCACCAATTTGCAAAAATGTGGAGCCCAGCATCTCAGCCTCAGCCTCAGCCCCTGCCTCAGCCTCAGTCTCTGGGAAGTCACCTATTCGAGCGAAAGTTTTACAATGAAAGCCCAATTTGGTCGTATGACTGCAATTTGTCTAAGCCAGATGAATGTGTTGAGTGCTGTTAAAAGAGAATGTTCGTTAAATATAGTTTTAATTGAAATGTTTTACATTACATTACATCATAATGAGTGGTCGAAAGTCAAAGGTCGGCCCTTAATGCATAACGTCTGATTAATTTTTATGATATGCAAACTGAACAGATAAGAGCAAATGGAATGCAAAAATAATATTATTTCCATTGTTTATTTAGGGCATATGCCGGATGTAAGGGAAAATCTTTCATATATCCAATGGGCATCCAAGACTTCATTTTCATTTCTTTTATTGGGATGTATATTATCGGTCGAAGCGGCTCTCTCGGTCTCAGATAAGCAGAGTCATATGCATGTATATACATATATATCAACGATAACAACTGTATATTAACTTGACTTAGTATACTCTGCTATTAGCTGCCGATTTCAGTTTGAGCTGAAACGTCTTTATTTTGGAATTATTTATGCTGAACTGCTCACAGCTCCACAGAGCGACGTCTTCTATATAAATTCCTTATCCACTTGGAGCAATTTCATTTTCCGCCCATCCCTTTTCCTCTACCCTACATCCTCTACATCCCTTTTCCTCTACCCTATATATGGTCTGCCACGGCGTGCAATTGGAGCATAGGTCACATCTGTTTCTCTCATATAAGTTGATAATAGTCTGAATGTGCAGAAAAGAAGCAGAGCGACTATTCTCAATATACTCGAGCAGAGCATAAGAGCTCTATATCAACTTAGTTTCAAATGTTCCCCTCTATGACAACTCAAATAACTTAATCAGCTTAAAAAGTCAATAATTTAATTGTCACTAGTTAATTGCAAATAGATTATATTATTATTATATATTATTAATTATATTAATCAACTTTACTTAACATACAAAATTAATATTAATAATTAATAGAAAAATATATCGTGTATATATTTGCTCAATTAGCATTTGATGTTTCATATACAGATGTAAAGACACTTGAATTGAATCTGAGATTATTTTATATAGTTAACAGAAAATTTCTCCTCTCCAGGTCAAGCTACTTCTGCTTCTTAAATACAATATTATATATGTATGTAAAATGATATATAATATATATGAAATATGTGGAGCTGATTTATGTTTATGTTTTATGTTTAATCCAGCTTGCAGCTCTTGTGCCCTCCCTGATCAACAGTTACATTCACTCGTTGTCTACTTGACTCTACACACACACACACGCATGTATGTACATGTATGTATGTATGCATGTATACAAAGTGAAGTGAAATACATAAATGCCGCAGCAGGTTTTCTTTTTTTTTTATCTCCCCCAAGTATGAGTATTTACCAGCAGTGGCTGCACAAACAGGCTTAATGGGAGCACACACAGAGCGAGAGTGAGAGGGAGGGCGAGGCTGAGGGGTTGGGAGACCCACACAAACACACACATTGAAAGGGCATACGGAATTGGCCCGGACATAGATAGGATTGGAGCATGATGCAACATGGTGGTGCAGCATGGCGGCGGTGCAAGCGGTGCAGGCGGTGCAGGCGATTGCGCTGTGAACGCTTTGTTTCCACTTGCCTGGCATTTGCTGCGACTCTTAAATGCATTATCGCTGCCATTCACGGCATTATAAGCGGGCATGTAAACACCATTAGGACATCAAGTGTTTTGCCTTCTCTGAATAATTTAGGCGACGCTTTGAGCGCTGCCAACTGCATGTTGCACACGTCCGTCCGGCACACACTGACACACACCTGCACAGCTGTGTGTGCGAGGGCAGCTGCATAAAGCGCAGAGACTGGCAGCGTATGATTATGACGACAGCTGCCCCAATGCCGGATTCCCATTTAAGCGACGGCCTGCTGAAGCCGCGTGTAAATATTTAATGTGCCACTGTTGCCAGTTGCCAGTTGCAAGTTGAAAGTTGCCAGTTGCCAGTTGCCTGTTGCCAGGTGAGCCAGGTGAGCCAAGCCCTCTGGCAGCTATTATCGCTGCTGGCTGCAAAATTAGCTCACAAACTAAACGCAAAATAAGTTTTGGCAGTTGCGGAGAGCCATTCGAGCCAATTGAAAGGCGACAGCAATGCGCTTACTTTGATGATAATTGGATTATGGCATTTAATACAGCTACACACAGACACACACACATACACACTCTAACAATCAGAAGAGCTCTCTGTTGAATTCTTGAACAGTTCCAGCGCAGCTGAGTTTGTTTTCTTTAAGCCATATATGCATGCCACTTAACAGACAGTACGTGTCAAAAGCATTTACACAATGAACCTTGTCTCTCAGCTATTTCGTGTATAATAAATTGAATTTGTTTATATTAAACAACTGGATTTCGGCATTTATATTAAGTTCCATCGAAATGAAGAAAATTTATTAAAACTGAATTGAAAGCGAGCGAATTTTCAATTGAAATCCGATTCGAAATCGTTGCCAAATTTAAATGTAGCACTCGAAGCGGTCTACAAAATGACCACTTTCACATAGGAGTGATCTGGTTGAAAATGACCGACCAGGAGATACCCTAAGCCCTGAGCATACCTGATACTCTGGAGGAGAGTCGTGAGGATAACATTCAAACTTGAGTCAAATTTTGAATGAGCTCGGAGGGGGAAAAATGTAAGAGTCCAAGATCCGAATGCGTTCATAAACAGAGGGAGGGACGGATGGATAGCCGGATGGACAATCAGACGGAAAGACGGAGAAGTGACGGAGAGAAGCACGAGAAATAGACAGACAGAGGGATGGAAGGAGAGACAGACAGACGGAAGGTCGGACGGGGAGTTAGGCGGATGGATGGATGAAGGAAGAGATGATTGTATATTAGGGCGAACAGACGATCGACTGGATGAACGGACGGAGGGTCGGCCGGACGAACGGAAGGACGAAAGGGCCAGCGGAAAGATGCCCAAGGCTATTAAGCCCTAACTTTATGAGGTCTGCCACGCCTCCCTCTGGCATAAAGACACATGTTCACAAAACCAATACACCCAAATGCCTACTTGCAATGGGTTCAGGAAATACATAAAGTCGATTTATGAAATTTCAGCAAACTTGTCAGGGATATTTAAAGAGAACTACTTAGTCGCAAGTCCCCTTAAGAATGTTCGTTGACAAGAACTTTTGGCCAAATGCCCTCAGCTAGGCAGGCAGGAAAACCAATCAAGGCAGCTTAGACACACTTAAGTCAAGTGCCAAGCAACAGTTAAGGCACAACAATATGCACCAGGCTAGACAGAATTTTTTGCCCTCAAATGACAATCGAACATTCGAGCTTAATTCTCTGAATATCCACATGACCATGCATAGCCACATTTGTATTTGAGCCTTAAGCTAGGCGAATGTGAGTGCGACCTGAGCGAGCATTCACAAGAAATTAGCACAAAGAAAAGGAATAGACCCACACACACACACACATACACACACACACATGGATAGCGAATGTGGAGGAATAAATATATAGGTGGAGCAACAGCGGAAGCAGCACTCGGACTCGGAGTGGCATTGAGCTAACTTTTATTCAGTTGCCAGTGCAGTGCATTTGGCTTAATTGATTGTTTGATAAATCGATTGGCGCATGAATTGTTAATTTAAGACAAGCGAACAAAACGACGAGCTGGCACCTGCTGAAAAATGGCTGTCACATCATAGACGACCAGCAACAGCAGCAGCAGCAGCAGCAACAGCAGCAGCAGCAGCAGCAGCAGTAGCAGCAGAAGCAGGAGCAGCAGCCATGGTAAAGTAAATGTAAGCTGTCCTAACATCCAACACCCACTCAGTCAGCCTCAGCTGCGGGAAAGGGTAACGGATGGCGTCCACTTTGCTGCTTGGCTGGCTGCCTGTCCAGATTGTGGGTCGTGGTCTGATGCTGGGCCAATTAGTCGACTGTCACCGTCACCTGTCAGCGGCACTGACGACGGCAATGGCAACGGCAACGGCAACGGCAACGGCAACGGCAACGGCAACGGCAACAATGACAACAACCGGCAGCATGCTCAAGTCGAGCTTGGCATTAAGTTGGCCCATCTTTTAAAGTTGCGGCTGTGCTCTAGCCAGTGCATACAAATGGAGCTACAGCTGCATTTGCCGGCCAACCAGTCAGCCAGTCAGCCACCCTACCGCCCACTGACTGTGTGCAATTAAAAAATAAAAAAAAAAGAGAAAAAAAAAACAGAACGAAGGAGTAGCAAAAAAAATTGTCATGCCTAGCAGAAACATGAAGCCAAGCACTGAGATTACCTGCAGCAGCATACACAGTCACGTGCCTGCACACACCCACACACACACACACACACACAGAGAGAGAGAGATAGAGAGCATAAATGGTTTCCAGCTGCTGTTGTCACCGTTACAATAATTTCGACAGCCATCTTGCCGCCTGGCAGACAACCCAGAGCCGAGCCGAGTCGAGGGGTCAACGGCACAGCAGACAATGCCAACGAACGAATAAGCCAAAAAATAATAAAAATAAAAATAGAAATACACGAAAAAAAAAACAACTTCCTGGTAATGTGTGCACTTGTCGCATGTGACTGACTAGCAAATACCCTTACTGACAGCTGGCTGAGCTATTAAATGTATTTTCTTTCTAGTCTCTGGGCAAGTTTTTAGTCCTTAGCTAAAGTTGGCTCGAGCAACTGCCTGTTACATATACATGCAGCACTACATATCATAGCCTCTTGGAGCATTTGTTAGGGTATTAGCGAGCAGTGAATGCTCCCAAGAAATGCATCTGCTTGCATCACAATTTCAATCACTTTGCCAGCTCTGTCTGCCTGATCAGAAAAGCGAGCTAATTGCGGCAAGTTGACATTGCCTCTACCTCAGCAACAGCTGATGAAAACTCTAGCAAATCAACAGTCAAATCTGAATCGACCAAGTCTCAAAATAGACAAGCTTTTAAGGTAATCATACACATATACGTTAAATATATATAATGGAAAAAAACAATCTAAACATGATTGATAAATAAAATAAAATTAGTTTGTCATGGTTGATCGTAACTATAAGTAGGTATTCCTATAGACTTTTCTTCCATATGGAAATAAAAAATTAAAAAATAACAAATTATTTTGAAAAAAAAAATATAATCTTAAAAAGTAATACAAATTAGAAGAACGAGATCTCTCCTAAAAATTTCTTAATGTAGAATACATCATTCCGCTTACATTTGATATTAATTAGTGAAATTCTGAAGTATATTGGAATGAAATTTAATATATAAAATGAAAGCAACTTGTGGAAAGAAAGAGCGTAGTCTCAAATCTAATATGGATGTATAATATTTGATAGAGCTCTTAGAAAAGTTTCCTTTCAAATGAACTCTCCGAAGTTTCTCAAGTGAATAAGTTCTTCTGTATCCCGCACTATTGACATATTAAATAAGCTTCCGTGACTTTGCTTACTAAAAACAGATTCAGAATTTTATTAAATTTTGTTCACTGCTTTTTCACACAATCAATGTAAGCTAATTAAATGTTAAATGGCAAGTCATATTGATGGCATGGCATGGCTTAAACAGCAGCTGGAATATTCAACTCGGAAATGGCATCACTCTTGTTTGGTCAGCCTCGCCGCAAGCTACACTGCACTTGCATTAAATGTAGTTTTGATTAATGCCACACAAACAGAAATAAGCGTAGCAAATTGGTTCTTCGAAGCTGCGTCAAATTTCTGCTCGTTGCATATCAAATGCAGAATATTCATTTTTATATTCATGAGATGCATACATATGTACACCCTGAGAGCCCGCTCGCCCCGGCCAAGCCCCCGCTCAGTCTCTATAAAATTATGTAGGCACACATACATATACATCTGTATGTATGTACATACAGGCATTCTAATAGCATTGCGATTGCAGCCTACTGCATATGTATTAGAGTCCGTTCGCTCGACTGTCCGTTTGCTGCATGCGACGACTAATGAGCACGATGGCCACATAAATATGTTGGCAGGCTGCATGCATGTAAATGCCACATATGTGCATATACGCATAGATAAACACACACACACACACACACACACACACATACAAGGCATATGTGTGTGAGTCTGTGGATAATATTATGCAATTATGTATATACATAAAATATAAAAATATTTTCTAGTGCCTGGCGAGAGCCGAGAGCCAAGCATGGGCCAGTCGACTAGCATGATACCCTGCTGAAATCAAAGCAGTTCTCACATCTCTCGTGCCATATACCCTATCGAGCAGAGGGTATGTCCGACCCAGCCACACAATCTTTGCCCAGCTGCTGGCGGACAATTGTTTTTATTCCGCTTTCACATTTGCAGTTTCAATTGCCATCGCCAGCAATACGCTCCAGCTGGCGCCCGGGCGTGCTCGCCCCGCCGTTGGCCCTGCAGCACTTGGCCCCACCAATATCCACAGTCAAACTGGTTAACTAGCCGCGAGCCCTGCTGTTTCCTTCTTCTTATTCTCTATTCCGGCTCCCTGTGCCAGCAGTTGTTCAAACTACTTCAAGCGCTGCTTGGCTAGCTGCAATAATCCAGGCATTTCGTTTTATATGCTCAGCATCCACACACTCACACACACTCACCCTTACACACACACATACTTTAAAACACACAACATTTCAATGAAGAACAACTCTTTAAGCCAATGGCCAAAAACACGTTATGGCAATGCTCGCAATCAACTTATCAAGCGTCTTTCAATTTATACGATTCCTAGTTGTGCTTCTATTCGAGCGTGAACTACTTCATTTCGGGGCCCTTCTCAGTCTAGTGTTTTGCTACGTCATGCACGAAATTGCAATTAGTCCTCTCCTATTGGCCATGTTACCTGGGCCACATTTAATAATGTCGCGCTGCTGGCTCGACATTCCGTTCAGGCTGTGCCGGTCAGCTTCAGACGAGCTTAATTAAGTGCCGAGCCATAGCCGCGCATTCGGGACATGTCTTAAAAATAAACCAAGTTGCAGCAGCGAGGGGCTGGAGGAAGGCTGTGGCTTAAATCAAATTAATTGTTATCTAAATGATTTGCATCTGCATAAAGCGGGCAATAAAATGATATAAGATTAAAGAGGCCAGGGCACTCTCTCGACTCTCTCACACTCATTCTGTCTCTATCTATCCCTCTGGTCAGCTCTAAAAGTTTATGTCGAAAACTTAACAGCTTCTGACATGCACTAATTATGATTTTATGATTTTAATTACTAATACGCACTGTGGGCCGACCTAAAGACCACTGGGACAACACATGCTTAAATCTCTGACATCCAAAGGGGGCTGGGGGGTGAGGGGCTGGCAGAGCTCTGCTTCCCACACAAACTAGTTGAAGCAGACACACACACACACACACACACGCGTGCTGCTTTTCCGCTTCCGTTGTCTTTTGACTCACTCGCATATCAACATACTTAAGTCGCTTTTTATTTTTTGCTACCAATACTCGACTGTCTGAGGGTCTCTAAGTGTGTGTCTGAGTGTGTGTGTGTGTGTGTGTTGGGAAATTAGCAAAATTATAGCTACTTATGCGGCTTGGTGTTTTCTAAGACATTTGTGAATACGTTTTGGCCTGGCCAAGACGCCGCAGTCATTAAAATGCTTAATGTGAGTTGGCAGACAACGGCTTCCAACAGCAGCCAAAAGTCCAAACACTTGAAACGTTTTTACTGCTCGGCTCACATGCTCCGTAAGCTGAGAGGCTGGGCCGGGTATGATGATAAACACGACTCCGGCGTATAGCCTGAACCTTATCTTAAACGCCAATGCCCAAAATACATATGTGTTGACCCAAAGTAAAGCCATAATAGTTTTAGTGTATCATATGCTGCTTCATGTCTTTGTACTTTTTTCGAATTGAAAATTCCAAACAGTTCAAAATTCAGCATTCAACAAATATTTTTTATATCACAAATTTTTCTTTAAATATCTTATGGAATTCAGATTCCCAAATGAATATGTGCATATGCAAACTTGTTATGTTTGTTTCTGTTTTACATATATTTTTTTTCATTGCAGGAATACCAGCAATGTTTGCGTTAAAACTGTTAAAACATTTTAAAAACTATCGACAGACACTATCGATTGGCCGCACAATTGATATGGCCCGCTCGGACTGGCTCCCCGGCCAATTTGCACATTTTACCTACTGGCCGAGCGTCGACTGTGCCGTCATAAACTGTGGCCGGACCCTCCCAGTGGGCCGCGCACATTTAACGCTCACTGTTGACTTAGTTGTATGCGCATTTGTAGCCGGGCAGTCGGGCAGTCTGACGGTCGCAGGGTATCTGGCAGTCGTCCACTCAGCTCGCGGCGGCCGTTACCCTTCCGTGCCACATGCTCAATAAATATCGTAAATAAATTTCAATTCAATGGAACTTTTTATGCAAGCTGAAATTTTCTGCCCCTGACTGCTCCTGCGCCAGAGTCCCCATCCACCCCCCGATGCAGGACATGTTAGTGTCATTTATTTATACTTCTTTCTGCCCGACTCGCTCTCACCCATGCCTTAGCCCAATACATGTATATGTTTGTTTGCGGATATGTGTGTGTATGAGTGTGTAATAGTGTGTGTGTGTGTGTGTGTGCGTGCGTGGGTGTTTTATTTATTATTTACATATCCGTTTACGTTTATTTATACAAAATTGCTTTTTGTTCGCTTGCTAACGAATCTTTTTCGCTTCGTGTTCGCCAAATGTGATGCTTTACACACACACACACACACACACACGCACACATATGCGCACATTTGCAAATGTATTTATTTTTTATTCATATATTTCTTTTATGTGTTTTCTGTTTTTTTTTTTCGCTCAGCATTTTAAATCCCATAACTTGGCAACAAACTGCAGCGATTTTCATGCGAAATCCGCTCTCCTTGTCACTGACTTTGCCAGATCTAACTGCCAGCTTTAATTCAGCTAAGCTCGAAATGAAGATAACTTGAAATCTATAATAAGATTTGAAAATTAAACAAATTTTTTCATGTTGAAGTTTTTTTATCGGATTTCAACTTTGTCTCGCATTACCTGGCGTATACGTAATGTCAACTGGACTTTATATTCTGTGATTGTTTTACTCGGCTTTCATCTGTTTCTAGGGTATGTAATGGTTAACTGTCACAAGTTTCTCAATTATTATTATTAATTTCGTATAGTTCAAGTTTCGTATTACTTGTTTGCCTCACTTTGCGTATACGTAATATCTCATTCTACTGTTTTTTGTGTAATTGTCTTTGATTCACAATCGCTTCGCTTTGTAATATATGGTTATTTTCTTTTACTCTTCTCTCTCTCTCTCTCTTTCTCTCTCTTCACTCTCATTGCCAAAGTTTTACCAGGCATGGCGTATACGTAATTCCCCCCAGCTCTCTGTTTACTGATTGATTAATTTATCTCAATAAAGCTGTTTAAGACTTTATATAATAAGTTGTCAACTATAAGAAGTTTCTCCATTATGATTAATTTATGATAACCAAAGTTTTCGTTTGCACTATGAGACGTATACGTAATATCCAAACTTGGTCCACATTGACAGATTCCATTGTTTCATTATAGCTCGCAAATTATAAGGTATTCTGATCAACCTGCAGAAGTTTTTTAATTAATAACTCAACGAATAATTATTTTTACGCTCAGAAGTTTTATAATCATTTAATTTTGCCCTGCTAACCCATACCACCTATACCTGTGGTACATGTAACCTCCTATTAATTGATTATTTTTCCATTATAGTTCTGTTATGCATTGCACGATAATTTGTCAACGCCCACAAGTCCCACCACTCCCAACACCTATTCCAATTAATTTCTTTTAGCTCAAGTTTTCTATTACTTTTTCGCATAACGTGGCGTATACGTAATGCCAACTCAACTGTCTACCCATTGATTGATTTCTTCATCTGATTGTCGCTCTGTCCAGTGTAATATGCTAATTGTTTGTCAACTCTCACAGGTCTCACACTTATTGTAATTAATTTCTGATAACTGATGTTCGGCGTATACGTAATATTCAAGTTTTCTATTGAATACTTAATTTCATTATGACATTATAGACTCCTGCAGTATCTGTATGCCTTCCTCCTCTTCTTCTCCTTCTCAACTATCGCCAGTCTTTGCACTTAATATAATTAAATTCCGATAACTGAAGTTATCTATCGCACTTTTGCATTCATGTTGCACGCGCTACAGCGATGGCTATAACTCGACTTGCTATTGAGTATTTAATTTCGCTTTTTCATCATTATTTGCGTAGCGCTCCCGTAGAAGATGACGAGGGAAGAAAGCAAAATGCTTGCTCGGCGAGGTGAAAGGCAATCGCCAGCCACATGCAGCCAGTGGCCACTCTTGTAATTTGATAAACGTTTACTTCATCGCTGGATGATGAACCTTCCTTCAGCTGGAAATTCAATCTTCATTTCCTGCGAAAGTTCCGCAATTTGAATACTGTGCAGTGAAAAGGCAGCCGCCAGCAGTGGGCTATGCACGACTTGCTGGGACTCTGTGGCAAACTAATTACAGGGTATCTGCATATCAAGCACTGTTGTGCACTGTTTGCTGCACTTTGACAGACATGAATGGCTGAAAAAGTGATATCGAGGCAAAGCTGACATCGTCGAGTAAAAGAAATGGTGTGTTTACGTGTATGTGTGTTTGTGTGTGTCTGAGTGTATGTGTGTGTGTGTGTGTTTCGTCAATCAGAGTCCTTTGCAATGCGGGACTGTAGCTAAGTGGCGGCCAGGCGCAACGCCAGGCCCCAAACCCTACTTGGCAGCCGTTTAATCCATTAGATATGCATTCACCATTTACAAAGAACAAAGCGCTCACGTCTGCAGCCCCGGCTCATGGCAATGGCTACGGCTACGGCTACGGCTACGGCTACGGCTATGGCTATGGCTATGCCTATGCCCAATGCAGCTTACAATACAATTGGGCCACGCCCACATGACGGCCACCAATATGCGCATGCAGGCAAACCCAGGCAGGCAGCCCAGGCAGCAAGCGAGCCGACTTTGGTTTATTTTCATTGCATTCATTTCAGGCACACACACACACACACACACACATAGAGTAAAAAAAAGAGCTTGGTTACTTTGCATAATTTATTAAATACGAGCAGCTCCGCCGCCGCGCAGCAACGCGATGCATGGGCTCTGGCCCGGGCCATCATCGGCCGTGTCCGTATCCGTGTTTCAGTTTTCAAGCCCCGCCTTTGTTGCAAATCTACTCGCGGCGTATTCTCGGCCTTTGCGCTTTTGCTCTTTCGCGTTTTTTTTTTTTTTTTTTGCTTCAGTTTCTCAATTTCGTTTTTCGGTTTTTTACTCAATTTTTTTGTTTTTTTTTTGAGTTCCCAGTTCTTTTTTGCCAACGTGTCCTGTTCATGGCTGTTAGTTTTAGTATTTTTTCTTTGGCAGAGGACGGCAGGGAGAGCGTGTCGGTGTGGGAGAGGCATTATTTGTTTTTTTTTTTTTTTTCGGCATGGAAATGCTTATGCTAATGTTTGGCACATATCCCCACGCCCTAAAACACGTGCTGCCTCGCCCTGCCAAGCAATGCAAATTTAATGAAATATTCACAGTGTGTGTGAGTAAGACTTTAATGAGCTTACCATGCGGGCACACACAAACACAGACACACACACACACATACAGATACTCTGTGTGCGGGAGGTTGCCCGCAACCGCTTTGTATTGTGCTTGAAATTTGTAGTTTAGTTTTCATTGAAGTCTTCCGGCACTGCAAGTAACTTCCTCATTTGGCCCAGGCCCGGACCCGAACCCAGGCCCCCAAGAACAAGCACCAAACAAAGGCAAACTCTGGAGACGTTTGCTTCGCTGACGGTGTCATCTGGCTGGGGAAGCGACTCCGGCTGGGTCTGGGCCATTGGGCTATATCAAGGCGCTCGCCTACTTATGCAAATGTCAAAAATGCTCCGCAGTACAATGACAGCACCGGCCGACCGTCAGCCTCGCCGCAGCTAACCCTATCGCTACCCAAACCAACCGCTCTCTCTGCCACTACCACTCCACCTCTGCCTCTGCTTCTGTCTCTGCAGCCGCCTCCATCGCAGCCTCTGTCTTGTCAATGCGAGCTTCATACATTACATTATATTCTATTGACATAGTCTACACGGGGTGTATTCCATTTGTGGTGGCTTGAGCATCAATTGTTGGATCATTCTATCCAACATAAGACATGCAACTGTTGACTTATCTATGCATAACAAATATGCAAATAAATTTCATTTGACTGATTGAGTGATTGACGAATTGACTGGCTGGGTGACTGCTAAGCTGATTGGCTGTGAACCCTTTTGACTGGTTGGGTGACTAAACGATTGACTAAATACTGGCAAAGTCATGCTAATTGACATACTCACTGTATATTAATTGACAGATTTATTGAGTGATTGACTGACTTTTTAACTGACTTTCAACTGACTGAATGATGAAATAATTGATTATCTGACCGATAGACTGAAGTACTGATTAACTGAATGATTGATTGATGGCTAATTAACTGCTGATTAAATCATTGACTGACACATTGACGTAAGTGTTGAGTTATGAAATGAACATAGTTAAAGACTTGTTTATTAGCTTGTTGATTGATAACCTGATTGACTCACATCCTACAAGTTTTTTGATAAGTGAGTGACTGTCTTTCAACTATTTGTTTATTGACTGGCTGACAGACAAATATGTGTTGATAGGCAGAATGACTGATACATTATCTGACTGACTGATTGAAAAATTAGTTGCTCTACAATTCACTGATTGATGAGCTAACTAAACGAATGATTGACTTAGTGCGATTTGAGTTCCAATTGGATCACTGACTGATTGATTGGCTGCATTACTGATTGATTGATTGATATTAATTGTATTACTAACTGGTTGTTGATTGATAGATGGCGAATTGAGTTACTGGAAGACACTTTAATCGACCCACTGATTGATGATTGACAGTTTTTACTGAAATAAAGTTAGCTAGACTGACTGATTGTGATTGATTGCAAAATAACTGACTAAAATGATTTGAGTAAGCACATCATATATAGGTTTTCTTTAGAATTTCTTCTTCTGCACTAACTTCTGACATGGATTTCCCTAAAAGTATAGGGTAGAGCATATGTAGAGAGATTAAATAGACTCTAAGAAACTTTTATCATTCGCTCTGGTAAAAGTTTAATTGTGGTCGATGGGAGATTGATGTGCAACTGCTTTGCTCTATAAATCAGTGCATCGAAATTGTGTACAGGCCGGGAGTGTCTTAAGCCAAGAAACACTCAACGGAAGCAACGGTAGACTCAGCGCCATCCTAGCCATAATTTAGCTTACAATGCATTTGGGATGCCATTCTGAAATGTTTTCTGTGGCAGACAAAGGGGGAGTGAGGGAGAGAGAGGCAGAGTAGAAGGGTTTGGCTTGGTTCCTAGTTTTAGGGCGCACAAACTGTAGACATTTTAATCGACCGCCAACAGCTTCAACTTTGCGGTTATTTAGCAGCTATTCACGTTAGCTTTAGAGCTGTTTAAGTGCCGAGGGCTAGGCGCTGCCGTTTGATGTTTGTGTGCGCCTGTCGCTCCGGTGATGCGTCACATTCTTTTGGAATCATCCACTTCAGAAGTTGCTCGAAATGTTTTTGAATTGCTGCTTAAAGCAGGGCACACACAATCAGCTTCAATTGGTAGCTGGCTGTTGGTAGTTGGAAGCGGCCCGGCGCTGAGCTCATCCGCAAGCACATCCTGTGTTTTCCTTTCAATTTAACTCAAGCTCAAAATCGATAGACGTGGAAGTAACTTTGACTTTGACAAATTCCCGTTGCCCAACTTGGCGAACGGGGCTTCCCATATGGCGGCGCAGAGCGTCGGGCGCCGTTTCCGCTGGGAGTCGCAAAACTATGCAAAAATCAATGTGAATAATGTTGCTGCTGCTGCTCGAAGAGATTTTAAGAATCTGATCACAAACTGGCAGGAAATGAAATATTGCTTGAGATAAGTTTGCTAGCCGAAGTTTTACAAAATTAATTATGTACGTTGCCTGCCTTTGGCGTACCCGAATGAATTTTGATTAATTCAGGGCGAACATCGGATCTTTAGCTTTATCAGTCTTAAGCCAGTCCAAAGCTACAGCTAAAGGTACAGCTACAGCTAAAGCCAAAGCCTGTCAAAGGCATGCGAGTGCATGCAGCAAAATCAAAATCCAAACCACCAACAACAACATTGACATCAACATCAACATGAGCATGAACAGTAAATGCAAGTGCCACGGCCTCAGAAGCAGTGCAACTCAATTGGACTTGATTTCAATTCGCATTCACTGCACTTGGCAAGTATCTCACGTGCATCAAACGGCTTTGGCAGCATCTAACCGAGTTGCAGCTGCAGTTGCACGCTCATATACATATATAATGTTCCACTTTGCGGCATGTGACAAAATGCGGGCCGAGTCCGAGACGGCGGGGATGGGCCGGAGCGGGGCTGCCGCGCCGGGCAATGCGGGAGCATTTGGTGCTGAGCCTTTTTGTGCTCCACGCTCCAAGTGGCTACAATAACAAAACACTTTGATTTATTAGCACAATCTTTGCCGCGACACAAGGCAAAAGGGGCAATCAAATACACGCGAAACTAAACCGCAGCCAATCCGGGGCCGCACAGTGGTGCCAAGCCACTTAATTATGCGCATAAATTAAAAACTCTGACAATAAAGGCCACGAGTGCATATACAGCAGGCATCAATTGTGATTGATTGATTGAAATTACTCTAGTAAAACAATGGAGAGCTATATCTATTGAGAGCTATTGTAATACAAGTTTAAATTATTGAATATTTAACGATTATTTTAAGAAATTAGGCGAATATTTAATAATATATGTATATTCGATGCTGTATCATTATAACTGACTGACAATGTGCCTGGTAAAAATTTAGAATATCAATTTTAGATATACATATTTGTTAATAAACTGGATATGGCAAACTGTCTGGTAAATAGTTATAATGTAGATTTAAGATTTGATTGATATAATCTAAGCTTAATATACTTTATAAAGCAAATAAGTACTATTCATATTTCAAGATAGTCCTTTTGATCATCAGTTCTACCATAAACAGTCAGCCCTTTGCCAATTTCTATCTGCAAGTTCTTTAATTTTACGCCTGAATTTAATTAGGCCAGTTTACTAAATTAGCTAATTTGTTATTAACATTTAAGCCAACACCCTCTTTACACTCTGCACCCACTGTGCACTTGAACAAGAATACAGAAAATGATGGCTAAAAAGGAGTTGGCATGACCTGCCGCCTGCCGCCTGCCGCCTGCTGCTGTCCATGTCTGCATTCGACGGTTGCACTTAGCTGCCGGCATTTATAGTCGCTATTTCGATTCGGCGTGAATTTGATGTCACTGTGACTCGTAGAGGTGCCACCATGGGGCATGCTTATACGGTTATGCATGTACTGGCGTCTGTCGCTGTGCGTTAGTGAGCTGATCGGTCTGTGTGGCATCCCCCAGTGTCGGCAGCCCTGCTAACATGTTGGTGCGCATACATTGTCGACATGCGTGTGACAGGATAATAAAGGATGCTTTTGTCGCAGCCCGCAACAGCCAGGACCATAATTTATTGCCTTTGCGCAAATTCATGCATTCCTAACATGATTCTCAGCCAGCCAAATATGGCCCAAGAAGACAGCGCTGCACGGCTCTACGGCACTTCAGCAACAACAAGCATTTACATACGCCACTTTCCAGAATCTGGCAAAAGCAACGATCTGAGCTCATTTCCGCCCCCTTTCCGAGTGCTCCATAAAAGAACATTAGCGATTGTTCAGCTAACAGCCTATAGTTGATCTAATTTATTTATATGTAACAATTTAAAGTTCACTCCTGCTTAGCTAATTAAGTTCAATATAGTTGTAAAGTTCATACAAGATAACTATTTAATAATCGTACTCATTATAAGTAGACTCCAACTCTTGCAATTATGTCAACTTAATAAACTTTCAATACAAATAACATTTTCTAATTGATCTATGTGTAGTTATGATAGCTTAAATGACTGTATAGAACTCAATTATATTATTCGCTATACTTGAATAATTAATAATACATATTACACATATATTTATCATTGGAATACAAATTCTATCTAATATAAGCACTTGCCAGTTAGATTTATCTTGAACTAGAATTAGTGTAAACATATGAGAACTAGATTCGTATAGTTTTAATAGATTCGAACCTATTCCCATTATTAATTCTCTCTCGAAGGTATCTGTTGCTATCTAAGCAAGGAGGCGTGCCAAGGAGAGGAGTCGACCCGTGCTTGTATTGAAACACAGCTGGCGAGCAGATCCACTGCACTCAAAGGATCAAAAGATTTTAATAAGACCAGGACTATTCGTAATGGAGCAGCATTGAGAGCAAATGCGCTTCAATATGCAACCACCGGCTCTGTTAAGTAAACTTATTTTTGCACAGTGTCCACTGTCGCTCAGTGTCTACAGCCATTGATAGCTACCAGAGGCATGCTGGAATGCATATCCCCTCGACCGTGGCGCGACACCCACATCGGCATCGACAGCGGCAACGGCATCGATGCCAGCTGTAGAGGCGGTCTTAGTTGGAAGCTTTAGTGTCACGCGCGTGCCGTCCGACAAATATTCTCTCTATCCCTCAAAAAGGAGAACAAAAAAAAAAAAAAGGAAACAGAGAATGAAAAGGGGTGGGGGTAGACGGGAGAAATAAGAAAACAAAACGGCAAATGTAAAATGTAAACTTAGACTCTGCCGAGATTCGCTTGCCTGCAAAATTTGATGATGCCGCTGCGAGGACATCGCATTGGGCTCGAGTGCAGTGCGGCCCGCTGCTAAGTCAGCTAAGTCCGGCTGCATTTCTCGGCAAACAAACAACAAAATGATTGCATTCACTAACGTGGAACGCGCCCTGATACGAATGCTGCTGCTGCTGCTGCTGCTGCTGCTCCTGCTGGTGCACGTGCAACAGCCGAGCTGCTAACGCATTGAATAACGCAGTCGCCAGCCCCGACTTCTGCTCAAAGTTTAAGCCAAAAAAAAAAAAAAAAGAAAAGAAGAAAAGCAGCAGAGGAACGAGAGAAAAATAAGGCTGAAGGAAAATGCGCCGCACGTTTGCCAAATTGAAATTTACCACGGCAAGCTGCAACGGCTCGCCGCTCCAGAGCCATTCAAGCGCGTTGCAATAGACAAAATGTGGGCGTGGCAGCCGAAAACAGGCGGCAGCGGGCGGCCCATTGCTTAGCCATGTTTTGTTAGCAACAGATTCGTTTGGCTTCCCCATAAACATTGAAGCGGTCCATTGCGACGGCGACACCAGCAGCAAGCAGCTCAGCCAAAGCTCACTCTGCATACAGGCATTTTCTCTCATTCTCATTCTTTGCTCTCTCTCTCTCTCTCTCTCTCTTCCTAAGTCTCTGTGTGTGTGTGCCAACTGCGATGCCTGCCATTCGGTTCATTGCTCTCGGCTCGACTGAGCATTGAACTCAATTCGCTGGGCGAAATGCGGCAAAAGTGGTTTTTATATTTCACCGAACCTGACCGGAATAGTTCCATAGCATATCCCATGTCCATCTCCATGTCCATGTCCATGTCCATGTCCATGTCCATGTCCATGTCCATGTCTATGTCCATGTCTATGTCTGTGCCCATGCCCATTCATGTCCACGTCCGTGTCCATGGCCAGTGGCTTTTGGCAGCGCTGAGCTGAATAATTGAACGTTTGGCTAGCTAATTAGACCTCGCTAATTGCTTATTACTGCAGTGCATACACGAGCAGCACTAGCGGCACTCCCTAGCTGTTAGTTAATTGAACTAAGTCTTTAAATTGCCAATTTGAAATAAATATCAGCCGAACAACAACAGCAACAACAACAGCAACTCGATGTCTGCAATGCACTCAAAAGTCGCAACACTTCCCCATCAATTACAATTTGCTAGTACTTTGCAGTGTTGTAAAGCTGAAAAAGTATCGATTACTCACTGCCATTCGCACAAAAGCTATCGATGAAACAGATGGAAGCACAAAGACAGCTTACATCTACTATGAAATCAATTTGTTTTTCGATTTGCCTCAGTATGGATAGCATACGCTCTATATATAGGTATGTATAATAGGGTATAGACGAGCTCTACATTAGCTACATTTGGAAGCCTAACAATGTGATAAATATTTAGGTAGAGATTGAGATTGGGATTGAGGTTGACATGGAAATTGAGATTGATTTAAAAATATTGATAACGCTTTTCTTTCAGATTGAGATTGATATCATAGAGTTCGAGATTGATTAGAATATTGTATTTGAGAAATAGAGAGCTATCGAGATTGAAATTGATTCAGAGATCAAGATTGATTGATTGACATTGCGATTCTCGTCAAGATTGAATATTGAGTTGGATATTGAGAATAAGATTGAGAAATAGATTAAGATTTAGTTAGAAATTGAGATTAAGAGTAATATAGAGACTGCTGTTGAGAAGCAGGATGGAGAAAACATTGAGATTGTGCTAGAAATTTAGATTAAGAGTAATTGGGAAATAGAACAAGACGGAGATTGAATTTGAGTTAATAATAGATATAGAAATAAAGATATCAGTAAAGATTGAGACTAAAATGGAGATTGAGTGAGATATAGAGGTTAAAATAGCTGTGGAGCTTAAGACTGAGACAGAGATTCAGGCTGAGATAGAGATTAATGTAAATATTGAGACTGAAGTTATAGTTACAGTTTGAGTTTGAGTCAGAGAAATAGATAGAGAATGAGATGCTTTAGCAGATCTCAAACAAGTGATACGAGAGTCTTACTAAATTCAAACTATATAAGATGCAGACTAGCCTGTTGTTTAATCAGCACTAATACGCCTTTGATTAACTGACTCAAGTAAGACCGTATCGTGTTTGCGGTTGAGTTTCATTAACTCTACTCGAATAATTTCTATTACACGCATGCCAAGAGCTAAACAGGAATGTAACCCAAAGCTTACTCAGGCCATGTGGAGATGAAGTTTCACCCCCTGGCTGCTTCGTAATTCGTGCAAGCAAAGAAACGCAGAAATTTCAGCTAATTATCAGCTAACTAACGGTTGACATTAAAGCAAACATTGTTAGCTGCTGCAGCGAGAGGAAGTTAATCAAATGCGCATCAGGCGCAACTCATTTGCCACACAATGTGTGGCAGGTGCAGCGAGTGCGCTGTAATTAAATCGTGATATTGGCTTACATTAGAAAATTATCAGAGAACGTGAGCATAAAGCGCAGGCATGGATGCCATGGCAGACACATGGCCGACAAGTGTCAGTAACTAAACACGCATCAACGCCCGAGGCACTCTGACAGCAATAGCAGGAGCAGCAGGAGCAGCAGCAGCAGCAACAGCAGCAGCAGCTACAGTAACAGCAGTAACAGCAGCAACAGCAACAACAGCAGCAACATTGCTGCTGCTACAGCAACAGGAAGTGCGATGCAGCCAGGCGTTGCCGATGGAGAGCAACTTGAACATTGTTGCGGCATCCAGAGGCGCTTGTCAAGTAATTTGTCATACTTAATTGCAACACGCCATGAAGTTGCGTTAGTAACGTTTTTGCTCCTCATGCTGCTGCTGCTGCTGCTGCTGACAGCAGGACCAGCATGAGAAGCAGCAGCAACAGCAGCCGCTAAGCTGCATTAATTGGGCGGGCATTAAGTGGCTGGGCGTGGCCGCACGCAACGCTTACGGCTAGCAAATGTTATTGCTTTGCTGGTATCCTGATTCGAAAACCAAAGCGCTTGTTGTCTCTTGTCACACAGAGTACCCAGCATTAACAGCAGCAGCAGCAGCACATCTGCAATCGGCCAACATTGCGTATACGTAATGAGTGCTAATTTATGCAATTTATCGCAACTAGCGCCATTTGTTGCCAATAGCCAATTGAGCTAATTGCTTTTAATCAAATATTTTGGCACACGCACACACACACAGCGTGAGCAAGTGGGCTCTAGTGGTGGGGCGGAGACTAGCACGACTAGCAGATACCCTAAGTGGGGCTCAATGAGCCTCCATTGGGAATTTAAGCACGACTCCATGACAAGTCGATTTCGTTGATAATCTAAGCAAGTTTTTGTTTTTGAGTCCGCTGTTGAGTAATCGAATAGCCCTAGATATCGATAAGTGCCAGCCCGTTGTGTATCGATAGCCTCGAATGTCAAGTCTACGTGGATATAATTTCTTTTTGAGAGAACCGGCGAGGCGACAAGTTGTGTACAGGACTTAAGAAAAAAGTTAACTTTTGAATTGCCAGCAGCGTTGTTATCGTGCATTAAACAAGTGACCAAATTATACAGCCTGATCTGATACAATGGATGACAGCAGCGAGATCTCGACCTGCACCGACTCGGAGATGGAGAGACCCCATTTGAATCGCGAAGTCACGAAAACCTTGAGGACGGAGCTCCAGCGTCGCCTTGAGGAGTGCGGCTGGCGCGAAAAAGTCCGCCAGATGGTACGCGCCATACTCGACGATCGCGGCGTGAGCAAAGTCAGCTACGAGGACATCGCAGCTGAGATAATGCCGAAGGCACGTATATTAGTGCCCAGTAGAGTACTCCGCGATATGCACGCACGCATGCGTTCCCTCGTGGAGCCCAAGGGCAAATAGAGAGAGCTGAACATTTGGAGCAATCAAATACAAAATTTTCTGTTTCTACTATAAGGACAACTAAAGCGTTGTTGCGTTGTTTGCTCAGTTTCGACTTCTGTCAAAGAGTCGACTGAAAATAAAGGAACTCAATCAAAACTAAACTCAGTCTGTTTCAGTCTCTTCTCGAAATCACTTCCAATTGATTGTATACGAATTTTTTCAGATTTTGTTATTTTTTTTATTATTACTATTATTATTATTTTTTTTTTCTTCGTTTGTAACTGTCCGAAGTGATGGAAAGCGCCAGCAGTAAGGAATCAGTGGATCTGCGCAAAATGAGGGACCTGCCACCAACCAGCCGCCCGAAGAGAGATCCGAACCGTGACCTGAAGCAGCTGGTGGCAAAGCGTCTGCGGGACAGCGGCTTTTACAATGACCTGGGAATTATGGCGCGCGATGCCGTGGTCGAACTGGGCATGAAGCCCTCATCCTATAGGGAGATGTGCAAGCTGCTAATACCCAAGGCCAGGGTCCTGGTGCCCCCGGGCGTGCGCAAGGAGCTCGAATCAATTGTGCGCGCGGGACTGAAAGCCAAGCGCTGACTGAACCACTTGAGTACCCACCGAGCACCGACCCCATGGCAAATGTTGTTGAAATCATCTAAATAAAATGGCTATTGGTTGATAAAATGTAATTGTTTGAATTGAATTTTGTGGGCTTGTAAGCTGAGCGAAACTCGTTTCGTATTATTATTGGGCGAAAAAGGCTGTATTAGTGTTGTGTATAATATATATGTTATATTGTATATGGATTATGACATAGAGGAAGGCATGCAGAGCGATAAGTATTGGTTGCTATTACTATGTAAATTGTTATTGAAAAACTAATGTATTGCAGAGCCTGTTAAGAGGAGAGAGCCGACATACAATATCAGCGACTGTTTAGGAAAGAGGACTCTCAGCAAAGTTCACATGGTTTGCACGCATTGTCTTCCCCTGTAAGCGAGCATCCCATAGTCGAGTACGGTCAATGGCCCAGCCAAGTGCCGTGGCGTCCGCTGTTCCGGCAGTTCGATGGGCAAACAGTGCATGTGGTGCGGCTTAGAGCTGCGATGGAAATTTGTTATTGCGGGAAGTTGTTGCATTGTTTTATCAGTGAACTGGCCAGCAAATATTCCAGTTACGGCGCACACGGACGTATTGCAATCGCATAGACACCAATTCATGAATATTTATGCCTAAAATCAAATTGTGGCAACCACTGAACGGGGTGACAAAGGAAAGAGTGACGAGTAAAGGGTATGGGAGGCTGCTGACTGCTGACTGCTGACTGGTGAGTGGTGAGTGGTGAGTGGTAACTGGAGTCCGGATCATGGTTCGGGATTTTGGGCCGCGTCAGTGGGTGCCCGAAATTAGCATGCATATTGAGGGCGGTCAGCGTTTGGCACCTGGCGCCAGAATCTGAATGTGAATGCGGTTTTAAATGCGAATGTGGGTAACTCGGGCTGAGAGCAACCAAAAAATGCTCTTGTGCAAGGGTGAAGATAAAACCGGGTTGACAAAAGAAAGGCACAAAATAAAGAATGAAAACACCGCTTGAAATTCATATAATAACATACACGTGTATGCGGGCCTGCATGTGGGCGATGGCGGCGTGGGCGTGGCACAAATTCATAAAACTGAAAGAAAACACAGGGAAAATATGCAAAAAGGAGGAGAGAGAAAAAAAATACTTGAAGCAAACAGGAATTATTTCCAAGCCGGCTCAAGCCGAAAAATTCGGAGGATTTTTGCTGCGGCTCGGCCTGAAGAGGGGCAAGTGGTATGGGAATGGGTATGGGAATGGGAATGGAAATGGGGAGAGGCAGCTGCTGAGTTGCCCAAAAGCATTCAGGCAAAATGAATTGAAACGTGCCACAAAACTTGTTTTATGCATAACTAAGAGCAATCCGAAGCCACGTTCAAATTCTGCTGCACAATGCGGCATTTGGACATCAACGTTGTAGCATGAAGTATGAGTTGCAGCTTATGCAAATGGACCCTCGTCCTGGACGAGGCTGCGAGACTACGGCTGGACTGGGCTGAGCGTCAATAACAATAACCGGATTAAGCTAGCAAACTACTTGTACTTGTACTTGCTTACGGCCATCATATCATTTATCTGTAGCAGCTGCTGTCCTCCGTCGCTGGAGCATCATAAATTTATGAAGCAACTTGGCTAAAGTATATGCTATCTATTGCCAAACACTAGTAGCTCATCAATCTCATCATTATGCTGGACGGAGGGAGAGCTTCACATTTCTGCTGACACCGCAATCAGCGTGGCTCGGCTCCGATGTTCATCAATCTAATTGCCGTTCGTTTGCATCTAAACATAAAGCAGCCGAAAAAATTTGCTTGCCAGTCAGCATTGAGCGATGCTCACTTGTGTGTGGGGCAGGGCACTGAGGCGGTGTGGCGATGGGGCAGTGGAACAGCCAGGGCTACTTGCAGCAGTTGCTTCCATAAAACGGCTGCACTTTATTTGTCGTTCCACTTACCGCAGTTGACTTTGATTTGTGCGCAGAGTCAGGCAAACAGACGCCACCAAACCACCCAGCCACCCACGAGCCACCCACGATCCTCCCGGCCACCTTTGTGCCTTTGCCCTTGTCCCTTGGCCCGAGTGAGTGCAGAAAATGCAATCAAATAAACAAATTGCCAGTCGTCAGAATCAGCAGACTCACATTCACGTTTACGTTCCCATCAGCCATCAGCCATCAGCTACAGCAACAACGCAGGGCAGATAGACAGACGGACAGATAGACAGAGAGTGAACAGAGAGTGGCAGCAGCAGGAGTCGCAGCAGCAGCAGTACGCCGAGTCGCCCCAGGCATTAACACAAAGCGAGTCATGTTTAATTTGTTGCCACGCGGTGTATGCGTAATAAACATTTGTTAAGGCCATGCCGCATTGTACTTCAAGCCAAAATAGCCAGCTGGGGGCCAGCATTCAGCTATCACAGCAAAAAATAAAAAAAAAAAAAGAGCAAACAGGAAAAACCCTCAAGTGTGCTAAATGTACATACACATATATAATACACATACACATATATAATACACATACACTTATATACGTATGTACATGTTTGCTGGTATTTATGTATTTCCATTAAGCGCCAATAGAATTTATTGCAATTTCACTCGCTGGTTAATTGAAAAGCATAATTGCCTTTTGCCAGCTAATTAAAATTAATAAGTCGGCACTGCCAAATGCAATTATTTGGCATTTGCCACTGCCATTGGACTAAGCAATTAAGTTTATCAAAATAAAAGAAAAATAAAAGCAAATAAATATTTCACCTGAACTGCGTTGCAACATGCCAATTTTCGAGCTCTATTTGCAGATGCTGAATAAATTAGATTCTCAATACGCTGAAAATGGAAATTCGAGCAATGACAGTTCAGTGGAAAATATCTACAGCTGGCAGCAGGAGGCGTGGCAGTATATGCCAGCTTGATCGGGATGATATGTCGATCTAAATTACAGCTGCATATTTTGAAATATCAAAGTAGTAGCAGCACTCTAAAGTATATTCCTGCTTGGGCAGGAAGATGAACTGAGTTGATCTAGTCATGCACGTCCGATTATTACTTTCGAAGGAAGTTTTTGAAATATTTAAATATTTCTCTTTCTACCGATAACTTATTTCATAACCTTGCTCATCGCTAATATCGATCATCTTGATTTTTTAATGCCACAAAAGCTAAAGATTTCGACAATACTGGGTGGACTTCACTGATTAATACAGGTAATTTGTATATTTTGTATGCTATCCAAGGTATTTAAAATAGTAGAGTTTTGGTAGAATGATTCATTCAAGACGAGCCCCGCAAAAAATACAGGTATCTCTTAGTCGAGCACCGGATAGAGCACTCTTACTTGTTCTTCTCGCAAAGTTTCTCTAGTTTGAGTCACAGGAACAAACATAAATAAACCATCAGTATCACATATACATATACGAAATACTTTAAAAATTATTCCATTTGTATAGGAAAGTAGATGAATTCCTCAAATTAATACGTTTCAAATCTGTAGTTAAAGTAGCTGTGGAACTATTTTTGATTGATTTTTTAGTATTTAATTATTATAAAATACTTTTAAAATATTATTTAAAAAAATAAAATAAAATAAAAAATGTAAAGCTTCTGCTGTTAAGTGAATTAAGTACTTCCTAACTCATCCCATTGGAGTCATTGGAGCTAAGTATAATCAAATACATATTATAATAATCTGTGGCCACTTACCTGGCAACAAGATTAGGAGACCCAGGAGACAGGCACTGGCCAGGAGACGGACGCTTCGTGTGGCACGACTCATTCTCGCAGTGGGCGCAGTGGGACGCATCCGGTTAGTTGAGTGTGTTGATATGGGAATCTGGCTGGAGCCTCGGTCGCTAGCTCTGTCTGCAGTTAGGTGGCAATCGGGGGTAGCATTCATTTACTTAAATAGCCCGATCGATTGGCAAGTCATCTGTCGCTGTCGAGCAGTGTCTCTGGCACACTACAAAGTCACAATCACTCAACCGTGAGGCGAACTCCAATACGAATCGGGGCAACTGTCGCAACCTGTGGCATGCGCCCAACTGGCTATGACTGTGGCAGACGTCTTTTAGCCAGACATATGGCGCATCGATCAGGCGGTCAACTGAATCAATAACCAGCAACACGGTCTGTCCCGAGACCCGTATGCCGACTCGAGGGCGGAGGCGGAAATGGAGACGTAGGCGTTGTCGTTGCCGTTGCCGCTGCCGCTGCCGCTGCCGCTGCCGCTGCCGCTGCCGCTGCCGGAGTGGGCTGATGTACGGCAGGGAAAACAATTTTCTACGGCAATTGTTTTTTTATTTTCTTTCGATTTTATTTTATTTTTTATTTATTTACTTTTTGCTTGGTTCTCTTTCTTTTTTGTTTTTGTTTGCTGCCTTTCGCTTTCGTTTTTTATACTTTTTGGTCGCCTGTTGTTATCAAAGTGGAGGCTGACGCTTGCTAATGCCACTTCTGTTCGTGATGGGACGGCTGTTGTTATTGTTGTTGTTGTTGCTGTTTGTTCTTTTTGTTGTTATCGTTGTTGTTGTTATTATTATTATTGTTTTATTGTTGTTGTTGTTGTTGCTTGTGGCCCTTATCTGTGCCACCTTTTCTTTGCCTCTCAATTTTGCAAGCTGGCGTAAACTTTTACTTTTGGCTTGCCGCAAATTTTTTTACTCCAACTGCCATTTATCAAAAATGTTCTTTTGTACGCTGACTGTTAGCGACGGACGGGCGGGAGGAGGAGGCGCAGGCGCAAGGCGCAAGACGCAAGGGTTCCTGCAGTTGCGGGGCTATATTTGGCCGGAAATCGAGGGCGGGCAAGCCTTGTCGCTATTTCTCTACGTCTGGCTGACTGATTCTGTCTGTATGTGTCTGTGTGTGTTTGTGTATGTTTGTGTTTGTGTTTGTTGAGAGAGTCTAAGTCTCGGTCTCGGTCTCAGTCTCAGTCTCAGTCTCAGTCTCTGTCTGCGACACGGCAACGGCTGGCTGGTGGCCACATTTGTGGCATCTCCGGTCGGTCTTACGGTCGCTCGGTCGTTCGGTAGCACGGTCGTTCGGTCGTACGGTGTTGGCCGTTGACCTTGACTATTAAGCTTGTCAACGCCAAAAGAAATCTATGTGGCAATCGGACTCTTGATTGATTGTTGCTATGATTGTTACACAATTGTTTTATATGCGTCCGTGTGGCATGTATTATGTATGAGCCACGCCTCTTTCGACTGCTCGACTCGTTTGCCCCTTTATCCGGCTTGCCGCTTGTTTGATGTTGACTATCGCAAGCTGCGTTTCCGTACTTTTTTGTTCGTAGATTTCCGGAGCTTGTTTACTGGACCGCAATGCTGCTACTGTTGCTCCCGCTGCTCCAGCGGCTCCTACGACTCCTGCTGCTGCTGTTGCTGTTCCTGTTTCTATTTCTGCTGCTTGGCAAGTTTTTGATTACTTTGTCTGGCTAACAAGTGCCCAGCTAGCTAGCCTTGTCAGTGCTTCAATTTCGATTTTGATGGCAAATATTGTCGTTATGTCCTTTCAGCTGGCCTCCTTCCTACTCCTTGCCATCCGCTGCCCACTCAATGGCAATGCGAGTGTGTGAGTGCATTTAAAATTCAATTTGGAAATAGAATTTGATTGCTTGTGTTTTCTATCCTTTCTTATGCTGACTGCGCTATGCAAGCATATACAGAAAAGGAGTATCAAATATATATGTCTATATACATATATATATATATATTCCAAGTATATGCACGCTTATTTATTGATGCCCTTTGGGGTAGCGCTAGCTTTGTAAAGTTTCATTTGGTTATTGCATGCGCCACATATACGTTTGATATATTCAAAAATTGTTTCAATTTGGCATCTTCCAAGTGGTTCTGTAAAGAGAAATTTATAAAACACGCAAAATAAATAAGTGCCAGTTAGAATTTAATTAAAATGATCTTAAGTCAACAGCATATATGTATGTGTCTATATATGCAGACATTTATATATACATGCAAGTGACAGCATATTGTCCTTTGCATCAAAGGCATGTATGCATACATATATAGTCATATAAACAGATATATATATATATATACGCATCCGCATACACATTTTTAAATAGTGTTGCCCAGGCGCTGGGCCGACTCGTTCCATCCGTTCCAGCCCGATCCGAGTCGGTGCGGTTCGTGTGCATTTTTTGGTATCTGAAATTGCGCTCTCATTTTGGCATTAAAATTGCAGCAAATACTTTGAATAAATGCGCCAACCGCATGACAAATGTCTTGCATTAAATATAAAATATGTCCCAATGGGACACAGACACACACACACACACACACACACAGTCACAGACCTAGAGCCAGAGCCAGAGTCAGAGCCAGAACCAGCATCGTTCTCCATCAGTGTCCAGTCGACGTTGCAGCCTGTGCCCCACAAATGCATAAATACACACACACATACACATGCTGCACACACAGACTCATGGATACACACACTGAAAGAGGAGCACATTTTCACAGTTGCCGGATGCGGGCCTAGCAAAAAGGATCAAAGTGCATCTGACATCCAGTTAGAGCTGCAACAGAAGCCCCAACCATTTGGCAGCCAACCAACAAATTTCCATCTAGTGAACCTAAATTTCCATCAGCTCAAAGCTGAGCCTGGCTACAATTGAAATATTCATATTAACAGCTGCAAATTGATCTCGACAACGCAAATCTGATTTACTTAATGTTATTGAAGTTTGCTGCATTCATAGTTGACTATGTATGCTCAATTTGTGAATAAGTGATATTGATGCAGGCCAGCGTAAATTTGGAAAGTATTTAAATTTATTGGCCCAGAGCACATGATATGAATCGACACTTATCGGTTCGAGCACTCAATCATATATCAATATTATGGTAAGAAATTGTTGCATGGCTGAATACATGTATTCATTCGTTTAGTTGACAGACAAATCTATTCATTTATTTATTCAATCATTTAAATATACATCTACTCATTCATTTAATCACTTATTCATTACTTAAGTTAATCAGTCACCTGTTCATTGACAACTTATTCATTAATAAATTAATTTATTCATTAATTTATTCCTTCATTCACTCAATCATCATTCAATTGTTCATTATTCAAACATTAATTTATTCATTCAGTCATTCATTCAATCATTTATTTCTTGTTGCATTTATTCATTCATTCAATCTAATCTATGCAAGCTGAAACTCTTTAGATTGAGTTTGTATCTCCAGAATATATTCATTCAATTATTCGTTCATTCATTCATTCATTCATTACTTCATTCATTCTTTCCCTTTTACAGGACTCAGAATCTGAGTCGGCTTCTACTAATTGTTTGGCAACTCTGCCAGTATCAAGCGATCGATGAAAATGATATATCTGAATGATATGATAAACAATCATTCCGAATAATAATCAAGCCCAAAGGCAAAGGCAGAGTATTCCATTTAGTGTACACCTGAACCCTTCCTTTTTCTGTATACCTTAACCAATTTTTCCCTAAGGAACTTTTAGGAATATTACGCATTTAGTTACTACATTAATGCATGCCATGAGCGTATCAATAAGATCGGCCAATAAACATTATAGCTTAGGGGTAAAAGAGGCACACAGAAGCCATTGACAGCCGCTTTAAGTGTATAGGTGTAGGCGTGTGTGAGTGTAGGTGTGCGTGAGTATATGTGTGCCTGAGTTACTCAGCGGATTCAGGCAAACTTATCTGCCAAAAGTTACTTTTGAGTGGACTGAATACCAAAGCAGAGCCATAGATGAGCAACATTTTGTGAAAATAAGACTCAAGCAGGAAGTTCTGATGAAAAGTATTATTAATAGCTCAAAATGCACTTTAGGCTTCACTTGAAATATTCATGCAAATTTCGAAAATCAATAATAAAATGTTGCTGCAGCTCTACTTGTTGCTCGATGCTCTTTCTCTTTCTCTTTCTCCCTCTCTCTCTCTCTCTCTTTGCTTGATTTAGTATTGGGGCCTCCGCTTTGCAGTCAATTTCCTAACTACGAACTACCAACTACTGTCATCTAACGCTGGGATATCAAACATTATCGGTTTGTATAATTGCTGATTAGCAAATTGACTTGATTGGATAATTGAGAATCATTTCGAAAGCCTTTCGAGCGGCCGCTGGCAATGCAAATGCAAATGCAGCGCATGCCGCCAACTGTGAAGCGAGCCAGGCGACTGGCCAATGACAAACCGCAAATAATTACCAGCCCAATCCGAACCGGCCTGGCCCGGTCCGAAAACAATTTGAATTTGCCCAAAATAATTGCATCTAATGAGTGACGGGACTCGATGAGACGACACAAGTTGAAATGCATGAATAATGCAGGCTAAATTGTTTTAAATTTTGCATAATAAATCGATTAATGATGGAGAGCAGCCAGTGCATTGATATTGAGGTAATTTTGTTGAAGTATGCTAACTAATACGATAAGCCGTTAGCATGGCAAACAACAACAGTGCTGTGCGTAAGCATGCGTACACTGCATACACAGTTTAATAAATGATGCGATGTCTGCTCGCATTTGTTCGAACGTTTTTCAAGTTTGCTGACCAAATAGGTCACTGCCCCGGGCCTATTTTGGGTCGGAAAGCACCTTTTTGCATGCATATGTATATATGTAGTGGATGTATGTATATATATAACACTACAATAAATCAATTTGCTGCCTCATAATGTGAGTTTGCTCACACTCACACACACACACACACACACAATCACCTAGGGCCGTAAACGTTTCGTATCACAAATTACATGACGCTTATCGTTAGTTTTACAAGCGTCTTCCTTCAGTAAACGCACTCTTCCTGAGTGACTGACGAGCTGATTCTGTATTGCCTGAATCCTGCCTGTAGCTCAATTTGTTTCACTCACTCACTCACTGACTGACTGACTGACTGACTGACTGACTGAATGGCTGACTGACTGACTGAATGACACGCCGTATAGCATACGCATTATCTGGGGCGCCATAGCCACCCACGCGTCTGCTGATTGCTGTCTCAATATTGTTGCTGTTGTTGTTGTCGCTGTTGTTGCTTTTGCTGTGGGTTTTTAGCACTCTGTGGCAATGGGTCTCTGGCGTTATTGGCTTTTTTCTCAGCCTTTGGCATTGTTGCCATAGTCAGTTGTGAATCATTTATCATCTTTAGTCGCGCGCTTAAATGCGCCTCAAAATTATGTTTAATTTCGCATTGAGCATTCGGCACAAGACAATTTGGCATTCCGATTCCCGCAAAACGGAATACACGCACAATTTATGTGTTTGCTGATTAAAGCCTGAAGCCCAACGAGCCCCATATAAATTACCAACAGCAGACAATACAGAGAGTCCTTTCGTTTTTCTGTCTTTTTTCTTTCTCCTTTTTTTTTAAGCAGCAATATGGCACATAAATAAGCCATTAACTTAGATTCAATCAGCTTGCTCTCCGGGCTTTAAAGCGCGCTCCCTGACTCATTCAATATTTAGTTATTTATTCAATTAAAGCGACGCCAAACGAACCATCGCGTGCCACATACAATCAGTTGAGGCATCGGATTGGAATCGTCTTCCCTGTTCGATGCCAGCGACGCGTAAAAGGCGCTGAACTGGCAAGCCAAAGGGCGCCCAGAGCTGAGAGAGTCGTTCGCCTTAGGCCGTCACAGCCTCCGGTCGTAAGCCGGCGAAAAAGTGTGCAGCAATTATGCCGTACGGCATAATACATATACAGCAGCAGCAGCTACAACAAAAACAACAACAGCAACAGCAAAAGCAACAGCCGTGGGACAGGACGTTCATTAGGATTACGCAGGCGAGAAGCGACGCGTTGGCCGGGCCAAGTTAACGACTTGTTGTCATGCTTTTTCCCGTTTCTAATACAGCCGGATGGCTTGAGGTGACATGTGAAATCAGTCTGTGTATCGAGCATGACATTCTAAAGAAAACCCCATTAATCTGACGAAAGCGATAAAGCAAAGCTCCATATGTCTGCGCTAAGACCAGAGACACCGACCTCTAATCGCTACTTCCTGGTAGAGCGGCGGTCATAGTGTCGCTTAGCGATTGATAGGAGCTGTCGATAGACATCGACAGTTGCCTATGCAACTTTTCGATTTTTCTTAACTCTAAGAGTGACTTTTCTCTTCTCCAGTGCTGAAAGCTGTCGATAACATATCAATTTGTTTGAATTCTCATCATTCTAGCGATAAAACTTATCGATCTCTAAGTCTACCCTATAGGCAACTCAACTGGATTACCATTTTAATCGATCAGCAATCGAAAAGAGCTGCCGATAAAACTTATCGACTTGCCTAATCATCGAAGTATATCCCAGTCTAATTTTTATCTATCGATTACCGATAGAGTATAATATTTTCTTCAGATTCAGAGCCTTTAGTCCAATCATTCCAATATCTCCAAGTTTTACTCCCAGAGACGTTTTTCGTCCCTTCATCTTTCTCTTGCATCAACATAATAGCCAATTGCTTTCTATATTCACATTTACTAACTGTAATTTGCGTTTTCGACTCGTCAAATATTTTTGATGGATATCTTTATGATATTTAAGTCATACAATCGCCCAAATTCATTGGCATCTAAACATCAGTTTCTATTTTGAAAATTTTTTTCTGTTTGCTCTGCATCGACTTTTCGACTTTTTCGGTGCAATCGCCCACATCGATGTACGATAAATTCCTGCAGGCATGCATTTCTGCCAAAAAGAAAAGGGGAGAAAAAATCAACAACAAACACACAAAAAGGATAGAAGAAGATGAAAATAAAATTTTTTGTATCACTTCATTGTCTGGCAGCAGCGCATAGACAGCAATGCGAAGCTTGATAAATACTAATTGAATTCTGAAACCGATGCAATGTGCAGAGATCTCGAATATTTCGGGCCAAACGCTAACAGTTGCATGTGTCTGTGTGTCTGTGTGCGTGTGTGTGTGTATGGGTATTTTTCAGTCTTTTAATTAAATCACTCGTATGTGTTAGCTTTGCCAGGTTTTAGCATTACAATGGAACCCCATTCGACCCTCACTCCTCTCACACAGTCAGCTAGCTCAGCTCGTCGTGTTCACATTTCTGTTATTCCCATACTGTGACTTATCATTTTTATTAAAGGACATAGAAATATTTTCACACAGAGACGACAAGCACAAAGGTGACCCACACACACACAGACAGACACACACACACACACACTTTCACTCTAGGTCTACTGCTATTGTTGAGTAGGCAAAAAGCAAACGAAATAAATGTGTATAAACATACACAAACATACACACACACAAATACACTCTCTCGTGTGTGTGCCAAATATTTGTTGTGTGCCAACAGCTGAGGCAACTCGGGCATATTTAGCAGTTTATTATCCGCACACATTTTGCATACTCGCACAAGCTGCAAAATAAACTCGGATTTCTTTAATTTGTGCCTTGTGCGATACCGAATTTTAGGAAAGTCGCATAAAAAAATAAATAAAAAATTAAAAATAAAAATACCAAAAGGAAAGCATAATAAATTCAAGACAAAATCAATTAACACCAATGCAATTATTGTTCATCGTTTTTCGTTTTCCTCTTCTTCTCTGTCTCTCTCTCTTATAATTGATGAAATCCGTATTCAATTTATGTGCTCAAGCTTAACTATTGCTTGTGGCTGAATGAACAACTTTCTGTTTCATCTTTCTAAGAACTCAAGCCTTTGGCTTCAATTCAAGAGTGTTATTGTTTAGTTCAGCTATTCAGCTCTGACATTAATGGAGTGGAGAGTGCATAAATACTCCAAGAGCAATGCGACTCGCATACGAAGTGGGTTCAAAGAGCACCGCAAGGCTTACTTGATTCCCTGGGGTAGCCTAATATGGCTGATATCTGCTAAAGAGAGTTTGCTGGGTCTGCTACAATACTCATAGCTAAGGTAGCATTTTTTCTATATCTCTCCTCCAGGTCGTTGTATAGATGTTGATTTCAGACTCAAAAGAGCTTTACCTTGCCAGAAGGAGAAAGTCTATACATAATTTTAGAAACTTATTTACACGCTGTAGGTAAATGCA